>LPNX010079233.1:13015-67377 GCA_001517045.1 Pseudotsuga menziesii | reverse complement strand
TCATTGGCTAGTGGAGGCCAAGATCGAGCATAATGTATGATTCTATGAGTTTATCAGTTTGTCAAGATTTAGGTCCCCACATGTTCGTTGGACCATTAAGGGACGAGATAACAAGTGGAGTCCCCACTTGCCGTGAATCTAGTCAGTGTAGTTGTGTTTAACTGACACCTTCCTGTTGTGACTTATGAGTCTACATGTTTTTTTGTTGATGATGTGATTCATGTTATTTGACTAATGTTGTTATTCTTTTATTTTGACAATATTATATAAATCAGTGAAAGATTCACCAGTTTTTACAATTTTTTATAATGAAGTTAAATATTCGCCAAGTTTTTACAACATTATATAATAAAATGAAAGATTCGCCAAGATTTTACAATATTATATAATAAAATGAAAGATTCGCCAAAATTTTACAACATTATATAATAAAATAAAAGATTCGCCAAATTTTTTATATATACATATTATATTATTGATAAAATCGCCTTCAACTTTTCCTATATATCGGAGAGATTCGCCCAATTTTTATACATATAATTCTAGGGGGGGTTCTTAAAATCATCCCTGGAATTGAGCAAAATACTGAGGGAAAACTGTACAAGTTGTTGAAGAAACAAATTGATTTAACACATTCTCAGTGGTCTACTCCTGAAGTGCCATGGGGAAATCACTAGGAAGGGAGAGGTCATCAAAGTCATCATCCCCGAAAGAGAAAATTCCCACCATGAATTTTCAGTTATTGGTTGTGTTGGGGGGTATAAAATAAGTCTTTGTGTAGACAATCCATTGTAAATAGTCATCTCTCCATCCCTACATCCTATAAAATCATTTGTGATAGCTAACCTTGGTCTTCCCAAGATAATAGGATGCCCTTTAGAAGGATCCTTTGATTCTATGACCATAAAGTTAACAAGGTATTCCCATGATGCTATTGATACAACAATGTCATCCAGGACTCAAGCGGGTTTTATTGTTGTACGGTCTGCTAGTTCTAGTATGGAAGGAGTAGGTCGGAGAAATTGTCCTAACTATAAAACTTCTAAAAATGCGGTGGTCATCATGTTAATGGAGAATCCTAAATCAATTAATGTATTTTCTATGGCGGTGTTGTTTATAATTACAGTCACTACTGGGGCTCTTGGATTTGTATATTTTGCAATCCGGGACTGATATGTCATACATTCAGACATATCTTCTATAACATGAATTGTGAGAGGGTCCTTTTGATTCTTCCTTGATTGTTTAATACATAACTCCTTTATTACCTTGTTGTAGATTGGTATGTCTTTGATAGCATGTAATAGAGGGATTTCTATACAGATATTCTTTAATTCATTCAGAATGTTGTACTACACATGAACTACGGTTTATTATGAGGGTTAGGTATCGATTGCGCAGGTAATAATGTCGGTCGACGATGATTTGTGTTCTGGAAATGATGAGGTTGTTGTGTGATAAAAGGAACTGGAGATATAAATCCAGGTGAAATTTGCAAGAAATTTGTTTGATGCTTGAGGATAAGGATGATTAGGTGTAGGGACAGGTTGTGACTGAGGATATGGTTTTCCTCTCCATCGTTGTGACCAATATTGTTGTTGTGGAAATTGAGGAGGAGGGCACTGGGGTGGCCAATTCTTCCAACTTGAATTGTTCCATTGTTGAGGTGGTTGATATGGAGGATAATAGAGTGGAGGTTGAGGTGGAAAGTTATGATATGTTGGTTGATCTCTAGTTTTCCAAGGAGGCCTCCTAGATGTTTCAGCTACATCCCCGCTCTTATAGATGGCTTTCAACATAGGAAAGGATGGACAGTTATCTGTTCTATGTTCTTCTATACAGATATGACATGCAGAGATGTTGTTTAATGGACATTCCCTTTGGGGATGTTTAGTTCTACATCTTGGACAAAAAAATACTCATTGCTGCTCGTTCTTCATCCTGCATTTTCTTGGCTTGTAAAGCATCTAGTTGAGAACCCATTGCTCCTAAGATACCAGTTTTGAAATTCTCCAATAGGTTTCCTAACTCTACTCTTGTAACTCCTCCTAAACTAGGAACATTTCCTCTTACATTTCTACTAAAAGGCTCTCGAAATTTTTTCATAACTTTCCCCCTACTCCTAGAATATTTTTTACACATCTCACCGATTTGTGCAAATTTTTTATGAGAAATATCCCCTGCTTCTATGAGATTAAGACTTTATAATAAGTCCTCGGAGATCCCCTTAAGGAGAAGTGTACGTACTGCATCTTCTCGGAGGTCACTATATTTAGATTTATGTAATGTATAAATGAACCTTTCGAGATAATCCTCCAGGCTCTCGTCTTCAAGTTGTTGTATTTTGAATATACCATGTCGAGAGTCCTTGGATTTGCAATACTCTTGATATTTTCGCAAGAATGAAGTTTTCATATCATCCCAAGTCCTGATAGTGAATTTTGCTAATCCCATAAACCATCTCAAGGAGGAATATTTTAGTGTAGTGGGAAAGAGTTTTAGTTTGTGAGAATCTTGTAGATAAATATAGCTCCTACAAAGGATATCGAACTCGAACAGGAATGTGCCTAGGTCCTCATTATGTTTTCCATAGAAAGTAGGTAAGAAGGAAGGAGGGATGTTTTTCATAGTTACATCCTGCATTGTGTCTAAAATAGGGAACCCGAAGGTAGCCTCAATTCGATTTTCCCCTTCTCCTTCATCATTTCTAACTTCATCGTGATCTTCATTTTCTCCTCATCTCTCCATATAAGCTCGATTATTAATGTAGATATACCTAGGAGGCTCCTTTCAAGGTGACAATGGGGCGTGCCAACGTTCTTTTTGGGAGGGATATTCCTCTGATCAACCATGTTTTTATTGAATCCTAGAGGGATAGTAGGTTCTAGTATGGAAGTTTCAATTTGTGTGATAACTGGATCTATAGAGGTTCCAAAGAGAGATTTTACTTGGGCAGGATCAACAAAGTCAACAAAATTTGGATCTCCTACTAGTGAAAAAGCTGTATTGTTTGGATTCAAGACTAGTGGAGGGTTAAAGGTTTATAGCGGCTGATGCTCTTGAACTTCCTCAGGAATGAGGTCCTTAGGACCTCCTACTATGTTTCCTTGTCCTTCTATGGCTTCCCCGATAAGATCTCCTGAGAGAGTCTCCTTAGGTTTCAGGGTAGAACTACTTCCTATAGGCATATTTCAATACCTTTCTACTGAGTTAGAGGTTGGGCTATTACGTCCCCTGTGAAATTTAGTAGGAATTTCAATAAGTTTTCCTATCTTAACAAATATACGCTGAGGATCTCTAAGTTTGCTCATGAAAACCTTTAAACTAAAGAAAACCTATGCTACTATTGTTGCTGGATTTGGGGGCGCCTATTATAACAGATGCGCGAGTTCTTACCTCTCGTCTTACCCCTCCCCTGCCACCAACCTACTGCTAAGATTCATATGGAATTCTATCTACCTCACAGAACAACTCCCCGGCAACGGCGCCAAAAATGTTGGGTGTTATAACGTCTAGATTAATTCACCTAATATTTAATTATCTACCGAGGTTGGTAGGCTTAGAGTTGGTACAAAATATATGTGAAGGTAGAGGGTGTCGTGTAAATATTTTAACAAACAAAAAATCGAAAGATCTTTCAAAATGAAAAACCGAGTCAAACTCCTAAGAATTCAATTATTAAGGTAACTAAACTAGAACAAAATATTAAACTAAATAATTGACAATTTATTTTATAAGTAAATAACTTTAAACTGAAAAATATACTATTAATTTTTTTTTAATAAATTTGAAACTAAGATGCAAGGAAGACCTTAATTAATAAGCAAGTAGAAAACTTAATAAAATAATCAAGTAGAAAAATTAATAAAGAAAATTAAATAAGAAGAAACAAGTAGAAAACTTAATCGGAATATCTTTGAATTATGTCCTACATGTCTCTTTCAATAATCACACAATGAAAAAAAGAATAACCTGGAAACATACAAAGGATAACACATATAATGCTGAATTTTACATGCAAACGGATAAATCAATACAAAAGCATAAACACAAAACAGTGCATCAGTAAAAAGAAATCATAAAAAAATTCAAGAAACAAAACATAAAATATATTAACACATATTCAATGTGAAAAAGAAGTAAGGTAACTTTTAATTAATAACCTAAAACAATCCAATTTAACTTTAATGTTAAATAAAACTATCATTTAACTATCTCAGTCAAAGCATACTTCAAACATTAAAGAAACAGAATTGAAAACAATCTCAAAACACATTAAAAACACAAAAAATGAAACTATGGATTGAATGACAGACTAAACTTTAGGTGTGAAAGGGGTGGCTGAATGACAGTTTAAATAGGCTTTCCAAATGATAGTCTGCATAATTAAAATGACAGAAATTAACCGAAATGAGCTAATCTTCAGCTGAATCATGCAGATGTAAATCTAATGCATAAAGACAATAAGTAAACCTACTTATTAAGCAAATTGAACTTAAACAAATTCATGAACATAAAGAAATCATTTCATGTTAATAAACAAACTGAAATTCAAATTGCATAAACTTGGAATAGAATGGAAATAAATAGAACTGAAATTATATTTTATCTAATTGCAAATACTGAACCATAAACTGGAAATGAAAGGACTGAAAGTAAATTTGAAAGCAAACTATGCACGCAATCTAGTTATTTAATTCTTGAAACAAAATGCATTACAAGAAACAAATGAAATAATAAAACTAACTGGAAACAAAACTAACTACAACAGAAAAGATGAAAGAAGGAAACAAGAAAGGGGAAGAAACCTCTGGTTGATGAGGGGCACTCTCAGTAATCAGGGGTGGTGCTTGGATAACTTCTACTCAAACGCAATCATCAATAACAACACATATAGCTCTTTATTCAAACGATGGAATAGAAATACAATGTGCTCAAGAACAACAAATCAAAGCATGAACTGATAAAACTGCGAGCTAACTAAGCTCTCACCTAGAGGCTGGTATATATAGTTTTTTACAGAGATGAGCAAGTCGGCCTTTTAGCGGTTGACTTCTCTCTAAATTTAGTTGATCATTATGACATCTAACAAATTGCAGGAAAACGCACAGTCATCCTCCCTTCTTCAGCATGAGTCTGGTTCTCTTCATTGGATAATGTAGCGCATAGATTCCTTCTCCATTGCAAATGGTTCTCAGATGTGGTGCATGGCTCCTTCCTTAGCGCAGTAGGTGGACTGGTGGCGAGCAAAGGAGAGCGCACAGGCAAGTCTTCTAGAATGCAGGCTAATATATCAACCTAATGCGTAGACTGTTGGTGAGGTGTCGATGAAGGAGGCCGCAGGCTAGTGGATCATCTAGAAGCAAGCTTCATTACCCATATGCATGGACAGTAAATAGTTCGCAGGATGTTTCAATCATTTTAATGCCTGAAATCAATTCTCAACAATGCCCAGTCTGGTTAGCGATCTGGGTGAAAAGTTGAACAACGAGCTGAATAACAAGCTGGACCATGAGTTGGATATGCTGGGTGCATATCTAGGATGAACAAAATGTATGTTTGTTGGTGCGCTTCAGAACTGTGGTATGTAGTAACACATTTGAACACCTGGAAAACTACCAACAAATATCATGCAGTGAGCTGGATGACGAGCTGGACGTGTTGTGCACATGGAAAGCTGAGTGCGTTCTTGTTGTTAATTTGTCCCAAAAAGATTATATAACCTACAAACAAATATACAAATCAATTAGTATATCAAATGCGCTTCAATAATGTCAATTTGAATTAATAAAATCATAAAATGAAAATAATAAATGGATTTTATATAAACCTTAAATTCATACATACCTGGACTGAATAGTGATCTGAATGACATAAAATATGCAAAAAGATAATAAAACATATGTTTAAATGAGTAATTTAATTGTAAAAAATGATAACAAATCCAGGATAAACACCCACACCATATTTAGTTAGGCATGTGCAGGCTCAGAGAAGAAGTGGTCGATGATGCAGTACAAACTCAGTGATGAGGAGCTGGATTACATCGTAGAGGAATGGCCTGAGCAATGGAACGTTACAGTAAGCGAAGACCAATTTTTGGACCCAAAAGACGAACCACCAATGGATATTCCAAAATATCAAGAAGAGCCAAAGGAATTGGAATATGAAGAGAAATCATAGGACGAAGCATCATCGACAAATCCAATGGATTCGAAGCTTGACAAACATCAAGAAGAAGCAAGGACAAAGCACAAGTTTGAACAAGGTGAGGAGAGTAGAACTGTCGCACATCCCAATGAGAAAATGAAAAAGTTATTTGAAACAATAACTACAGTGGAAAATAAGAACCAAGAGAAAATTACGCAACATGCAACTGGATATTTCCATCAGGTAACAATGCTACTCCAGACGCTCACAAATGCAGTAGCTCTGACAAAGCTACTAGAAGAAGGAACATCACAAAGAGTAGTCAAAGTAGATATTGGCACAAAGATGAGACTGGTACAGATCTTATCCACTGCAATAATGGTAGGGGATAAAGATTTGGATGCCACATTACGAGGGAATGACCTCATGAGTGTCTATTTCAATAGGCTACCGATGTTTATGGTGGAGTGCATTCATAACGCAGTAAATGAGGAATCAGTGACCAGGAAGCAATAACTCATGATCAAACGATCCGCTATAAACGACAAGTGAAAAGCACTGAAGAGGAGCTTCATCGACTCAAAACAAGAAAAGAGGCTATAATCAATGAAAGAGAAAAGGGTTTTGAATACAGGAGAAGACCGGAGTATGCGGTCTCTTTGGCATGCAAAGATGCACCTGAAATTATTCTTGATATGCTTGCAAAGGAAAAAGTGTCGAGGTTAGGAAATGTCATTACAAACATACGAAAAGAGAATAAGGAATTACAGGCAAGGGTGGTACCCAGAACACTGCCTGAATGGAGTGCAGAAAGGAAGGATGCGATTGAGGAAGTTGTGATAGAGATCATAGAACTGGAAAAAGTAGTTCAGGTAATCACTAAAGACATAACAAAATTTTGGGTAATTCTAGTACAGGACGAACAGTTGAACCAACTAAATGTGCAACTTAGTGAAGCAAAATCACAGCTCAAAGGACTAAGGGGATCGCTCTAGACAATGCCTCCATTAGCGCAAATAACAAAGGCACCAGAACTAAATAACTGCAAGATCAAGTCAACAAGGAATGCACAAGGTAACAATGAAAAATAACACACTTGGATGAGCTTCAGAATAAAGTAGAAAAAGTGGCACTAAAGGAAATGAAAGGAATGGCACAAGTGAAGACTGAACGAGAGAAAATACAACAGATGGGTGGCAAACACCCAATGAAACAGATAATGGAAGAGTGCACATTAATCAGGATGTTAGCTAAATCATCTTTCAATCAAGTCAAGGAAGCATATGATGACTTCCAGGCACAACTAAACACACCAGCAATGTCCACCTAAGCTGGCTCGAGGGCAAGCCACAATTTTGTGTTGAGGGCCTGTTGGCATGGGTTTAGAGTGCACAAAGTGCGATATCGCCAATGACGGATATGGAATCGACAATAAGAAGGGACCAACAATGAAGGCTAAAGAATTCGATGAACAAGGAATTTTTGGTCAAGTTAGTTAATAGTCAGTCAATTGGACCATTTTGTAATGACCAAGTGAGCCTATAAATAGAAATACATTTGTAATCCATGATGGATCATCAACATCATAATCATAATAGGGATTTTTATCATCATCGGTATCGAGTGATTGCATCATTGGCATTATGGGCATCATTTTGGCATCATTGTCTGTAAGATTATCATTACATAAGATATGAGAAGTTTGCAAATCTTGTTGTTACTCGGCGGTGTATGATTTCACATATGTGGATTATAATATGATGTTTCAGCATTGATTTGATCATGTTGTCTGGTAGCTTCTTTCGGTATTCTTTGATGTGAATCTCTTTTATGAATATGGATGATTGTGCACGGTCTTTGTCATTATCTCTTATGATTGATGTTCCACAATGTTTAATGCATGTTGATACATAGATTTGGTTAGATACATGTTAATGAAATCAGGGTTTCTCGTTATGCTGTGAATGTTTAGATATTGGTTAATGCAATTAAGGTAGCATAATAGTATGATATGAATCTGGATTTATGGTTGTGTTGTGAATGGGTATGAAGTGATGCAAGTCCCCCCCCCCACTGTGGAAACGTGTTTTTTGCAGCTCCCCTTAAACATATTAGGTGAGACTAAAATCGCTCTGTGGGTGTTGCTACAAAGGGTAAATCCTTTTCGGGCTGATGTTTAAGGAGTCTGTGTTGAGGTTTGTTGACCACAATGCAAAGCGAACCCCTGGCGACAGAGTTGTGTGTCAACATACGTTAAACATGATCAAAAGTCTTCATGCCCATTCATTCATAAATAAAAATTGCTTAGTAAGATTCAAGTAGAGAAGACTGAATTCTTATAGCTAGAAATCATCTTGTAATCTATAGGATAATATATTAAATGAAGGTCATAACCAATCATGAATACATGGTATGTAATACAACTATTTTACCAACATCATTATTAAAGCATAAACCATGATTATTAAGAAATCAACTGTGACATTGCATATGCAACCTCGGTTATTATATCAAAATAGTTCTCATAGCTCATCATGTCTCTCAATGTATGATTACATATCACAAAGCCTATACTAATCTACACATATCATCTATAATTTTATTAGTCAAGGTTATGAAAGTGGATGACTAATCAAAGCTACAACTTATCTTAACAAGAAAACTTTTAACTTTCATCATAAAATTGCTTCTCTTTTATAGGTTTAAACAATGATACTAAAAACTATTCATAGTCTAGTAGTTCTTCTAACTATTTTCAATTGTACATATTATCCACCATAAAAGTATGCAAATTGTGATGGAAGTGTAGTTACCATAACACTAGCTAACTAGTCATTTATTATCATAAATATAATTCCATTTACTCGTATCACAATCTTAATCTAGGATATCATGAGATACACTAGCTTCATGCATTTATTCACCCATGTGTTCCAAATGTTTAAATAGCGAGTTATACATACCTCATGGTTATGATGATAACACTTTGATGATAAGTCTATTAAAATCCCACTAAACATGAAATGTATCATTAGCATTGTAGAGAAAAACAACATTTATACATCTCCAATGAATTAAGCATAACACAACATGATGTAAGACTAATACTTAACTTGAATATCACACTAAGCGATTGAATATTTTCCTCCCAACCTTTTGGCTCTCTATCCAATGTATATTCCTGCCACCAAGAGGTCACCTCGAGCTAGACAAGAATCCACTAGGGTGAGTAAATGGCTAAAACCTTTGTATGATCTAAAAGTTTAGATAGTTACTCTGCACTTAAACAACTATTCACAACTAGATATCATAATTAACTAAATGTAAACAACGACAATATCATATCTTTTCTTAAAACAATTATCTCAATAACATACTGGTTCGATTCTTGTTATAAGAGAGTTCAACCGCCCCTTCAACCCATACACATGGGTAAGAACATGAGTACTATTTGAGAGATCAATGGTGAGATCGAATCTCTAAATAGAGCATTCCCTCCCCATCTAGTGCCAACAAACATGGGATGGGATGGGTGGATGTCAATTAAGAAATTTCGACCTTCACCTCAGTTGAAATACTAGAGCATATACAACGATTAAAACAAGGCATGGGTCGACTCCTCCTTAGGGAGGTCACCCTTCTATCTCTACATTCAACTGACTAACATAAATAAAACAAAGAACATGCAGTCAAGGGGTAGATTTCCCTTTATCTCTATGCTCAATGGAGTTAATAATTAAGGTAATTCCAGAGCAGGCAATGGCAAGGTCACCCCACATAACTAGATAATAACTAAATCAACAACAATCTTCAAGAAAAGAGAATGCCTTTTCTCGACTAAAATAGTCCAACAACAACCATGAAAAGAGATATCCTCTTCCACTTTGAGATTGACTGAATAATAACCAAAGTAACAACATTCAAATAAAGATGTAACGGTCAAAATAATTTGTGCTTGGTTTGTTTTCCGCAGAAAACAATTACAATAAAATTAACATAGCAGGAACATGTTATTACTGGTCGACTCCTTCTATAGGAAGGTCACCTTCCCCTTTTCAACAACGATCCACACACAGAAACAAAAGAGAGCCAGCCAATTGAAGGGGTTGGCCCTTTTCCTTTCGGAAACATATAAAAGCCAGCATCCCGAAAGATTGGGCAACTTTAAATAAATGAATTTCATGCACAGACAAAAAGCAAAAACGTCGTATGCCACCTAACAAAAACATAATCGGCCCTCTTACGCCAAAAGAAATGGAAATCCACGGATACTCTTAAGCAACAATCAAGAAAATAGTGGAATTTGCATGGATCTTCCCTCGTGGAAATGTCTTGCAGTTTCATGGCTACAAAGAAAACAAAGAAAATAAAAAACAAAAAATGCAAGCGTCTTCTCTTGTGGAGACGCCCTGCGTTTTCACCAACTACTATAACAATGGGCAGGGTTGCCCCATTTGTATAAGACCAAGTATAGCCTGCAGAGTTGGTGCTCCTCTCCTATCAAAGATACAACTGCGGACGATCTCTCCAAGTAGAGTATCTTCTACAAAGCATAGATCTCATCAAATTTTTAATATATGTTTGTCTTTTTTGTTTCTTTCTTTTATATAGAAATATATAAAGCATCTAATCAATTTTTAATACACTATTTTTTTATTATATATATTAAAAAAAAATCTTCTATAAACTATCTAATCAAAATTTTAATATATATTATTTTTTGTTTTTATTTTTATTTTTTATAATGTATAAACATACAATCTCTCGAAGGCAAGTAGTATCTTCTATAAAACATCAAATCAAATTTTTAATATATATTTATTTTCTTTGTTTATTTTTTTATTTTTTTTAATACATATTCTTCCAATCAAATAATTTACATCCCATATTTAGAATATATATATATAATTTTATTTTAATAAATTTTATAATATTATATATATAATTTTATTTTAGTAATTTTTTTAAATATATATGATTTAACTTTAAATTATATACCATAATGGTTGATAGCATTTGCTTATATTTAAATGTATTTTAATAACAATAATATTAAATTACTTTTAATAGGTTTATATAGAATGATATGTTTACCTCTCTCTCTTTCACTATAGGAGATAATTCATTTTCCATCTCAAATGGTGAATTGCCTTTCAAATTCAAATGCTAAATGGACTTTATAATTGTTTGTCTTGATGAGTGAACAAATAACAACTCTCTCTTCTTTATTGTCCATATGAATTAAGATAATATTTGGTTATTATTATCAAATTCTCAAGGTTTTAATGGTATTTTTGCTTTTTCCTCTAATGGATTTATTGTTTCTATAGTTTTAGTTGTATGACATCTTAACTTTTCTAAGTCTACAATTAAATTTATTACTTTGAAAATTATTAGGCATTGACCTTCAGCTCCTCATAAATACATCGTACATAATACATTTACATTTTAATTGCAAAAGAAAGGTAACAAGAAGGTTGTTACACAAATGCTTCAACCCACTAGGCTACCCAGCTATGTACGAGTGAAATAAACTACCTTGTCCGTGTATAGAATTTTGAAATTAAACTCTCTCCCTCATTGAATCTTTTTAAGTGCTTGTTTCTATATTTTTTGAGGAGAAGAGGTATATTCTACAGCCCAGTAAAGGGAGATATGTAACTCCTTCCATGCTCATCCTAAAGCTGACATGTGTCCTTTATAAAACATAACAAAATATTATAAAAAATAATTTATCAACCAAAATTACATTGAAACATTACATTATATACTTCAACATTTCCATCTTAAAAGGAGAAAAATTTGATCCCTTGGTAATCAACAAATTAAATCACTACCTCCATCATAGAGTGAGAGTGACACTATAGATAATCACGACCACACTTAACTGACTTACCTGTAGGACAAATAGGGTGGGGCATTAAGCCTGCCATCTTCCAAGGAGAATTGATCTCTCATCTAACGACACCCTCACATGCTTCCATGTACACCATAGTTGAAGCATGTACACCAGAGTTGTGTCTAACTCATAAGATTCGTCACATAATCAGTCACTAACTAAGATTCATCAGATAACTACTTCAATGTTAATAGTCACGAACTAATAAATACAACGTTGACAGAGATTCGTCAGATTATCACTACAACGTTGATTATCACTAAATATTCAGGAAACCCCCAACCAATATCCGCCAATTATGTATCCGAGATTTCGGAATAAATCTAATTCTAGTTTCAGGTGAACTCCAATTCCACAGCCTGCTACGAATATGGATTCTTCATCGGCTGCCATGGATGCTCTTCTCAAGCAATTTGAAAGACTTCAGAGACCAATTGATCTTGTTCAGACACTACATGAAAGGCAAGTCAAGGAAGTTCCTGCACGGTACATCCTTCCTTCCGATCGGAGGCCATCCCGTCCTCTGCAAGCTCAGCAGTCTCTTCCCGTCATCGATCTGGCAGGCCTGGAAGACATCGATCAACGCTTGAAAACTGTGAGCCAAATAGCCCAAGCATCCCAGGATTGGGGTTTCTTCCAGGTTTTTATTGCGATCATAACTTTTGCTTTTCTTTTTCAAAATTTTTTGTGGGTCAATTATCCAACCAGCTTTGGTATTGTTTGTCCTTCTGACTTCATGGGTTTTCAATTATTTTGAAGATAATAAATCATGGCATACCTGTGTCATTGCTGGAGAGTGTAAAACGGGTTTCACTGGAGTTCTTTGATCTTTCTCTGGAAGAGAAACAGAGACAGTGCCCTGTAAGGCCTGGTACTCAAAAGCTTGAAGGCTATGGCCGGTTCTTTGACATCTCTGATGACACAGTTCTGGATTGGGTCGATGCCCTTGTTCATTATATTTCTCCAGAGTGGGCCAAAGCAGTTGAGCACTGGCCCAAAACACCGTGCACATACAGGTAAGACTCTGTACACATACATATACACTGTGTGAGATTTGAAACGTTCATAATGAGCTTGCATCCATTCTGATACACTACTGTATGCACTATGAAGGGAGACACTTGAAAAATATGGAGAAGAGGTAATGAGGGTTATGTTAATGTTGCTGGGTCTTCTTTCTGAGGGTTTAGGGCTGGACCCTAATTATATTCGAACCCTCAACAAGGAACCCCTGGTCCAGCTCAGAACCAATTATTACTCTCCTTGCCCTCAGCCAGATCTTGTGAACGGGCTTAGACCCCATTCAGATGGAGATATGCTCACTGTTCTGCTCGATGATGGTGTGGACGGTCTCCAGGTTCGGAAAGACGAGCAATGGTATACTGTGGCCTCTGTTCCTGGAGCCCTTACTATCAACATTGGTGATTTGCTACAAGTGAGTGCAATTCTTTGATCCCTTTTGGCATTTCAATTATTTCTCTGATTTAAAGTAGGTATTGGGCTAAACCTGAGCAGAGGGTTTGTAAAATGATACGGGCATTTTGTAATGGCAGATAGTAAGCAATGGGAAATACAAGAGTGCCGAGCACCGGGCGGTGGTGAATACAAATCAGAGTCGCATGTCGATCGTCTTGTTTCTTCTTCCACAACCTGATGTGTTGATTGGTGCCGCCACTGACTTGATTGATGAAGCTCATCCCAAGCTGTACAAAACTGTTAAAGCTAAGGAGTATGATACTGTGTATATGAGCCAGGATAATCAAGGAAAAGGCCCTCTAAATGCTTTACTTCTAGACCAGGAATGCTAAGCTGTACCAAACCATTAAACTTTAAACCTAAGAAGTATGATACTGTCTATCAAAGCTAAGGAAATGGACCTCTAAATGCTTTGCTTGCAGACCAGGCAAAGCATGTTAACATCTAGTCCTTCAATTGCATTTATGTAGGATGTCCATAGAGAAAATAATTGTAAATCTTTTAGTGGAAAGTCTTATACATTAGCGTCTGTTTTAGCTTCGTCTATCAGTAAATTATATACGCAAAAATAAATTTACCGCTATCTTATATATATTCAATTTTATGCTGCTGGTCTATATATACTATAGACAGATTTGCGCTGTTCGTGAAGAAATTTACTTGCTATTTTATTTTTTTTCAGTTGAAAAAACCATTCCTTGGTATTTATTGAATCAAAGGAACCTTTTACATCTTTAGTCATTACAGTTATGCCTCAAGGGACGGCACAAATATAATAGGTAATATTCTCCTATCCTAACATACATACGTCACAAAAAGATACAAAATAGATACCCGTAGAAATACAGAGGTACCCAAAGCACCTGAGAATCACTACAAAATATCCCTCTCATAAGAGAGTTGTCTGAATCAGTGATCTATGTCCCTAGAGAAAAATAAGAGGAGCCCAGAAATCTGATCCAAGCAAGGAGAGTGACTCTTGTATCCTGTAGTAGCTTGCTCAACAAAACCTGATAGTAGCTCAATGAATCATGAGAGATAAACTGTAATAGAATGAGCATATTCTAAAAAAGTTGTGATGAGTCAACCCCAATAATCTTATTTCCAAATGATTCAGTAAGTAAGAGATGGCCCGGAGCCAAGTTCAATCCTTCCTTGGATAAGATGTCTACTCTCTTGTTATGTTCCCTATAAACATGACTGAAATCCACCCAAGTAAAAGAGGACATGAGAATTCTGGTGTTGAAGCACCAAGCCTCAAGATTCACCATGTCCATGGTAGATTCTTTTTTTGCGTAGTTTATAATCACAGAGGAGACGCCAAAGATATGTAGGTAAGGCAACCCAATATCCTTGGCGACCCGTAGTGATGCCAGAGTGCTAAGAGTTCGGATCTAGTATTTGTGCAGCTGCCACATCCAAGTTTGAAAGCAAGAAAGTGTTGTTCATTCAGCCAAAGACAAAAGCCCGCTCCACCCATGTTATTTGCAGCAACACCATCAAAAAAGATCATAGGAAACACAGAAGTAGGAGACTTCTCAATGTTCCTAATTCTATGCATGTGCTTCTAAAGAGGCTTAAAAGTCTTTACCTCATCAAAAATAATATGTAACAGGCTAGTCAAAATAGGTTCCTGATCATCAAAACATATACGGTTCTTAGGGGCATTCCATTATATGTTCACATCAAAAATACAATTGAGTCCACATATCACCTCCTTCAGAAAATGACAACTAACAAATAGGTGATCAACTGATTCATCCTCCTCTTTACAGAGACTGCACCTATTAGGTCCGATCCATCCTTTCTTGCTTAAATTGTCCCAAGTATTAATTTTCTTATTGCAAGTGAGCCACACAAAACGCTTAATCTTAAGGGGAATATTAAAGTAGCAAATCTTAATCATAATGTCAGTTTCCAAAACAGTTTTGTGATTTGAGACAATAAATTCATATGTTTTCTTTGCAGTCACCTTACCCATCTGCTCATCAAACATCCATAACAGCCCGTCCTCAGAATGTCCAATCCTAACACCCCCATGTCACAATCCTTTTACATAGGAGGACCACTGAGTAGCCCATTCTCCCCCCAATAGCAGGTCTGAGGCAGAGAACGAATCAGTCCCAACCATACCACAACCATCCAGATTTTGAGCCTGTGTAAGATATGTAATCCCCAGGTCAGTGAGATATTCTCTGAGCTCCTCTGAAAGGAAGTACTGCAAGTTGTGCCCAGTGATCGGGTCAATGCCCACTTTGATTTTTAATCCATTACCCACCTTCCATCCCAGCTGACAGGTAATCCACTTCATAATCCTTATAAACCCATTCCAAAAATATGAAGTACCAACAATACTAAAAGTCTGGCCTCGAATCCAATCTTCAAGAGGTCTGTTCTTTAAGTATTTATGGACAATAATCCTGCTCCAGATCCCAGTACCAGTAAGTAGTTGCCACATACTCTTAAGTCTCAGTGAAATCCCAAACCATTCAAGATTCTTGATATCCCAACCATCAAATTCAATAGGTAAGGAAAGAGTTTCCTAGTTAACCAGATGAAAAAATTGATGTCCTTCAAAGGAGCCCAAGAGAAACGAAAAAATAAGTTTGCGCAGTGCATTTAGTATGGATTTGGGACATTTTGCCAATGCAAACCAATAGACAACCAACCCAGTTAGCATAGCTTTAATGAGAACCACTTTGCCACCAAGTGAAAGATACATGTAAGTCCAGTTATGTATTTTTCTTTCCAATAATTTGATCATCTATCTCCAATCCGAGGTGTGGTATCCCAAAAGTTTAAGATGATAGCCCAAGTACTTGAAACCCACAGTAATAGGATCCATCTTGAAAGAAAACAGTTCAACTATTTTTCCACTGATGTCAGAATCCACATTCTGATAGAGGAAAGAAGACTTTATAGGGCTAACAGACATCCCAGATACCCTACAAAATAAATCAAGAGCACCTTTATATGCACTCCATTCTTGAATAGTCCAGACCCCAATAAGAATAACATCATCCACGAAAAACAAGTGCGTTAAGGACAGATGAGGAGAGTATTGATAACCCAAAATCAATCCATTGTGCTAAGCATCCATAATAATGCAACTGAGGCCCTCCATAATCAAAATGAATAAGAGGGGAGATAATGGGCAACCTTGACGTAGCCCCCTGGAGACATGAAAGAAATCTGAGGGTGTCCCATTTACCAATACAACGAAACAGGAGCTCGTGACACAACCCATAATCCAATTGACACCCATAAGAGGGATACCAATCTGAATGAGCAGCAATCTGATGAAGGTCTAGTTGGCTCTATCAAAAGCTTTAACCAGGTCTGGTTTTAATACCAAGACATTTGAATTTTTAGTCTTAATCGAGTGTAGTAATTCTTGGGTAATACCAACCGGTTCAGTAATCTGTCTGTCCTTGAGAAAACCAAATTGATGTACTGACAGTGAACTGTTTAAGATAGGCTTAAGTCTAATGGCAACCGTTACCACTTAGGTTATACTTAGTGGTTTTTATCAAGTGAGCCTTGTGAACCGGACAAGGATAACTTGTTCGGACTTCAGAGGACCTTTGGAAGTACTTCTGGGAAGTGCTTGTTGTACTATATCACATGTTCATACCCCATGGGGGAATTGTAATAAATGTTCTAGCATGATAGTGTCTGTAAAAGACTCGGTCTCTTAGATTTTATTTGTCAATCCGATCAGCCAGGGTGTTTTTTCCCTTCGTCATTATTGGTTGTTGAATAAACGACTAATAATTTCTGAGTTTTTCACTCCATACCTCCAAAGTTGGGCTAGTCAGCTTGGCATTTAGGCCTATTAAGGTTATTAGAGTCTATGTGTCAACGTATAAACATGCTAGACATCATGGTCGAGTCATATGAACATGTCTAAGTCCCCCTAAGTTTTTCAATTTTTTAGTTTTTTCAATGCTTTTTATTAAAATTTAATTTTTCCAAAACTAAGGCTATTTTTTAATAGTTTAATTGGAAAAAATGATTTTGTAATAAAAGTGAGCTAAATAATTAGTTTCAGTCATGTAGGTGCTCATTTTCAAGCTAAAAGCACCATGTAACCCCATGGACCCACTATTTCCTAGTTTTGAGTGATTATCCATCACTCAGGTCAGAAAGCCCCAAAAATTAATTATTGATAATTTTAATTAATAAATTGATGAATAATGGAGCAAATCTAAAATCATAGATCATTGGATTCTCAGCCGATTTGATTGAAATCAGGCACATCTGAAATAGATTGACTGGATTTGACAAATCCTTGACTGAAGGAGGTGATCAAATCAGATCCAGAGTTGATCTTCATCATCATTTATGGGGAATTTCACCCTCCCTCTCTCCTCCACACGTTTTGGCTCATCTGGATGAGTTTTGGTGGATGCTTCAGTCAACAGGTTGAGGTGTCAGTCAGATCAGCTCTTCGATTGACAATTGCACTCAGTGAGACTTAGATCTGGCTCAGTTAGACACAGATCAAGCATTGATGGACTCTCCATCAGCACATTTGGTCTATCTCCTTGGGATTTGCGCCCCCCTAGGCTAGATCTCCTAGTTTTTGTATATATCCAATCACAGCAACCTCTTCCAAGCTAGTTAGAGCTGAATTGAAGGGCTTGCTATTGTAATTGTGTATTGATCATCATTTGTTGAACTAAAGAGAAGCTTTGGAGGCTCAATTGTGGAGTACCTTTCATGTGTGGATCATCATTATCATGTTGCATTTGAGGTGAAACTGCTATTTTTTCAATTTTTTGCACTTAACTGTTGTCTGCCTGAATGGTTATTGAAATCATAGGGATAGATCATTGTAAGTAATCTTACTTACTTCTATTTTTCTACATATGTTTGAATGAGCTAATCCCTGTATGCTAAATAAGATTATTTGCATGCTGTATCATCTACTTCTCATATGTATCTTCAGATTTAATGGTTTTGTTTGCAAGATTTGTTGTGTAGCTTACAGGTTTGTCATGATTGAAAGATCTGTGATTCAGGTTTGATTCCATTGGTTTTCCAACAGAGATTTATAAGATTGTGCCCCTCGGTGCTTCACTACCAAGTTTCCTTTGCAGATCTGTTTCAGCAACAAGCACTTCTCTTCTCCTTTTCCTCCTTTAAAATTCTTAAATTTTTTTCAAACTGGTTACTATTAAGGAATCTTATTACTTAGATCTGTCTAATTAAGAAAATTACATATAGATCTAGTTAGTAATATCCTCTCTTAATTTTAGATCTCAGTTTCGTTTTGCATATAAAGTTGTATTTTAAGAGATCTAGCTGAAATTACCCTATTTTTGCAAGCATTTTAATGAAAATTTGTAGCTTGCTTTTCAGGTAGTTTCCTTTGCTGTATTTCAAAGTTTCATATTCTGCAATAAAAATGTACATTTTATTGGCTGCCCAAACAACAAGCCAAGATCCCAAGGAAAGCTTGGTTCCTTTTTGCAAAACTAGATTACCCCAACTTAACAAAATTTTACTTAAGTTTTTTTTTGGTAATTAGTGTAGTAACCCAAAACACTTTCAAAGTGTGTTTGGGCACTTTTGATTTTGATTGCTCACTGTTTTTTTAGCAGTTCTAACAAAAAATAGAAAGAGACTCTGCCAAAATTCCAACTCTTGGATGAATCGGAGCTTCCCCCACCACCTTGTTTAATTCTAGCTTGTTACAAGCTTGTTGTAAGCCTTTGAATCCCAGATAACAAGGACCAAAGTGCATCAAATTTAATTTGCTGATATTGTAAGTCACTGCTAATAAAGAGAAAATGTCCTTTCGAATAGGCTCTTTTGAGCCTATTCACCATCCCTCCTGGGGGGATTTACATTGGTGTCACTTTTTTACTTTTTGTTCATATCTTTTCAAACTAGCATAGCTCTAATCTACATGGTAGTATACTTTGATTCATTATCAATTTCATATTCCATATTTGATATTTCAAAGTAATCTTAATACTTACCCCACGACTTCTCGATTGACCCGAAAGGGGAAAGAGATGCGTGTTAGGACTGATTAGAAAACCAGAGTTGTGTATCTGTGTTTTCTTTTTCATTATTTGTTTCTTCAGTTATTATAAAATTAACCCCTCCTTAATTTCCTGATTGAGATCCACTTGGATTGAAATAGGTTCTTGGAGGGTTTTCTTTTTAACAAGAATACCCTTCCTTTAAAAATTTACTAAAATTGACAAGACTCCGGTGTGTATGCTCTGCACTTGGCTGCGGTTCGTCCGATTAGTCAAGCTGTATCAAAAGAATTTGAGTGACTAGAATAATTAGGACTCACTCTCCCAAATTGACAAACCATCAGGTGAAAATCCAACACCTAGATCAAACCTTCACGGTGGTAAAATACCCAAAGGAAGCGGGAACTTCTGAAAAGTGACCTCGGGGCGCCAATCTCTGTCACACCCTAATGGATGCGTTATGAACAATAGCCCCAGAGACTCCATTCAGCCCACATATTCCTTGCGAGTAGCCATTAAGGTTTAGTTTTGGACATACTCCAAGTACTCTCGAGTATATCTGGAGTCCACCCCTTCGCCTAATTTTAATCAACTCACACCTCACATTAACTTAAAACGTACCAAGAGGCAATTGCAAAACATTCAGTCCGAGCACATGCAAGTACCTTGATTTTATTTTGACTCCATTCTAAGGCACTGGTTATTTTCTTGCTTTACATATATATTGTGTTTCAGCATTGTGCTTTCGTGCACTCATTTTTGTATCTTGTCATCTTTGATTGTCTATAGTTAAAATTCAAACTCCTAAGTAACTCATTCAGTTTAAAATCACCACACTAAGTAATTAGCCTTAGTAACTTAATAGGGTCTAACCCCCCTTGGCTTCGTTAGGAGTTGAGCCTAAACACAGGAGTCAAGAACAAGGTGACAACCTTGACTCGAGCCTTGCCCCCAAGGACACACCAAGTGGTTTGAAGATTTCTGCCACGTGACCCAGGTGTGTGAAAGGCAACAAATTTTTTTGGCGCCATTACCAGGGATAAATATTTTTATTCCCAAGTATGACTTTTGTTTTCTTCCTTTTTGTTTTTGATTTGTTTGATGAATGCTTAGAGTAGATCTTTAATTTTCATCTGGCGACTCCACCGACTTTTTTCCAGTTTTTATTTTTACAAAGAAAAGAAAAAAATAATTTTTGTGAAAAGACTTATAAATGCTTATTTTTCTTTTTCATATGGCGACTCCATTGAAAGGATAAAACCTTGTTATCTCATAAACTTGTGAAGTTTTGTTGTGTGTAGATGAGCCCATGCGACATGTTAAAACCTTTAAAGCTCATCACTTCACAACTCCACCTTTTCAGTACAAGGTTTAATCGTTATATCAAATGCATACTATTAATTTTTGATATGGATGAATTAAAGGAAAAATGTGGTGCCCGGTTAACCGTAATGTTTTGGCCTATCGATTTTTCAAACATCTCGGGTTTTTCTAACTGTTGTAATGGTTTTGAGGATGCATATAAATGGCTTCCGACATTTCATAGAAATTATGGTGATTCGGCCATTTGGCATGTCAAATATTTCCTTTAGTTGATTGTTGACTTCAATATTCTTCATGAAGACAATATGATGGAAATGTTTGCTAGTACTTTTTGGGGTGAGGCCTGTTGTTGGTTCTATCAAGGCCTTCCTAAAAAATGTATAACTTCTTTTCCAAGCTTCCTTTGGATGTTTTTAGAGCAGTGGCATGATGGTAGGGGTAGTATGAATGGTTTAAAAAAGTTCCTTGAAAATATATGTACCTTCTACCTATCTGGGACAGAGTATCACATGGAAATATATGATGGACCCTCTTCCATGATACAAAGTATTGAAGTCTTGGAATCACTTCTTGAACATTTAAGTGAAGAGGAAATCCATGATACTCCCATCAAAAAGCATCCTAGAAGTTATTTAAGAAAGGAAGCAATTAAGCATCTTCTTAAATAATATGAGGTATCTCCCAATACACAGCAGGATTATGAGGAAGGGAAAATCCAAGATGATCCTATTGAAGAGCTTCAGGAGGAGCCCATGATGGAACACATTGTTGAAGACTCTCCTCATGTCATCATAGCTGAAAACATTGAAGATTTGAGGTATTCTCAAGTGTGTTGCAATGCTGATATTTTTCCAGAAATCCCTCTAGAGAAACCCACTGAACAACACATATCAAGTGGTCCCATTGAATATGTCCAAGAAGTTTCCTTGATTGAAGATAATATTGAAGATCCTCTTCATGATATCATAACAGAAGCCTGTAAAGAAACTTATGATAAGATCAGTATGGTGTGTGTTGACACTAGACCTTGTTCTCCACATGTTGAAGAAGGTTTGGAAAGTTTATTACCTTGTAACATTTTATCTAAAGAATATTGTTATGAATACAAGGAAGACATGGATAGGCAGGAACATGATGCCATGGATGAAGAGTCCCCCACATATGACATGGATGGGAGTGATGACTATTGGAATTTCATAGATAATCCAAATTGTGAAAAGCTTATGGAGAATCCCATCCACAATATGTCCAACAAGGGGAGTGTCTATTCAAAAATTTGTGGAATTCCAAACTACGATACGTCCGTAGAGGGGAGCATGGATCTGGATGTCTGGGAAAACTTTAGTATGAAAGATGAGAATTCAGAATTTTCATGTGATCATTCAGATTCATATCATGCAGAGCAGCACAAGGGTATCAGTAATGAAGACATTGAAAAACAGTATTGTGGAAAGTCAGATGTGATGCAGTCAGTGGAATATTAGTCTCAGCCATCTTTTTCACATATAGAGGTTCCTTATGATTTGGAGCTACTTAGGGTTTGTGCAACAAGTTATCATTTGATAAGCCCTGGTGATTGGTATGATGATGTAGTCAATCATCCTCATCATGTTGATTGGTATATCAGTCCTATCCAGTCATGGATAGAAGCAGCCTGCATGAGCACATGCAAGTTGGGGAATAATTTTTATGACGTTATTCATGCCTATGATCTCCTGTCCATCCCTCCCATTCTGAATCATCATGCAGGTTTGCAATTTCTAAATAAGGTATCCTTACTTTGGCTGGTAACCAAAGACAAGGAAATTTTTTTTATGTTAATAAAATGCTTAGGTGCTTACATTGGATTTCTGATTACACTCAACCCTTTTTATATCATTCTTAGAGTAGGAAAATAAGCTCCTTGAAAGAGAGCATCTACTTTCTGCATTTCTATTTTATACTTAGCTATAATAAAACCTTGCTTCTTTTAGTTAGTTACATTTATTTTGTTTAAATAAATCAGCTTAATGGTTCATTCGGTTTTTTATAAAACTTGTGGTACTAAGGTTTTTCTTGTGGAGTTGAGATGTTTTTATAGGGTATATAAACCAGAGATTCTGATGTTTTCATATCCTCTCCTTGCCTTAAAGACCAGATCGAGCACACATCCCACACTTGGGGCCAGAATGTTACCACCTAAGTTGTACTTAGTGGTTTTTATCAAGTGAGCCTTGTGAACAGGACAAGGATAACTTGTTCGGACTTCAAAAGACCTTTGGAAGTACTTCTGGGAAGTGCTTGTTGTACTATATCACATGTTCATACCCCATGGGGGAATTGTAATAAATGTTCTAGCATGATAGTGTCTGTAAAAGACTCGGTCTCTTAGACTTTATTTGTCAATCTGATCAGCCCATGGTGTTTTTTCCCTTGGTCATTATTGGTTGTTGAATAAACGACTAATGATTTCTGAGTTTTTCACTCCATACCTCCAAAGTTGGGGTGGTCGGCTTGGCATTTATGCCTATTGATGTTATTAGAGTCTATGTGTCAATGTATAAACATGCTAGAAATCATGGTCGAGTCATATGAACATCTCTAAGTCCCCCTAGGTTTTTTCAATTTTTTAGTTTTTTTAGTGTTTTTTATAAAAAATTAATTTTTCCAAAACTTAGGCTATTTTTTGATAGTTAAATTGGAAAAATTGATTTTGTAGTAAAAGTGGGCCAAATAATCAGTTTCAATCATGTAGGTGCTCATTTTCAAGCTAAGAGCACCATGTAAACCCATGGACCCACTGTTTCCTAGTTTTGAGTGATTTTCCATCACTCAGGTCAGAACGCTCTAAAAATCAATTATTGATTATTTTAATTAATAAATTGATAAATAATGGAGCAAATCCAAAATCATAGATTAGTGGATTCTCAGTTGATTTGATTGAAATCAGTCAGATCTGAACCAGATTGACTGGATCTGACAAATCCTTGACTGAAGGAGGTGATCAAATCAGATCCAGAGTTGATCTTCAGCATCATTTATGGGGAATTTCGCCCTCCCTCTCTCCTCCACACGTTTTGGCTCATCTGGATGAGTTTTGGTGGATGCTTCAGTCAACAGGTTGAGGTGTCAGTCAGATCAGCTCTCCGATTGACAGTTGCACTCAGTGAGACTCAAATTTCACTTAGTGAGACTCATATCTAGCTCAGTTAGACACACATCAGGCATTGATGGACTCTTCATGAGCATATTTGGTCTATCTCCTTGGGATTTTCGCCCCCCTGGGCTGGATCTCGTAGTTTTTGTATATATCCAAGCACAACAGCCTCTTCCAAGCTAGTTAGAGCTGGATTGAAGGGCTTGATATTGTAATTGTGTATTGATCATCATTTGTTGAAATAAAGAGAAGCTTTGGAGGCTTAATTGTGGAGTACCTTTCATGCGTGGATCATCATTATCATGCTGCATTTGAGGTGAAACTGCTATTTTTTCAATTTTTTGCACTTAACTGTTGACTGCCTGAATGGTTATTGGAATCATAGGGATAGATCATTGTAAGTAAGTTTACTTACTTCTATTTTTCTACATATTTTTGAATGAGCTAATACCTATATGCTAAATAAGATTTTTTGCATCCTGTATCATCTACTTCTCATATGTATCTTTAGATTTAATGGTTTTGTTTGCAGGATTTGTTGTGTAGCTTACAGGTTTGCCGTGAGTGGAAGATCTATGGTTTAGGTTTGATTCCATTGGTTTTCCAACATAGATTGCTAAGATTGTACCCCTCGGTGCTTCACTACCAAGTTTTCTTTGGAGATCTGCTTCAACAACAAGCACTTCTCTTCTCCTTTTCCTCCTTTAAAAATCTTAAATTTTCTTCAAATTGGTTACTATTAAGGAATATTATTGCTTAGATTCATTTTATTAAGAAAATTACATATAGATCTAGTTAGTAATATCCTTTCGTAAGTTTATATCTCAGTTTCGTTTTGCATATAAAGTTGTATTTTAAGAGATCTAGCTGAAATTACCCTATATTTGCACGCATTTTAATAAAAAATTGTAGCTTGCTTTTAAGGTAGTTTCCTTTGCTGTACTTTAAAGTTTCATATTCTGCAATAAAAGTGCACATCTTATTGGTTTCCCAAACAACAAGAAAAAATCCCAAGGAAAGCTTGCTTTCATTGGTTCCTTTTTGCAAAACTAGATTACCCCAACTTAACAAAATTTTACTGAAGTTTTTTTTTGGTAATTAGTGTAGTAACCCAAAAAAATTTCAAAGTGTGTTTGGGCACATTTGATTTTGATTTCTTGCTGTTTTTTAGCAGGTCCAACAAAAAATAGAAGGAGACTCTGCCAAAATTCCAACTCTTCGACGAATCGGAGCTTCCCGGAAGGTTCCCCCACCACCTTGTTTAATTCTAGCTTGTTACAAGCTTGTTGTAAGCATTTGGATCCTAGATAACAAGGACCAGAGTGCATCAAATTTAATTTGCTGATATTGTAAGTTGCTGCTAATAAAGAGAAAAAGGTCCTTTTCGAGCCTATTCACCATCCCCCCTGGGGGGATTTGCGTCGGTGTCTCTTTTTTACTTTTTGTTCATATCTTTTCAAACTAGCATAGCTCTAATCTACAGGGTATTATATTTTGATTCATTATCAATTTCATATTCCATATTTGATATTTCAAATTAATCTTAATACTTACCCCACGACTTCCTGATTGACCCGAAAGGGGAAATAGATGCGTGGTAGGACTAATTAGGAAACCGGAGTTGTGTATCTATGTTTTCCTTTTCATCATTTGTTTCTTTAGCTATTATAGAATTAACCCCTCTTTGATTCCCTGATTGAGATCCACTTGGATCGAAAGAGGTTCCTGGAGGGTTTTCTTTTTAACAAGAATACCCTTTCTTTAAAAAATTACTAAAATTGACAAGACTCTGGTGTGTATGCTCTGCACTTGGCCGCGGTTCATCTGATCAGTCAAGCTGTATCAAAAGCATTTGAGTGACTAGAATAATTAGGACTCACTCTCCCAAATTGACAAATCATCAGGTGAAAATCCAACATCTAGATCAAACCATCATGGTGGCAAATTACCGAAAGGAAGCGGGAACTTCTAAAAAGTGATCTCGGGGCCCCGATCTCTATCACACCCTAATGGGTGCATTATGAACAATATCCCCAGAGACTCCATTCAGCCCACATATTCCTTGCGGGTAGCCATCAAGGTTTAGTTTTGGACATACTCCAAGTACTCTCAGGTATATCTGGAGTCCACCCTTGCGCCTACTTTTAATCAACTCACACCTCACATTAACTTAAAACGTACCAAGAGGCAATTGCAAAACATTCACTCCGAGCACATGCAAGTACGTTGATTTTATTTTGACTCCATTCTAAGGCACTGGTTATTTTCTTGCTTTATATATATATTGTGTTTCGGCATTGTGCTTTCGTGCGCTCATTTTTGTATCTTGTCATCTTTGATTGTCTATAGTTAAAATTCAAACTCCTAAGTAACTCATTCAGTTTAAAATCACCACACTAACTAATTATCCTTAGTAACTAAATAGGGTCTACCCCCCTTGGTTTCGTTAGGAGTTGAGCCTAAACGGAGGAGTCAAGAACAAGGTGATAGCCTTGATTTAGGGCTTGCCCCTAAGGACACACCAAGTGGCTTGAAGATTTATGCCATGTGACCCAGGTGTGTGAATGGCGGAAAGAGCGGCAATCTTTGAAATAATCTTGTAGACCAAGTTACATAAGGAGATCGGACGGAAATCAACAAAAGTCAATGGATTTTCACATTTAGGTATCAGGGTCAAAAAATTAGAATTTATGGTACCTGTGACTTTACCATGTAATCTGGCTTGTTCCAAAGCTAGTACCAAATCCTCCCCCACCAGATCAAGGAAGGCTAGAAATAACTCAACAGGCCACCCATCAGGCCCAGGACTCTTATCCTTCTTAAACCCCCTGAGCATAGCTTCAACTTCCAGGCCCGATATGGGCTTAAGAAAGCAATCAATATCTTCATCAGTAGTCATGTGCAGGAAGAGCCTGACAACATTCAGTTGTTTAGCAATATCAGAGGACTTATCATCATTGAAGAGGTCACTGAAGTGATTTTTTCCAAGTATCTTAAGTGCCTTGTCCTCCGATATAGAGTTCCCTTCCTGGTCATTTAGAGACCAAATGGTATTTGTATTCCTTCTAGCAGATGCAAAAGAGTGAAAAAATTTCATATTTGCATCCCCCTCATTTAACCATAGTACCCTACTCTTCAGCCTCTGAGTGGTGATCTCATGGGCACAATATTTACCCTTCTTTTCCTGAAGAGTTTCCCACTTTTTTGCATTAAGTACTGATAAAATACCAGAGTCTTACAATAATAAGTCTGAGATTCCATTATTTATATCCAGAATCTACTACTTCTTTTCAAGATTCTTTGCCGTTTCCCAGTCCTTCATAGAGCCTTTAAGTCTACGTAACTTGTAGGTAAGTACATCCATATGACAGTGATCAATCATCTCCAGAAGAGCCTTCCAGGAGGAAATGACCAGATGTGTGAAGTCCTCCTCCAACAGCCAAGCTCTATTAAATTTGAAAGGCCTGCAGGGAGCGCAGTTTTTCAGACCCCATTCCAAACAAATAGGGTAGAGATCTGATACATCAGATGGAGTAGCCCAGGTCCTATAGTAGGAAAAGTATGGAAGGAGAGACTCGAAAAGCAAAAACTTGTCCAACCTTTTGCTAATGCTTGCAGCCCCAGAGCGCCCGTTCTTCTAGGTAGGGGCAGAGGGGTACATAGAAAGATCAACCAACTTATTACTAGAGATAAGCTAGGAAAAATAGGATGCCAAGGGGTCCAACCTAAATTTAAGCCCCCAAACTTCAGCAAAAGATAATGTGAAGTTGAGATCCCCAGCCAGTAGTAAATTAGGCATTCCCAGAATACCACCAGACACCAAGTTGTTCTAATAGGTAGTTCTTTGTACATAGGGACCGTAGCAGTTTATCACAATAAAAGTCTCTGCTAGACCTTTAAAGATAGATTTAAGTGCAATACTACCCAGAGAAGTAAAATCCTTGCAACGGACCAAGTGAGGGTCCCAACCGGCAAGTAGTCCACCTGAGAGACTAGAAGCATAAGATGCACATAATTCCCAACCATGCTTAAGTTTAGAGAACAGGTAAAGATCATGTGCATGACAACACATCGTCTCTTGTAAGAGGAGCATATTAGGTCTAAGGTTAGATAATAATATACGAAGGGATTTTTGTTTGGCTAATCCCCCAAACCCACGGATATTCATGGATAAAATCTTCATGGAGAAGTGGGTTCCACAGGTGTACATGCTCTAAGTACTCTGAGAGGAAACAGGAGAGGAAGGAGAGTGTCTGGCCGCCTGCTTTAAACGAGTCGAGAGAGGGGTATAAGTCTTTGGTTCCCCAGTGCCCTCCCAAGGATTCTTGCTTGATTTTCTGATGGTCACATCCTTAAACCAGATAGAGTCCAATGGTAAGGTGGAGGGGGATAAAGGAGTCCTGTCCAAGAATATAGAGAGAGCAGTAAGGAGAGAAGGGTCCTGGAAGGCCGGAGCTTTAGGAGGACTAGATGAAGTGATTAAAGGAAAAGGCACAGAGGAGACAACAGGAGAGGGAGGGGTGGATGAAGAGGACAGTTCAGATGAGTTCAGAGGGAGAGAGGGATAGTGCTCCAGGGTAAGGGGAGGGGGGCCAACGACATCAATCTGCTCAGAAGATAAAACCAGATCTCAGGTGACCAAGTTCTCCACCGGTGCTATACGTGAATGAATAACAACAGCTTCCATGTCTTCAATGTACATCAGCTGACCTTTCAAGAGGTCATCAAATGTGGAAGGCGAAGATGAATTATAGATAAGATCAGTGGAGTCCTCCAGGGGATCAATAGGCTGGGTAGTAGAATCAGGACGGGGTAAAATGGTGGATTCAATAGAATCCTCCAGAGGAATAGTAGGCAGGGTACAAGGTTCAGGACGGGGCAGATCAGGGATAGGTATGAAGTTAAAACCATTCCTAATAGGTATACCAGTATGGAGACTGTGACAGGAATTTCGGAGGTGTCCAGTTTCATGACAAAAGTTACACCTGAATGGCATATGCAGATAATCCAATCTTTCGGTGATAATAATATCACCACACACTATGTCAATTTATGAAATAAGTCCCTTGGTGATATCCACTTCAACCAGTATCTTTGCTAATCTTTTATCATAAATAAGATGAAAATCCCTCTCAAGTGCAACAAATCGACCAAGAAGATTAGCTAGGTTTATATGGACATCCTTATTCTAGAGAGGAAAGGGTAATGCAGGTAACAAGACCCAGAGATGTCTGACAGTCACTCTTTCAATAAGAGGATCAAACCCTAAGTGCCACTTCTTCATAACAACAGAACCTTCAAGTACTGGCCAAAGTTTTTTGAGAATAAGGGATGCATCAAACTCTTATAAGAAGACAAATACCAGCCATTTATTTTCCAGTAGACTAATCGAGGGAACATAATGTATGAGAGGTTTCCAATGTAGGCTTTCCCAATCAACCCAACCCTCTTTCGACACGGAACAATATTCCAGTTTACCGATCAACGCCCTATGGCATAGGGTCTCCACCTTGTCCAAATATACATCATGTCCAAGAACGAAATGAGGTTTATGTTCAGAGGCCTTAAGGGCTTTTGCCTTACATCGTGATGAGTAATGTAACCATCCCTTCCCAGGGTGTGTAGGCTGATAACCCACAGTTGGGCCCTCCATATCCCAAAAGAGCTGGGTAACAATAATGCAATACAGGAGCGTCACAAGTCAGAGGAGTAACCAATACCAGAGATTACCCCCGGATCAGGCCAAATAGAAATAACAAGGGTGAGCCAACAAATAGCCCAGAGTACACAATGGGTAAATTAAAAATACCCCAACAGATATAGCTAAATAATCCAAACAAATGACCCAAGGAAACAGCTGAGATATTATACCCCGACTCCACACCAACCATGAGAATAAAGGGTCCAATATAGCCTAAATAACAGGGTACAACCCTACCTCAAAATAAGCAGGCAGGTATAAATGTAACAAATTTAAGAAAAACCAGAAGACAAAAAACACCTCAATACACCGCAAATAGTGCTCATAAACGACATAAATACCCCACCGCAGGTTTCCCATATAGTACCAGAACAAATACGAAAAAACAGAAAAGAAAGTTGTTCCCACTTTTTAATGGTTGGTACTAACCCTCATAAGAGGGTGAACTCCATATAAAAACCAAAAATAGCCATAAAAAACCCATCAAGAATAGCCACGAATAAAAAACCCCACCAGAAATAGAGATAACAAGAGTAGTCAGTAACGAACAAATTTACCTAGAGTTAGGTTAACCTGATAGCAAAGCCGTGAGCCAATGTGAATCGTGCCCATCCATCGGTTCAGCTGCATACTTCACCTGGGAATACCGACACCTCGGACCGGTCAGCAGTGCATGTGCACCAAATTAGCTTCAACAAGTGAGAAGAAGATTCGAAGAAAACCCCCGAAAGGTGACAGGTAGGAACCCACTAGCCACTAGCAGTACCCTTCCTCACAGGTAAACCACCAACTGGTCCAATAACCACAATACCAAATACCAGAACCGTAAACAGTACCGACGCAAGCCTTCACCGCACCCCATTCCAGGAAACCCCGACCACAAACCCAACAAAGTGCGTCGGTTCCCAAAATTAGTCAAGTGCCTGCAGAGAAATATTCCGACAAGTGCCATAGCTCACAAAGGAGGCCACCGACAAAATTCCTCCCCACAGGTGACCCAAAAAACAGTGCCGACTCGAGGGTTATTCCACTCCCTAGTCCGGGAAATTCAGGCCACAAACCCAACAAAGATCGACGGTCCCCCAAACTGGCCAATGTTCAGCAGTGCCAACTTTCGACAGGTGCTAGAGCACTCAAAATATCAAGCGGGCTAATCCCATCAACTCGTGCAAGTAATCACCGATCCATTCAACAATCATCACCGTGAAACAAGTGCCCCAAAGTCAAACCCTGTGCAAGGAGACAATAATTGATATACATACCTGACAACAGTCTAAAAAATAGCACCAGCGTGACACCGGGAGAGACTGCACACCGCCGAAGGAACCGCAAGTGGGGGAAAAGGAAAAGGTTATAGGAAACCGAGCGTTACCACCACCCAGTCCAAAACCGCCAAAGGTGCCAATAGTGGGTGTTGAAAGGCCCAGCGCAGCCCCCCAATACTCCACAAAAGACCGCAGGTACCGGTGCAGGAAAGCACAAAGCCAATGAAACCCTAGGTTCGCCTCCGTCTCTCTGCTCCTTGCTATTTTATATATTCAGGTTTTCTCTTGTCTGAATTCATTGGATTTTTATTCTAGGTTACCTTTGGATGAAATCAGTAATTATGGTGAAAAGATTTTACAGTTGGATGAAATCAATAATTTTGGTGAATGGAATTTGTAGCTTGGAAGGTGAATTATGCAAACTTATTGATTTTGTGATCTTGGCATGGGCATACAAAAATAGCATCATCTTTTATATTTCATAGTGAAAACATGCAAGTTTCAATGGCTAGCTAAGCTGGTTGGGCTGAGTTTACAATATCTTTCCAAGCCAAGGATTAGAGGTTCAATTTCTCATCCCTTATCCCAAGATGAAGCCGTTAGTCATTAAGTTTCAATCAACTCCTAGCTAGACACAGGTCACATCCAAAACAAATAACCATGAGTTAGCATTTATTAATCATTAATGTACTTAATCAGTTGTTTATTAATGTACCAATATCATTTATTAATAAGTTGTTTATTAATGTACCAATAATTATTATGAGTTTAATATCTTCTTTATACAATCACATGTGAAAATTTAATTACCTTTAATGGATTAGGTTCTACAGCCTCATTATTATATCAATTCACTCATAATTATTATTGACTAATATACAAATTCCAACTTTTAACTCCACAGGTACTTGGGCAAAATACCTTTCATAAAATTACATTTTTAACAATAATTGTGATATAATAAATTATTATTTAATTAATTACTAAGTTTTTAACATTGAGTATTCAATTTCAATTAATATGTAGTTAATAATTATTTATTAATGAACAAAATCTCTTCCAAGCACTGATGCCATTTAATTTATCTCATGCTATATTTATAATCAACCTTAATTACAATTAAGATTTAACTAATATGCATTGATTAAGTTAATAATAATCTCATTAACATTAATCAACATTATTAAAACCAATTAACATTGTTAATACACAGTTAATAATAATCTAATTAACACTAATCAACATTATTAACACTAATTAATGTTCTTAATACACACTTAATAATAATCTAATTAACGTTAATCAACATTATTAACTCTAATTAACATTCTTAATACAGAGTTAATAATAATCTAATTAACATTATTAGGCCATTATCATTGATAAACCAAGATCTTGTACTAATTAAGATCATTAATACTTATTTAGTATTTAGCAACCAAGCATTTCAATCAACAGTTAAGTTAACAACAATATTATTAACATTATTACTCATCATTAATATTATTTCACTTTTGTTGACCATAATTAATAATTAACCCTATTCAAGATTAATTAACCTTTCATTTCAAAACTAAGATAGTAAATAATATTTATAATATAACCATTCACTACCGTATGTGTCCAAGCCCTATTTTGATAGTGTATTAGATGATTCATACAACATATGTAGATGATCTATGTAAGCTTAGCTAATGCTTGCATATCTAGTGTAGGTATACTAGTAGCACCCAACAACACATCACACATAATCACACAAGTTACTATTTGTCGAGGCATACTTTAACACGAATTTGCAATGTCTATTCACTTTCTCATATCATAATAAGCCATGACGCCAACATAATATACTGAAACACAACACACGAATCAAGCAAAGGGTTTCGACACAGTTAATTAGTCTCCCTTCTAAAACTTCCATGACATTCCTATCTATCTATTTTGTTTTAGGGCTCTTGCACAATCATGGACTCCTTTAAAGACACTTTAGATGCCACATAATACTGAAAAAACCTGGAACCTCTGATTTTAGGTGACAATTAAGGGTACTTCCCTAATGGATTTGAAGATGAAGTAAAAAGACAAAAGATATGTAATTGAATCAAATTTCATAATATATAACATTTATGCAGAAAAAATGTGTGTAAATGATTATAAAATTAGTTTCCGTTAAATTGGGTTTTCAAATTTTCAGCACATCATAACATATATGTTTGTGCACGTGCAACACCATATGAGGTAAATGATGTCAATATTGGATAAAATATTGCAGACATATAAATGACATATGGGCCTAGTGCAACACTATTTATTCATAACTTTTTATGAATTATTTTATTTATTATTAATTATTGAAGTCAAAAAAACTTGAAATGAAAACTTTCTGTGCGGGTGAAACATTTTAGGGGCAAAAATTAATGAAATCCTTAATTTCTATATATAAGATTGTAGAGCTCGCTGTCTTCTAGTGCACCATATATTTTTCTTGGGAAATGGTGAAGGAAATCAAAAGTTATATAAAAAACAATCGGTGTATCTATTTTCGAAAACTAACGTGTGTCATTTAGAAAAATAATAATAAATAATTAAAACATATATTTTAAGGAAAAAATTACATATTTAGAATTGTAAGATCATACTCTATAATATTCTATGTTTTGATAAAAAAATATTGTGTTTGTCAGCACAAAACATGCCATCGAAAATGAACATATTGATAGAGTTCTAAAATACATCCAATAGCCGTGGTTTATTTGTCCTAGCTAATAGGTTTAGTAGTTCGAAGCTATTTCCAAAAATAATTCCAAGCCTTGTTCATGCCAAGTTTTTAAATTTAAAAAAAAACGCATATGTGTTATAACGCATATGCGTTTTAGCATTATTCATATCATATACGTGTTTTAGCTTTAGTAGCTTGGTATGAGAGTAAAAAAGAGTTTACCAAGTTAGTGGATATGCTTTGGGAGAAACCCCATCTAAAAAGAAAAGACCATGGTAATTATTGGCCCCTCCAAAGTGGTTTAGTGTGGCAAAAGGACGACGCTTATCCTAAAATTTGTGAATGGTTGTTAATAATGAGGTCAGATTATTGGAGGTTCAAGGTAGTTGTCCATGGAGCTTGTTCATGGCGCTTAAGACATAGAAGCTTCTTTTTAGAATTAATGATTGAGTTTTATTTCCTGACCTTTACCTAAAGCTCGAAACTCATATCTAGCTCTAAAATATTCCTAATGGTACCAACACACCCACTATGAGGATAAGGATTACGAGATCATTTATGTTGTTTTGAAGCATTACTTTTGGAAGTGGACACACAAAAGCATCTTTTACTCCCTAAGGTCAAGGTGTCATCTCTCGACTATGTTGAGGCTCCATGATGTATACATTGTGTTTGAGAACTCATAATCATACTAATATTCCCACTTGGAGGCCAAATATCTTCTTGAGACATGATTTTTTTTCATTCAAGGCATCATTCTTGGGTCAAGATTTCTATAAAATTCATTTAGGACCTACGGATTAGGATTTCTCCCATAACTATGTTAGGGACCTTGATATCCATACCTAGTGCTCAAAACATCCTATTATTTCTAATTACCCCACATGGAGGTTAGGGAATATATGCTCATGAGGTCATGTATGGTGGATCAAATTTCATTCTTAAACTATATTCAAAGAAGTTTTCTTTATGGTACAAGGCATAGGTTTCCTGCCTTAACAATGTCCAAGACCCATGGATTCATATCTACTATCTAAAACCTTCTAACAGCATCCATGTCACCACTCGAAGGAAAAAGTAATTTTAAGAGGTCATTTCTGGCCATTTGAGGTGTTTTTCATGGTCATGGATTCCTAGAATCGTTTTTTAGACTCCAATCCCAATGTTTACTCTCTCAATAATGTCGAAGGCCACACAACCTATACCTAGTGCTTGTAAGTCACGTGAGGTGATTCAAGGTATCATTTTATGCCTTGGATGGATATAATATTCTTTTATGGACTAAGGCTTGGTTTTACTCCGTCAACCATGTGTAAGGCATTGAGACCCATGTCTACCATTTAAAACCTTTCGATGGCATGATTATCCGCAGTTTTTGGGTAGGGATACCGTCAATAGGTCCTCCGTGGTAGCTTGAAGTGTCCTTATTGACCTTCAATGACTAAGGGATTCATTTAGGGACTAAGTCTTGGGTTTCCTCCTTGTTCCATGCATATGGCCCTGAGACTCATAACTACTGTAAAAAAATCTCAATTTCTCGCATGTTCCTTATCTAATGCCAAAGACCCCGTAGAGAGGTCACGTGTGGTGGCTTGGTACATTATTATTTCCTATGGATACCTGGAAGCTTCCTTTAGTGTCTACGACGTGGGTTTCATGATTGCTTAACCATGTCAAGGGTATCTAAACCAATCATCAGTGATTAAAACAACCTAAAAGTATGGACGAAACACTAAAAGTGTGTTTTTAGAGTTGAGTAGTGATGACAGAAGATAAATAAGAAAAAAATAGAAAAAATATGTATTCTCTTTAAAATTTACACATTTGGAATATGCAAAAAAACCATATATGTTTCTAAAATTTCATAAAAAATAGAGGTGTGCAATATTCTGTAACCAACGGCTAAACATGAGCATATTGAAAATTTGGATATAATGCTGAATTAGCCATAGTTTATCATACTCCAAGGCATAGGCATGTTGAATTTGAAGCAAAGTCTGATGCAGACACATAGGCATAAGAATTCCATGCAAGCATGGGTGGAGGCTTGGCCTTATCTTTTGGAGGGAATAAATTTTTGAATTTAAACAAAACGGGAGCACGTTTTATTGAAGCAAAATGGGAGCGCATTTTATTGAAGCAAAACAAGAGCACGTTTTAGTGAAGCAAACCGGGAGCGTGTTTGATTGAAGCACAATGCGTGCGGATTTTTAAATACTACAATGAGTGCTTGTTTTATCAATTATACCAATACTTTTATTATTTTATTCCCCCACCCTCCCACTCCCCTCTTCCCCCTAACTCTTAATAACCCCCATCCTCCTCTGCCTACCTCTAAGCCCCCCTCCTCCTATCCCTACATTTAACCCCCCTCCTCTCTCTTCTTAACACCCCACCACCCCAGTCATTCTCTCTCTCTCTTTCTCTCTCTCTCTCTCTCATGCCTATGCCCCCCCTTATCACTAACACATGTATGTCCCCTGTCGCCCACCTCTAAACCCATAACCCTTTCTCTCTACCTCTAACTCTTAAACAACCCCCTATTGTTCTATCTCTAATCACTTAGCGCCCACACCCCAACCCCTAACACCTCTCTCTCTCTCTCTCTCTCACACACACACACACACACACACACACATCCCTATGTCTCCCCTTACCACTAACACCCCCTAACCTATAACCTACAACACCTAGACACCCCCACACACATCCATGGGTCTCCCCTTACCACTTACACCCCCTCCCTTATATCACTCTCCAACCAATCCAACCCCACATTAATCTAAAATCCAACCCTTCCTCTCTCTCACACACACACACATCCACAGGTCACCCCATACCACTAAGGACTCCCCCTCCACTCTATCTTTGTCTCTCTCTCTCTCTCACACACACACACACATCCCTATGTCTCCCCTTACCACTAAGGATCCCCCTCCATTTTGTACGTTTTATTGAAGAAAAATGGGAGCACATTTTATTAAAGAAAAACAGGAGCACATTTTATTGAAGCAAAACGAGAGCACGTTTTATTGAAGCAAAACAGGAGCACGTTTTTGCAAGATAAAACAAGAGTGTGTTTTTGCAAGGTAAAATAGGAGTGCATTTTTGTGTACTATCCTAATTGGCATGCATGTTGGTAGCATTGGGACTAGGCTTGGCAGGGTCGGGATTGCTTGTGATGATTTCTATTTTATGGATCAAGAGTGATTGACTTCATTCTACCATTGCATCTAAAAGGTCACTCAACTTTGTCCACTCACCCATTACCAAGGGATGGAGACTGAAGCTGTAAATGTATGCCTAGGAGCGCGATACAAAAACTTGTGGGAACTAAATGACAAGGAAATGAAAACAACCAAAAGTATGCAATTCTATCTTTACTTATACGTGCTAATAATAGAAGTAGTAAATATTTCGTGACTAACAGAAGAAACCGCACTGAAGTACGGAAGTGTTGCAAGGTTGTCGATAGGACCCCACTGTTGGGTGTTATAACGTCTAGATAATTCACCTTATATTTAATTATCGACCGGGGTTGGTAGGATTAGAGTTGATAGAAAATATATGCAAAGGTAGAGGGTGTCATGCAAATATTTTAACAAACAAAAGATTGAAAGATATTTCAAAATGGAAAGCCAAGTCAAACTCCTAAGAATTCAATTATTAAAGTAACTAAAATTGAACAAAATACTAAACTAAATAATTGACAATTTATTTGATAAGTAAATAAATTCAAATTGAAAAAGATACTATTAACAACTAATCTTTAAATTGGAAACTAAGATGCAAGAAAGACCTTAATTAAAAAGCAAGTAGAAAACTTAATAAAGAATATCTTTGAATTCTGTCCTACAAGTCTCTTTCATTAATCACACAATGAAAAAAAGAATTACCTAGAAACATGCTAAGGATAACACATATAATCTTGAATTTTACATGCAAATGGATAAATTAATACAAAAACATAAACACAAAACAATGCATCAGTAAAGAGAAATCAGAAACAAATTCAAGAAACAAAACATAAAATAGATTAACACATATTGAAGGTGAAAAAGAAGTAAGATAATTTTTAATAAATAACCCAAAACAATCCAATTTAATTTTAATGTTAAATAAAACTATCATCTAACTATCTCAGTCAAAGCATACTTCAAACATTAAAGAAACATAACTGAAAACAATCTCAAAACACATTAAGAACACAAAAAATGAAACTATGAACTGAATGACAGACTGAACTATAGGTCTGAAAGGGGTGGCCAAATGACAGTTTAAATAGGTTGTCTGAATGATAGCCTGCACAGTTAAAATGACAGAAATTAGCCTAAATGATCTAATCTTCAGCTGAATTCATGCATATGTAAATCTAATGCATTTGAAGACAATAAGTAAACCTACTTATTAAGCAAATTCAACAATGAAATGAACTTAAACAAATTCATGGACATAAAGAAATCATTGCATGTTAATAAAAAAATTGAAATTCAAATTGCATAAACTTGGAATAGAAAGGAAATAAACAGAATTGAAATTCTATTCCATCTAATTGCAAATATTGAACCATAAACTGGAAATGAAAGGACTGAAAGTAAATTTGAAAGCAAACTATGTGCGCAATCTAGTTATTTAATTCTGGAAACAAAATGCATTACAGGAAGCAAAGGAAATAATAAAACTAACTGGTTACAAAACTAACTACAATAGAAAAGATAAAAGAAAGAAAAAAGGAAAATGAAGAAACCTCTAGTTGATGAGGGGCCCTGTCAACAATCAGGGGTGGTTCTTGGCTAACTTCTACTCAAACGCAATCATCAACAGTAAGGCATACAACTGTTTATTCAAATGATGAAACATAAATACAATGTGCTCAAGAAAAAAAAATCAAAGCATGAACTGATAAAACTGTGAGCTAATTGTGCTCTCACGTAGAGGCTGGTATATATATTTGTTTACAGAGATGAGCAAGTCGACACTTTATTGGTCGATTGCTCTCTAAATTTAGTCGATCATTATGAAATCTAACAAATCGCAGGCCAACGCATAGTCATCCTCTCTTTCTCGGCATGAGTTTGGTTCTCTTCATTGGACAGTGTAACTCACATGCTCCTTCTCCATTGCAAACGGTTCTCAGATGTGGCACACAACCTCTTCCTTAGTGCAACAGGTGGATTGGTGACGAGCAGATGAGAGAACATGGGCAAGTCTTCTAGAACACGGGCTAATATATCAACCCAACACGTGGAATGTTGGTGAGGTGTCGACAAAGGATGCTTCAGGTTGGCGGATCATCTAGAAGCAAGCTTCATTACCCATATGAGTGGATATTAAACAATTCGCAGGATGTTTCAATCATTTTAATGCCTGAAATCAATTCTCAACGGTGCATAGTATGGTTAGTGATCTAGATGTAAAGATGAACATCGAGCTGGACCATGAGCTGGATATGATGGGCACAGATCTAGGATGAATGAAATGTTTGTTTGCTAGTGCGCTTTAGGACTATGGTCTGTAGTAACACATTTTAACACCTGGAAGACTACCAATGAATATTGCACATGACAAGATGGACGACGAGCTGGACATGTTGTGCGCATGGAAAGCTTAATGTGTGCTTATTGTTAACTTGTCCCAAAAAGATTATATAACCTGCAAAAAAATATACAGATCAATTAATATATCAAATACACTTCAATAATTTCAATTTCAATTAATAAAATCATAAAATGAAAATAATAAAGGATTTTATATAAACCTTAAATTCATACATACTTGGGATGAATAGTGATATGTGTGACATAAAACATGCAAAAAGATAATAAAACATATGTTTAAATGAGTAATTTAATTGTCAAGAATGATAACAAATATAGGATCAACATTCCCCTAAACCGATGAAACGCTAGGTCCCACTGAGCAAAAAGAAAGATAACAGATCACACTGTCATAGTGAATTTTGAGACACGAACCAGCAATGACAAATACATAAGTGAGTAAGTTCATAAGGTTTAAAATTAATTAACCATGCCCAAAGTAAAACTTTGGATAGGTTGAACATATGACATGAAAAGTATAAATCACATTTATAATCAATAAAATTGGTCATTTTATAGTTTACATGCATGATTGGGTAAGAGGATAAGGTTGTCAAGAATGATAAGAAGAATTTCTAAGCATCCACATGAAGGTAAAAAAACAAAATTATTTGCCAAAAAACAAAATTTGGTTAGCAAATTTTAATCGTAAGTGTTATGATATTACAATGTTTTATTCAGGTCATCATTTAGTATTTCATTTGAACTTTCATTCAATTCTTCATATAGTTCTCCATATTGATTTTGCTGTAAAAATATGCTTCATGCTATAATCAAGTTCCACTGCTTATATTATCATGAAAACACTTATCATTTGTCAGAGATAAATAGATCTATCATAAATAATAAAAAGTAAAAACAATCTAATTTTTCCCAATCCTTCCCCCCAAACCAAAGATATGGTGTGTCCTTAAGCCATAGAAGAGAGAAGAATTGATTGTTCCAAAAAATAAAAAAAAATAAAGAGTTCTATTATGTTGTTTATTATTTTGTAAGAAAAAGGGAAAAAAACTAACAAACTAGTAAATGGAAATGATTCAGATATGTATATTCATGAAAAATATAATAGTGCCTAGAAAGACTACTTGAATGATAATAATTTAACCAAAATAATGGCATAGGCAAAGCTAGTCATCTATGCCTTATTTTCAAGACATCTTGTCATCACAAAATTTTTAAGTTTACCCTAGAGTATGTGAGATTTACAGTCTATGGGTCCCATTTTTAGGATAATGACATCCTAGGTATATGTTGAATTAGATGGCCAGGGTCAAACCCAACTTACAACCATTATCGAATGACATATTAAACAATTGGCTGTGACATGTTTATTCATGTTTATTCATGTTTATGTATTTATTTTCGAAAACTAACGTGTGTCGTTTAGAAAAATAATAATAAATAATTAAAACATATATTTTAAGGAAAAAATTACATATTCAGAATCGTAAGATCGTACTCTATAATATTCTATTGTTTGATAAAAAAATATTGTGTTTGTCATAACAAAAAATGCCATCGAAAAGGAGCATATTGATAGAGTTCTAAAATACATCCAATAGTCATGGTTTATTTGTCCTAGCCAATAGGTTCAGTGGTTTGAAGCTATTTCCAAAAATAATTCCAAGCCTTGTTCCTGCTGAGTTTTTAAATTTAAAAAAAATGCCATTAGAGGAAATTTGGGGTCTAAAATGGGCCTTATAAGAAAACGTGCCAAAATAAGTTTTTGTGAGTTGGAATTCAAGGACCAATATAATTTCAATAAAATAAGTCAACCATAATGGTTGAATTGACATATTTGTCATTAAAAAAAACTACTTTTTTTGTTCATATTTTCGACATATATCATTGTGTTTTTACTCAAATTTCGATCAGGAGAGCTCGTTGGATGCGGAATTTGATTCTGCATCCAACGAGTACCCACACTGCATACTTTTGACGGACCCCGCTACCCCAAAAACAAGAAATACCTGAAAAATGTGATGATGACATCATCACATTTTCAGGTATTTCTTGTTTTTGGGGTAGCGGGGTCCATCAAAAGTATGTAGTGTGGGTACTCATTGGATGCGGAATTGAATTCCGCATCCAACGAGCTCTCCCGATCGAAATTTGAGTAAAAACACAGGGAGATATGTCGAAAATACGAACACAAAAAGTAGTTTTTTTCTTTCTTCCTCTAAAATTAATCAATATTATTTTATTATTTTAACTATTATTTTATTATTTTCCTTAGGAGGCCCATTTTAGACCCCAAAATTCCTCTAATGATATGCATTATAACGCATATGCGTTTTAGCGTTATTCATATCACATACATGTTTTATCTTTAGTAGCTTGGTATAAGAGTAAAAAAGAGTTTACCAAGTTAGTAGATATGATTTGGGAGAAACCCCATCTAAAAAGAAAATATCATGGTAATTATTGGCCCCTCCAAAGTGGTTTAGTGTGGCAAAAGGACGACGCTTAGCCTAAAATTTGTGAATGGTTGTTGATAATGAGGTCAGATTATTGGAGGTTCAAGGCGCTTGTTCATGGCGCTTAAGACATAGAATCTGCTTTTTAGAATTAATGACTGAGTTTTAATGCCTAACCTTTCTCTAAGGCTCGAAACTCATATCTAGCTCTAAAATATTCATAATGGTACCAACACACCCACTATGAGGATAAGGATTGCGAGATCGTTTATGTTGTTTTGAAGCATTATTTTTGGCAGTGGACACACAAAAGCATCTTTTAAGGCCTAAGGTCAAGGTGTCATCTCTCGACTATGTTGAGGCTCCATGATGTATACATTGTGTTTGAGAACTCATAATCATACTAATATTCCCACTTGGAGGCCAAATATCTTCTTAAGACAATTTTTTTTCGTTCAAGGCATCATTCTTGGGTCAATATTCCTATAAAATTCATTTAGGCCCTACGGATTAGGATTTCTCCCATAACTATGTCAGGGACCTTGATATTCATACCTAGTGCTCAAAACATCCTTTTATTTCTAATTACCCCACATGGAGGCTAGGGAATATATGCTCATGAGTTCATGTATGGTGCATCAAATTTCATTCTTAAACTATATTCTAAGAAGTTTTCTTTATGGTACAAGGAATAGGTTTTCTACCTTAACAATGTCCAAGACCCATGGATTCATATCTACTATTTGAAACCTTCTAATGGCATCCATGTCATCACTCAAAGGAAAGAGTAATTTCAAGAGGTCATTTCTAGACATTTGAGGTGTTTTTCATGGTCATAGATTCCTAGAATCATTTTTTAGACTCCAATCCCAATGTTTACTCTCCCAGCAATGTCGAAGGCCACACAACCTATACCTAGTTCTTGTAAGTCACGTGAGTTGATTCGCGGTATCATTTTATGCCTTGGATGGATATAATATTCCTTTATGGACTAAGGCTTGGGTTTACTCCGTCAACCATGTGTAAGGCATTATGACCCATATCTACCATTTAAAACCTTTTGATGGCATGATTATCCCCAGTTTTTGGGTAGGGATACCATCAATAGGTCCTCCATGGTAGCTTGAAGTGTCCTTATTGACCTTCAATGACTAAGGGATTCATTTAGGGCCCAAGTCTTGGGTTTCCTCCCAGTTCCATGCATATGGCCCTGAGACCCATAACTACTATAAAAAAATCCCAATTTCTCGCATATCCCTAATCTAAGGCCAAAGACCCCCTAGATAGGTCACTTGTGGTGGCTTGGTACATTATTATTTCTTGTGGATCCCTAGAAGCTTCCTTTAGTGTCTATGACTTGGGTTTCATGATCAGTCAACCATGTTAAGGGTCTCTAAACCAATCATCAGTGATTAAAACAACCTAATGGTGTCAATGCACACACAAAAAGATAAGAATTCCCTCAAGAGGTAACATATGGTGGTCCTATATGCATAGAAGCTTCATTTAGAACCTAAAGTAGAGGTTTCATCCCTTGACAATGTCTAAGACCCCATGGCCCTCTCTCCCACTTAAATTTATTCCTCCCCACCAATCCCCTCCCTTTATATTTGTCCTCCCACCAGTCCCCCCTCATATCTCTCCCGTACCCATCCCTCCCTTCCCCTTATATTTCTCCTCCCTTCATCCCCTCCATATATGTCCCCTACCCATCCCTACCTCCCATGATTCCCTCTACACCTTCCTCTCCCTCCTTTAACTCCTCCCCCCCATCTTTACGAATGTAATGTTGGGCCATGAGCCACCCCATAGACCGTGTGGATGGAATATTGTGAGTCTAAGTGGTATTATAATGGGATAAGGGTGCCCTTATAGGGTTTTGGAAGGGAAGGATGGGTCTCTGGACATTAACTATAGCCATGGAAGAGAAGATAATGAGTCCCTAAATCAACACACATGCCTTATAGATGGAATATTTGTCCTTTAGTGGTATATGGGTGTCATTATGAGGTTTTATGCACTAATGATGGGTCTCAGGGTCTTACCCATGGTAATGGGACAAAAGTGTAATAGAAACAAGTATTAAACCACTACACATGCCCTTTAAAGGGTATATTTAGCCTTAATATGGCATACATGTACCATTAGACTATTTTATGCATTGAAGATTGTTCTCGAGGCATTGACTATGGTCATATAGGAACCATTATGAATATTTCCAAATAAGAGATAATTTTGAAGACACTACCATGGTCCAAGGATAAATCCAATATTCGATGGATTAAATGATGTTTTTATGGTTCATGGACAAATTACAAGGTCCCAGACAATGACAAGCCTAAAAATGGAATCTAAATGGGATAAGGGTGTCATTATAAGGTTTGGGACTTTGAGCAATGTCATGGAAGAAAAGGTAGGGTCTTAGGACCTAAATTAAGCTTTTATGGATCATGAGCTAAAAATGAGTCCTTTAATTACCACACATGCCTTCTAGATGGGATATTTGGCCTCTAGGTTGGGTATGGGTTCCATTATGAGGTTATGTGCAATAAGGATAGGTCTAGATGTATTAACCATGGGTATGGGTTCCATTATAAGGTTATCAGGTTTCAATATTTGATATGCACTAAATCACATATGCGATTTAGTGATCATGTTATACAAACTTCCCTTTAAGTAAAAAGCAGTGTATGCATATCGCATATGCGATAAAATGGACATGCGTTATATCACATATGCGATATGTGTTTTATAAAAATGTTGGGTTGTAGGCTGTGGGCTAGTTTTACTGCAGAAAAATACATAATTCTTCTGAACTTGTGCACAGAGAACTGTTCAACCTGCAATTTAATCATTTCTTACACAAATCCATAGGTTTTGTACAATTTTGAGTGGATTTCAATGGGGAATGTACGTAATAGAGGTCATCATTTAGCAAGGAAGGTGATTACACGAGAATAAGCTTAAAATAAAAAAGAAAAGAAGAGGGAAGATTCAAGAAATCGTTGGCATTCACTGGATGAGCAAATACTTCCCATTCCTACTCAATAGATACCTAAAGTAGAGGGTGAGGAAGATATTGCAATTTTAATGGAAGTTGGTTATAGGGGAGATGATATTCTTGGTCCATTAGTAAGAAAACAATATTTTGAACATTTCAATAATTATGTTCCCGACGATGAAAATATGACTCCGCAACAACCATGCCAGGTGGTTCAATCTTCTAATGGAAGTTGTCAGCATGCAGTGGATGTAAACGTCACTCCAACATTTCAAACGACAAGAAATCTCACATCAAAATGAAAAATAACTCCTAAACACATACAAGTGGACAAGAGAAAACTGACTTCCATGGAAGGTAAGGTGGCTAAATGCACTATCCCTCATCATTGTTCTCAAATAATGAAACAATATTTTGATAAAAAATATAAAGCCGGTAAATGCCATTTGTTTTTAGCTTTGCTTAAATCTAGAAATATGGAAACTGTTAGAAGAAATTTAGGCGTAAGAAAATTGAAGAGTATTGAATCAAGTAATCACATTTTTAAATCTCTTACTGGTACATTCACATCGATTTGTAAAAAAAATCGTTCACATGACTGTAATGTGGCTCGTCGCGTATTGCCTGAATCAATTGTATGTAGATCCACAAGACAACATCGTTTACTTAAATGCACATAAAAAATTGGCCTTTACATCCAAAGACATTAAAAAAATATTCAGTAAGAAGAGACAACTTTGATGTAGAGGGACAAATGGAAACATTATGGGCATTTAGCGATAGGTTTCCCCACAAAGACATGAAGTTAGTCGAAGCAGTGAAGGGACTAGTCAACACTTTTTGGAACGATAACACTAGGCCTTCTTCTAACACAAAGGATGTGTTAAAACATTTTAGGGGTTCTATGAACAATGAACCTCATGTTAAACATTATCTTGACATGACACAAACTCAAATGTTTGAGATGTTTAAAGTTTCCCACGTAGAGCTAAGGCTCGGGAAAATATCTTTTGAAAACTCCAAGCCTTGGTATGCTAGAATCAATCTCATATGTAACACTTTTTATTGTAGATACCACATAGAGTTTGATATATATTATCATACATTTGCACATATACGTCGTTTTTTTCATCCTAACCATGTGCATGAATGCTCAAGTACAGTACCGCCAAATGTCATCTAGAGATTCATCTATAGCATAATGTGTCCGAGGTAAGATGGGAAGACACATTACTTAAAACAATGTGTAGAGGGTTCTTGCAACAATTGTGATGGGATATCATTATGGTATGATTGCATCCATGAGAGTGAATATCAAGCATTCAAAAATGCAATTGTCGAGAAGCAGAACTATCAGTATGAGACATATAAGCTACATGATGGGAAAGAAAAAAGGAATATTAAATTGGTGACTTCACAGGTGACAATGTACACGAATAATATTCATTTAACTGAGTGTACATTGTTTATGTTGTTTTATAACATTGTTAAATATTGACATATTAATATTCATGTAAATATTTTTATGTTGTTTTATAACACTCTTTATTTCTTACACTAGGTGCAAGTATGTGATTTTTTTTCATAGTTTCATGGAAAGATCCAACAATACATTCAACATGTCGATATGGCATGGTTGCAAGATGAGAAATTCAGAATATGTCGGGACACCTTCCCTCTTGGGACAATACTACTAGTGGCTGACTTTGCGGAAAATTACACCCTACAACCACAAAATGAAATACAAATTCAATACTATCACTCAGAGAAGGTGAGCATAATGGTCCATATCACGTATCGACATGGGCCAGATAGCAATGAAGAGAAATGCGTGATACTGAAAGAAAGTCACTTCTACATAAGTGATGACTAGACCCATGAAATCCATTACATGCAACATTGCTTTAAATTATTCTATGATCATGTGATAGCTATGGATATACCATTTTATTGTCATTTGATTTGGTTAGATGGTTGTGCTGGACAATTCAAGAATGCACGTGTATTTCAATGGTTGTGTTTGTTGCACATAAAATACAAGATGCCGCACATATGGAAATTTTTTGAAACTGTTGATGGAAAAGGAGAGAACGATGGTGATGGTGCATGCATAAAAAATGCCCTTCGAAAGGAATATATGAAGTTTACAGGTGCTCTCCTTCGAGACACTGCATCTATAGTGAAATGGTGTGCATATATGATGGGAGAACACGCAACAACGAAGCAACTAGTGCAGAGAATATTTTGGGAGGTGAAAAATTTGGTCTGATCCTAAACACATCGGGTGAACATAGTGCATGGAACTCGACAATTTCATTCAATTAGAAGATCAGACAACTCGACCCTACAAATTTGGACAAGATTGAATGCTTGATTTTGCAGTTCTTGTAGCATTGATGAATGGGATGATTGTGAGTATACATATACAATTGATACATGGGATTGAGTGACACCTGACACTGATTTCAAGGGGGTTAATGAAATAGACCATTTGGAAGGTGATCCAACACATATTTCTATAGACTATGATCACATATCGAATCTCATACAAGCAGGCACAAAAAAGTAAATTAGTAGTACCTAAATCATTACAATCCTTTACATTGAAAGACATTTAATTTATGTTACATGCAAGACCTTATTTAAAAAATGTATTGTTAACTCGTCGTATTTCCTTTCACAGGTCAGATATATGCAGTGGTTTCCCCAAAAAATAATGAATGGGTTCTGACTATTGGTTGGCACTTTTCTTAGAGGGGAAACAAACCATTCTCAAACCTGTTACAAATGATGAAAATATTGAATTCCCAACTGGCTCGATGGTTATAAAAGGGGAGTACTTGACACTAGCAGTACAACAGAAAAGGAAGGGTGGGTATGTATATCAGGATTATACACCAGGATCTTTTGTATACAACTTCACCAACCTGGTAGTTGGTATAAACATCAAGCTGCACACACTTTCAAACAAAAATATGTCATATGTATGATACTTACTACCTCATATAGAGCACGAGATATTGATGGACAGTGTTGGAAGGAGAGATGATCTAGATGGCCTACTCAAGTGTCACTAGAGTGTCCAATATGTCTAGATTTTCAGGTGCATTATTTAAACTTTAAAGTACGAACTGAAGCACAATTTCAATTTTTTAACCATAGTTTATTCCCAATGTACTAACTTGTGATTGAAGGATACCATTCACATACATAATACTATTTAGAGGATACTGGAAACTATAAACACGATCCTACAACCTCAGGTGAGTTATCTATAAATAATGTTTGCACATTTTCATTGGGTTCTCTTTATTTTCTTATGAGAGCACTAATTTTTAGCCTTTTGTGTTCCTAGTATACAAACACGATCCATGGCACATTAGAGGCGCCAAGAACAACCCGGTGTCTTTAGACACCAACAAATAGAAATAAAAAAATAACATACTCTTGAGTTGTTGCAATTTACATTTTTTTTATGTTTTTTATATTAATGTACATTTAATTACATTGTTTGGTCAACTCTTGCAACTCTTGCATTGGTGGGTGAACTCTGAAAAAACCTTGACCATGTAATGTTCCCATTCAAATGATTACATAGCAAGAGAATTCCATCAATCCTACTAGTTCCCTAGGTTGGGTGGAAACATTGAGAAGTTAATAAGGGAGATAATAAATGGTGTTTAGACATTAGAAAGAATAAATATTTATTTAATGGATTTAATTAAATGAATGCAAGTGAAAAATATAATGGCTGTGGAGAATGGAGACACATGGAGACTATCGGGCCCACTTAAGCTAGAATTCCTATGTTAAATGGCATCCTCCTCTTGCAATCTTGAATCTATGGGAAGCCTAATGGTTTTGGATGGATTATAAGGTTAATATAATTTTCCATATACTTCATAGGTCAAATTTGGGATGAATTGTAGCTTACATGGGGAGAGGAAGATCCAAATGAAAGTTTCATGGACACTTGGCTAGATTCCCCTTACATTTATGACATCTATGACACCAATGATGGAGATTCTATGATAGTTATGACACAAGTAAGATATGAAGGCTGAAATATGAAATATATGACATGTCAGTATTGAATAGAGAATCTTAGAGGGTGCTCATGGGAGTTGGAGAAGGCCAAGAGGCTCCTACTCGAATTTGGGAGAAGAGGGAAGGTGAAGAGAGAGGCCACATGGCATAGCATGAGCAGCCACACCAATTTGAATTGGAATTTTTTTATGGATGGATTTGGAAACTTAGAAGACCAATAATGTTTATAAAATGTAGGGATAATCCATTATAATTTGCTTCTGATCATTTTTGAAAATTTTTATTGTGAAGAGAGAGAGCTAGTGGATAACTAGTTCATGCCTTAGCCAATTTCGAGGGTGAAATATTCCAATCCTAGTTGGTGTTTGGAGAGGCCACTAAAGTATTTCAAGGAGATTAAATGGAGTCATAATTTATAGGTGCAATCTACAGCATCTCATGGATATATCAATTTCAGCTTGTTCTTCCTTTCATCTCAAGTTTTCTCACCATATTTCAGCTCTATGGAGTGAGGCGCACTTGGTGAGCTATTCATCTCTTTGAGGGAGATTATCTTGCTCCAGTATTTTGTATTCTGATGTAAATTATATTTTCTTTAAGTTCATAAATCTTTCAGTTCTAAAGGCCAAGAAATCTCATGTATTATTGCTCAATAATGAAGAAACAATGCCATTACGCCACTACCTTGTTGTAAACTCTTGTAACCTTGATGGATTCAAATGGATGCATAAAATATTTATGATTTATGAATGAATGAAATGTAATTAAAGTATTTTATTGGTTTCATGTTCAGTAACTGAGAATTTGTGGTCATTGGGTCGAATTTCATAGCAATTGGAGCAAACTACACCTCATTTCCCCAAGGGTCCAAAACTAGTTTTTTATATCTGATTGAAAGAAGTGATAAAAATCATGGGAGGTCGATAGGTTATGAATATGAGTCTATGATAATTTATTCTAAACATACCCTACTTCAATTTAAGAATTATAGTGGTTTTATGCACATTTGGGAAGACATTTCTACCACTTACCTTGGGGGGGATTTGAGCCGAAAATTGCATGTAAAATAATCTATCTTGTTCAGAATTTACTACAGACTTGCAGAAGTTATTGGAGTGCCATAATACATCCCTGAACATAATAATTAATTTATTATATCATTCATATAGCTTCTCTAAATATTTGGTAGCAATTGGGCTGATTTGGAGACCAAGACACTAAAACTAGTCAAGAGCCAAAATTGTGAAAAAATTGGAAAATTGGGCATTTTGGTAAAATTTAAAAAAATGGAAATTACATACCATGCCTTTCTTGGTATGTTTCCCATATCAGACTTACCCATGTAGACTTACAGGAACCAACATCATGCAATTTTTCTCCTTAGTTTGGTTTTTCATTCTCGGACCGAAAGTCACCAAGTGTCCCTGAATGACATTTTCATGTGACTTTCAACCCAACATAACTCAGAAACCAGAGGTCGAATCAATGAACCATCCACTTCGTTTGTCTCCTAGCATGCGATACCATGGAACTCTCCCTTGTATTTCCATGTCCCAGTGACTTCATTGTGCATTGATTTTGTAAACTAGGGTTTTGCTCAGTTTCCTTTAATGCAATCCTTGCATTATTGGGTCAACTATGAAAAACCATCGAACGTGTCTGTGTTGGTAGGGTTACCATATCGTCCTTTCCCATATAGACTTGCAGGAGCCAACATCATGCAATTTTGTTGCTCTATTTGGTTTTTTGCTTCTGGACCAAAAGTCACAAAGTGTCCCTAAATGACATTTTCATGTGACTTTCAACTCGATATAACTCAGAAACATGAGGTTGGACCGATGAACCGTTGACTCTGTTTGTCTCCTAGAATGAAATTACCTCTAGGTGTCCCTCTCCCTCATGTTTTCATGGCCCAGTGACTTCATTGTGCATTGATTTCGTAAACTAGGGTTTTGCTCAGTTTCCTTCAATGGAACTCTTGCATTGGTGGTTCAACTCTACAAAAAACTCTACCATGCTTATGTCGGTAAGATTCCCATATTGGAATTTTCCATACAAAGTTACAAGAGCCAACAACATGCAATTTTGCTGATCCATTTGGATTTTTTCTCCCAAACCAAAAGTCACCAAGTGTCCCTTAACGACATTTTCATGCGACTTTCAACTCGACATAAATAAAAAACCTGAGCTCAGATCAAGGAAATGTCGACTCCGTTGGTCTCCTAGCATGTGATTACCTCTAGGTGGCCCTCTCCCTCATGTTTTCATGCCCTAGTGACTTCATTATGCATTGATTTCGTAAACTAGGGTTTTTCTCAGTTTCCTTCAATGCAACTCTTGCATTAGTGGGTCAACTCTGCAAAACCCTTGATTGTTCCTATGTTGGTAGGGTTCCCATATCATCCTTTCCCATAAAAAATTTCAGGAACCAATAGCATGCTATTTTTCTGCTCCATTTGTTTTTTCTCTCTTGGACCGAAAGTCACCAAGTGTCCCTGAACGACATTTTCATGCAACTTTCAACTCAGCATAACTCAGAAACCTGACGTCGGATCGACGAACAGTCGACTCCGTTGGTCTCCTAGAATGTGATTAACTCTAGGTGTCCCTCTCCCTCATGTTTTAAAGGACCAATGTGTCTAGATATTAATAACAAAAAACGCATTGCAGCATTAATAAAACACTATGTGTTTAGAGATCACAGGCTATATTATTCTTGAACTAAATTATGAGCCAACAACCCGCATAATAAAACTAGGGTTCACAAATTGAGATATCTAACTAAACACTAGGGTTCTATGAACTCTTTAGGTTTGAATATCAAATTAGATTGGTTAGTATCATTTAAGTAGAAACCAAAAGGCCATATAGCCCTAGGATACACTTACAAAATTAAATCCAACTAGGGTTTCATGAACTACAAATTGCATACTATAACTAGTGTTCACAAGTTATGAGATGGAACTAGGGTTTTATGAACTCTTTAGGTTTAGATCATTAGATTGGTTAGTATCATTTAAGTAGAAACCAAAAGGGAATATACCTAGGCTATGCACATATATGAAACAAAATGAATAGGTTTGAACATGGATCACAAGTGGAAGTTCACATGCATGACTTAGAAGTAGAAACACATGTACTTGAATTACAAGCAAAACCAACTAAGGTTTCATGAATTATAAGAAATCCACGCGTATAGAGATAGAAGGCTATGTTATTTTCATTAAAGTAGAAACAAAAAGTCTATATGGCCCTAGGATACACTTACAAATTGAAAACCAACTAGGGTTTCATGAACTACAAATTGCATGCTATAACTAGGCTTCACAAGTTATGATATGGAACTAGGGTTTTATGACCTCTTTAGGTTTAGATCATTAGATTGGTTAGTATCATTTAAGTAGAAACCAAAAGGAAATATACCTAGGCTATGCAAATACATGAAATACTTTTATTGGTCTTAATATGAACTACTTACTACTTCATATGTTCACAAATGCAAATACCAGTGTGTGAAATTAGCCCCAAAACTCAGAATTTAAAAAGGGAAAAATGAAGATACTTATGTGAACAATTTAATCCCAATGTCAATTGATATCATCAATATAGAGTTCATATTTGTATGTCTTTTGTAGCAAGTTTCAAGCACCAATGTATTATATTTGATGACTTATGATTTACCCTTTATGTCAAATCAATGCACCTTCATAATAAGCAATAAGCATTTTAACAAAATTCAGATTTTGCTTAAAAAGCAGCAGTAAATAAATGATTTGAACTCAAAATTTGTATTTTGAGGTAAATATGGTAGGGTAAGGTTCTAGGGTAGTCTAGGATGGCTTAGAACATGAGATGAGAGGGTAATGATGAGGTTTAGGTAGCTGATTTATGACATATTATTTTCAACCAGCAAGAATTTAGGTAGTGTATGGTTAGGGTAGTTTAAGGTATATATTATAATTGTAAAGAGGATAGCTAGGATGATTTTCATACAAGTTTAGGAGGTGAATCAACAATAGTCAAATTATCAAGTTGTTACATTAATTGAATTAAACCCTAGGTTATGAATTGAATTTCTTGGTTATCCTAAACCCTTGCTAACACTATTTTAATTGATGAATAGTTACATTTTTATGGTGTTTGGTTGCATGTCCTCATTGTCTCTTCCTTGATAAATTTCTCATCAATATTATAGGAATATTCTTAATCACTTAAAAACCTTTAATTTCAATTTTGAAATGAATCTTCTAGTTATTAACATAAATGGAATACAACTCAACTTATGGTTACAATCTCAAATGTTCCCATTCCTTAGCACTTTGTCTTAGTTGTCCATACAAGAAAATTTCATTAGGGTTAGGAGTTTTTACTACTAGTCAAGGTGTTGTTATGGATGCTAAATCTTAAACATCTAAGCGAGGTTAACCTAGGAATTGTGAAATTGTTACAATTCAATCAAACCATATGTTACAATTTAAATTATTGGTTATCTTAAACCCTATGTTTCCTGCTTGTAATGTATGAATAGTTACATGTGTATAATTTTCCTTTTTGTGAATTTTAAACACTAAACCATAGGTTATACATGCTAAACCCTAAACCATAGGTTATTCATTTACACATGGAACTACGCATAACTAAACCCTAAACCCTATATTTTATTTATTTACCTCACAAAAGCATATTTTAGATGCTTTGATTCATTAACTCATGGAAATCCATAAAAATACAACCTAGGTTATCTATACAAACACAGACATTTCCAAGGAAATTCTGCTACTGCAATACTTGTCAATTTATTATTTTGTTTGGTCCTTGTGAAAATGGTAAATAGATTCATTTGATAAACAAATTTGATTCATTGCTACTTGTTTCGAAAAAAATGATATATAGTTTGTTAATATTATAGAAAACTGTCCAATCCCAAATCTTTCAAACATTGATACTTATATTTCCTCTACTAATCAAAACTAGAAAAAAAATCCCTTAAAATTTGTTAACTCATCATTTCACAAGGCCATAAACCTATAAACATAGTTAAGCAAATCTGCAAGTCATATAATAAACATCATGTTCCCATATCAAAATCAACCATATATATAAATTTGAACATTGCTTTATATTATATGTACACATAATGTTTAAAAAAATGGCATGCCATGGACATAATACAAAATTGTGGATCATACTATACATCTGTCTGTATAAAAAAAATGGTACATGTATGTACCCCCCCTATACATGGATTCTATTTAACTGCCTATACATGAATTCTATTTATCCCCCTTTTCACTGCCACTGTCAGTGGCTTTTGAGAAGTCTATCTTTCTTTTTCCGCTTGTCGATGGTGTTCCCCAACGCTAAATATGAGGATTCATTCTCATTTGCGGAGACTGCACGTAAACCAAAAGTTGTAAGTTAGTTTACCAAGCTATAAAAATAAATACATATCTATGTACATTTGTTCAAATTCGAAGAAAATATAACATTTTTACTTACTGTGCATGTGTAAACCATGGTACTCGGCAGTGTAACTGCATGTACCTGGGGGAAAGAGGTGGGTCGTCAGTGGCCCCAATTGGGTTTTCTTCAAGAACCGTTTCCTCACTAGATTCTTGCATAAAGTAAAAAAAAACCC
>LPNX010079233.1:1433-11743 GCA_001517045.1 Pseudotsuga menziesii | reverse complement strand
GGGGGGGGGGGGGGGGGGGGGGGGGGGGGGGGGGGGGCAGAGGTGGGTAACCAACAACATCGATTTGGTTCTCTTTGAGCATCGTTGCCTCACTAGATTCTTGCATAAAGTAACATCTGTCAATGCTAGATAATACAAAGAAAATGAGACATATACTACATGGACGGAAAATGATTTTTTCAAAGAAAGCGAAAGATACATGTACCTAGGGGGGGAGAGGTGGGTCACCAACAACCTGGATTTGGTTCTCTTTAAGAACCACTACCTCACTAGATGCATGCATAAAGTAACATATGTCAATGTCAGCAAATACAAAGAAAACAAGATATATTCTACATGGATGGACAATGAATTTTTAAAAGAAGGCGAGACATACATGTACCTGGGGGGATGAGGTGGGTCACCAACAACATCTATTTGGTGCTCTTCAATCATTGTTGCCTCACTAGATTCCTATATAAAGTAACATATGTCAATTTTATATAATACAAAGAAAACGAGACATACACTACATGGATGGAAAATGATTTTTTCAAAGAAAGCGAAACATACATGTACTTGAGGGCGGGGAGGGGGGGGGGGGGGGGGGGGGGGGGGAGGTGGGTCACCAACAACCCATATCTGGTGCTCTTCAAGCATCACTGCCACTATATTCCTACATAAAGTGACATATGTCAATGTCAACAAATACAAATAAAGCGAGACATATACTACATGGACAGACAATTATTTTTTCAAAGAAAGCGAGACATACACGTACTTGAGGGGGGGCAGAAGTGGGTCACCAACAACATCGATTTGGTTCTCTCTAAGCACCTCTACCTCACTAGATGCATGCATAAAGTAACATATGTCAATGTCAGCAAATACAAAGAAAACAAGATATATTCTACATGGACGGACAATGAATTTTTAAAAGAAGGCGAGACATACATGTACCTGGGGGGACAAGGTGGGTCACCAACAACATCTATTTGGTGCTCTTCAATCATTGTTGCCTCACTAGATTCCTGTATAAAGTAACATATGTCAATGTTATAAAATACAAAGAAAACTAGACATACACTACATGGATGGAAAATGATTTTTTCAAAGAAAGAGAAACATACATGTACTTGAGGGTGGGGAGGGGGGAGAGGGGGGAGGTGGGTCACCAACAACCCAGATTTGGTGCTCTTCAAGCATCACTGCCATTATATTCCTGCATAAAGTGACATATGTCAATGTCAACAAATACAAATAAAGTGAGACATATACTACATGGACAGACAATTAATTTTTCAAAGAAAGCGAGACATACACGTACTTGAGGGGGGGCAGAAGTGGGTCACCAACAACATCGATTTGGTTCTCTCCAAGCACCTCTAGCTCACTAGATGCCTGCATAAAGTAACATATGTCAATGTTAGGTAATAGAAAGAAAACAAAACATATATTACATGGACGGAAAATGATTTTTTCAAAGAAAGCGAAACATACATGTACTTAGGGGGAGAGGCGGGTCACCAATAACTTGGATTTGGTTCTCCTCAAACACCACTGCCTCAGTAGATGTATGCATAAAGTAACATATGTCAATGTCAACAAATACAAAGAAAGCAAGACATATACTACATGGATAAACAATGAAGTTTTCAAAGAAAGTGAGACATACTTGCATGTACAAATTAAACTAATACAACATATACCTGTGAAAGGTGAGGAAGTGGGTCACCAGAGGGTGAGATAACTGCCAATGACCTAAATGGATGGGCATAAGAATCAATCAAAACGTTCCTTCGGCTGACATACATATCATGCTATGTAACAAAACATAAATATACAATTAGAAAATTTCTAATAATTAAAATCATACATATTAAATCATTACATGCATAATTAAAATAATACCTATGTTTTGGAATCTTCCTCTACATGCGAGGGACCTTCCTGGGATTCCACAAACTCATTCTTCCCACCCTACATAAAACATATTGTATCCATATTTGGATGTATTGAATGTTTCAATATCTACTATATATATGTAAATAACGATGACAAATTAAAAGTTAAAGTTCTTACAGATAATGATGAAGCACCAAAATCATATGCAGCATTAACCGCTGCATCAATGTCATCCACATCAACCGTCATATTATGTAAATCTAGGGTGTCATTGGACACTAGATGTATATTTGTTCACATAAATTGTTAGATAATCAAATATAAATAAATTATGAAACAATTGAAAACTGTGATATAAAACAAAATATAATATGTAAATAATGATTTTTACTTACATATAGAATTAGTCCATCGTCCTGGAACTCTGAAGCAGTCCCATAGCATATGCTTCCACACGTTGTGCAAGGGTGTGGAATAACATGACACTATGAACCCTTTGCGTCTCCAGTGTGATCTATAGCTCTAGTACAGTATCGAGACCTAGTAAGTGGATCCTAAGTGTGCGATGGGCCAGCCTCAGAGGTGCCAACCCCTTGTCCTACATTTCCTTCAACAACCATCCCATGTCGAAGCAATGTATCTGCCAAGTGGAATAAGGCCTCCTATGTATCATCAATCATGGGGCCCATGGGAGGATATACCCGAGGGGGTTTGGGTGTGTGTGGAGGGCACGACACATAGTTAGGATTAGTCCAAACCCCTTCCCTATCTTGGGGCATCCCATGACCCACCCACACCTTGGAACTCTAAAATATCAAAATAGTTCACATCTTTCCCAAGATAAATTCAGCATACAACTTCCTCAGGGAATAGAATGGGATGTCTCTATTCCCATGAGGGTCTTCATCGAACACCATGTACCAATGATCCATCCAATTGGCTTTCACATTTGGTTTTACACACCATTATATGGAAATATGTGGTCAACTGGTGGGTGGAATCAATCTGGTGCTAGGGTTTCAGAATAATGAAAACAATTGGTCTTTGGTTATCTTTAGTTTTTTAACGTCTTTATAGCTCAACCCATTGGGATAGTATTACCTTTGAGAATCTCTATATGAGCTAATGTTGTACAGTGATCCCTGGGCATTAGCAATTGTGTTTGTTATAGTATCTAATGACTTGGCTAATGATTGTCTTAAACAGTCCCCACCTCTAAACAATGAGCTAATGCACCTCAATGCACCCAAATGAGCTAGAATCTCTGAATTCTGGTCTTGTTCCCCCTCCATGTTTGGGTTTGTGTCTATATTTAGGTTTGGATTTGGGTCTTGGTTATCAGTGGTTTCATTTTGCACATTTTCTTCAACATTTTTGTTATATGTTAAGATTAAAAAAACAAATTCAAATTTGTTTTAATATGTCATTGTTTGATTCAATTCAACACTTTTTATTAAATTCATTTTAGAAATAAAAATATATATATATATATAAAATTAACAAACACAAACAAAAATTGAAAGCAATTTTAAAGGAAATGACCACTTAACTTCCATTGTATCCAACTTGTAAATCAAGCCTTCTGAATTCGCCTCCAAATTCGCTCAAACTCAAATCGCCCTTCCGGTTTTTCGCACTCTTGTTCCTCGCCGCCTTGACTGTGAAATGAGAAATTTAGGCAATGGGCCTCTTTTTTTTTGGTATTACAAATTGCAAGTGTGAAATATTGCACATGCGATATATGCTAACTAATATTAGCCTCGGTTTTGGGCTCGGGTTTTCTGAACCTATCCACAATAATGCATATGTGTTATAGATTTACATTTGAGACTTTAATTTTTCATTTATAAAGTAGCACTAAAAAGTGGAACTAACTTCATGCTAGTGCCCTCTATATAATTCACAACTAAATTCCACATCCTATCCTTCCTTTGTTGGATTACCCTAGAGCATCAACTACATGAATTAAATCTAGTAAGAACCCGTAAGTGGAAGTGTTGACTACATCAACCAAGATTCCCCAATAGGAACCCACTAGTCACCATCACATAGCTTGGGGAGTGTGTCACATCACAACCCTCCCATGACTTCGGGTTTTGGGGATAAATAATGGGTAATGCCTCCACCCCCCTAATGGAACAAGGAACTATTTATACATCGTGTTGATGTATTTATAACTTTAGAATGTATTCACTTGTATATTTTATGTATTGTACCCCGATATTTATTCCGGGAAGTATCTGTAATGTAATTGAGTCATGTCATACCTCGATGTTCCTATTGAGAGATTCAATAATGTAAACAAGTCATGTAAATTCATAGTGGGTAACCCTCCTTATTGTTCAAGGGTTAAAGTCCCCATAGTTTTGGGCACTAGGGTTGTTAGACTCTCCTAGAGAAGTTTGACCTAGGTGAGTTAATGTAAGTCGGGTCATTAGTACCTCGGTTGTGGTTACTCAAGCCTACATAACTAAGCTAGGATTACTCAAGGCTACATAACAGATTCAAATATTAAGTGAACGAAAGAATATAAATAGAAAGTGAGACTCTCTATTTATCACACACACACTCACTCACTGGGGCACATGAGTGAGAAAGAAGAAGCTGGGATCAGAGAAAGAGACAAGTGCTGTCGGAGATCATATTCATGTTTTTGGGTTTTACTTTTGCTATTGGTGCTCATTCTGTCTTTGAGGAAGTTGTAGGGTTTTCTCCTTTATGATTTCCCCAAGGAAAATTATTTGTGTCTCTTGTCTCTTGTGTTTATTGCTGTGCATGTTATTCTCTTAGATAAGATCCTAGATCATATTGCTTAAATGATAAAAATCTAACATGGTATCAGAGATAACCTAAGAAGAAGAAACTGTGTAGTTGTAGAAGCTAGGGATTATTATTTTTTGGTTCTCTCTCCACAATACATCAGCAAAAGTATGATAGAATGACTCTCCATTGAAGGGCACATCTTTTTGTCGAAGCAGAATTCAATTCTGGGCATTTTCAGTTTTTGGTGCGGGAATTTAGGGCTTTTTACAGAAGATGAATTTTTGAGTGAGCCTGGCATAGGATTTCTCTCCTCATCAAAATCTAACTTTAGAGACCTGGGTTGATATTTTTTGGTTGGGTGAAACTCTAGGAAAGTCAAACCCTAGTTTGACCCTGGGCCGGAAAAACCCTAAATACTAAAACTCATACGTTTTGGTACATTCACTATATTTTGGGATTTTAGAAGTATCAGGGGCCAAAAATTTCATAGGTAGAAGATAAATCCTTTATGTACATTTTTTCCATGTTTTAGCCTCAGATTCTCTATATTCTAGGAGATATGATTCCTCCAAGTTAGGGTTCTAGCCTCTTTTAGGATTCATCCCTAAACAGGATACCTGGGGAGAATTTCTATATCTCGGGCTACCAAGGTCCAAATGAAATTTATCAAGATGTTCCAAAAAGGGAATTGAATGTACTTTCTGTGGTAGAATTTTTAGACCCCAAATATGAAACAGTGACACGTGGAAGTCCATACAACGTCGCTATGCCGAACAATCTAGAAACATGTCACCTTGGGAAAATGATCATAAGTCCCAATTGGTGAAACCAATTATGATGAAAACTATGGTTTTAGAACAAGGATAGAATAGGTTATGTTAGTATTAAATATCAGACACAAAATAATATTACTTTCAGAGATACCGTCGAAACATTATCAGGCATTTTTGTAGAAGAAATTAGTAAACTAGGGCCTCCTGTTCCGGGAGCTTCCCTCCACTATTTTCAGAAAAGGAGTACATTAGACAACTTTCCTTGAATAGGTCTATCTTTCTATACAATCAGATATGAAATATTCCAAGTTTTTTAAAATTAGGGTTTCTCTGACAAACCCTATATCAGCCAGCTCTGGAACTAGGACAGACACCTCAAATTGGTAAGATCTAATATTTTTCTATTTTCATTTGAGGTTCTCATTTCAAATTGATCTATCACATCAACTTGATGAAAAGCTTGGTGAGGCTGGAAACTTTCAAGCATGGAAGTATAGGATCTCACTAGTTCTTGAAGGAAATGAATTGGACACCTACATAAGTAGAGAGGTTCCATTTCCAGAGGGAGATGAGGCTAAAATCCTGACACAAGAAGAACTTGGTCAAGGACAAGAAGATCATTGCTGATTCAATCACTGATCACCTTATACCACAAGTGTCTTCCCTAAATACACCGAAAGAGATGTTTGATTCCTTGACCTAGCTATTTGAAGGGAAGAACATAAATTAGAAGATGACTTTAAGAAAAAATTTGAAGAAGGTGAAGATCCAGAATGCATAGACCATATAGTCATACTTTACAAGGGTCTCTCAAATAAAAGAACGGCTTGAAGAAGTAGAAGAAGAAGTGGAAAATGTAGAAGTTGTGATAACCACCTTGAATGGCCTCCTGGGGTCATGGGATTCATTCATTCAAGGAATGTGTTCCATAAGGAAGTGATTACTTTCAACAAACTCTGGGAAGAGCACACACAAGAAGAAGATCGACTCATAATAAGAGAAAATAAGATGGGAGAAACTAAAGATCAAGCTCTCACCATCCAAAGAAGATCCCTTAAGCGATGAGGAATATGAAGAACTCAACTCTTGAAGAACCTCTTATCTATCTTATCATTTGGATAAGAAATGATGCTATTACGAATGAAGAAGATGATGAAGCTGAAGGCTCAAGAAGGATTCTACCCACAAAACAAATAAATATAAGTATTCTATTGTCATTTCATGATATTGTTTTTGTTATGCATTTGTTTATATTTAGTTGATGTATTATGCATGATAGAATGCTTGCATTAATGACAATATACTACTAATATGCATGTGATGGGTAAGTAGCTCATGGTGCTACACAACTCTCCATTTATACTTATCTATAATGAAACCTCTTTGCTAACATATTGGATTAGTGCATAATCTCAATGTTGTCCTGGTAGAGATGGAAGGAATCTAGAAAGTTTCTGTGAGATATGGATGAATGTTGTATTGGCTAAAATAGTTGCATAATTATATCTTTATGCATAACAATTTACCATTATGAATATGCATTATGAAATGTTTCTAATCATACAACTGGTGCATTTGACTTGAAGGAAATATCGCATACAATTGACTACAAGAAAAGAAGGATGAGACTTGTTCCGAAGAACAAGTGACGACAGTTCAAGATTCACTCCAATAATCCAAAATGAAGAATGTTGTCTAGGATGCAACATTGAGACCTGAAGGGAAGTCTGTAGTATCTTCCATATGGATCTACAAGATCTAGCATGTAGTGGATGAAAACATCATGGGATACAAGGCAGGATTGGTAGCATGAGGATTCTCACGGAAAGAAGGCATAAAGAGACATTTGCATCTAGTGGGAGTTGAGGCACATGATAGTAATACTCATGTGTGCAAATTATAGAAGGCCTTGTACGATATCAGAAGACACCCATGGGATAACACATACATGAGGAGCTTGAAGATCACCTAGAGTGATGAAGATCTTAACCTTTGCTACAAGGTTAAAGATGAAATCCTATAGAGGATGACAAGCTCACAGATGGATGTGAGAAGAAATTTTGAAAAATTTCAAGATAGAGCATCTTGGTATCCAGTCATCCTAGATGGATACATAGAATATCAGTAGCAAAGGATGCTACTTGTCACTCTAGTACAGAATGTTTCACTACATAGAGTACGAAAGGCAGAGGGAGAATAATGCTCCGCTTCAGAGGGAGTGACTACAAAATATCCTGAGGTTCGACATGGTATGATAGGATGGACACATTACTGATGAATCTAGGATTCACTGAGAATAAAGTGAATTCCAGCCTTTGCTTCAAGGTTGAATGCAGAAGACCAGTAATGCTCCTATTATATGTCGATGAATTGTTCCTGACAGAAAAGAGGAACTCATTAAATTTGGGAGACTTGCTGTCGAGTTCAAGGTGAAGGAATTGGATATGATGCACTAATTTCTAGGAATGGAGGTGTGGAAGAATGCAGAAGGAATATCCCTCGGACAAGGGAAGTATGCAATAGAGATTCTAAAGAGATTCAAGATGATGGACTGCAAGGCCATGACCACACCTATGGCATTGAACCTAAAGCTATTGAGTTATGCTTCATCCAAGTCAGTTGATTCCACACTATATCATCAGATGATTGGGTCCTTGATGTACCTGACGAATATGAGACCAAATATTTTCTTTACTATGAACACCTTGAGCTAGTTCCTGATAGATCTGAGACATGTTCATTTTATTGTTGTAAAGTATATTCTGAGGTACCTAAAGGGTATAGTTGATTATGGGCTCAAGTATAAGGATGATTAGAATATTAACCTGGAAGGTTATGTTGATTCAGATTGGGAAGGCAGTGCCATCGATAGAAAAAGCACTTCAGGGTGCTACTTCAGTATGGGATCAGGTATGATCTATTGGTTTAGTAGGAAACAGTCTTGTGTGGCACTGAGTACAACTAAAGCAGAGTATGTCACAGCTTGTTCAACTAGTTGCGAGGTAGTATGGCTGAGGTAGCTACTGTCTGATTTATTTGATCTTCAGTTGGATGCTACTTGTATATATTGCGAAAACTAGAGTTGTGTGAAGTTGTTTGAGAAACCGGTATTCCATGACAAGTCGAAGCATATCAAGATCAAATATTACTATATCAGGGATATGGTGTAGAGAGGAGCAGTGAAGCTCCAGTATGTTGCGATGGATGAACATATAGCTGATGTGTTGACTAAGCCATTGACCAGAGTGAAGTTTGCTTACTTTAGGGAGAAGCTTGGTGTTCTCCAGATAAAGGTTCCCTCCAAGGGGAAGTGATGAGTCTGTGAGCCATTTTGACATGGTAAGAGGATTGGTTCCTTCCATGGTCAGATGTAAGGGATGAGCCATTCTGACATGGTGAGAGGATTGATTCCTTCCATGGTTAGATGTAAGTGTTGATCCATTCTGAGGTGATTGAGGGATGTGTTCCCACATGATAAGATATAGGTGCTGAATGCCATTCTATGGTAGAATGAAGGCACCTGGTCTCTTACCAGGAATACTCATCTTGGAGCTAAGGGCCATTTTGATGCCGGGCAGAGCACTCCGACCTACCCTTAACAGAAAATTTTTTTATCTATTGAAATTTCAAATTTTTCATTTAAGCTTTGTGCAGTAAAGAGGTAGTTTATCAGTAGAATACCTCGAATTACTTCCGCTCTTGAATCCTGGTTCTGGTTCTGCTCCTGCCCCTGCTTCTGCTCGTGCTCCTGCTCTTGAAAGAGCCTTATTGCCGGCTCTGATTTTCCACCCTGCCGACCAGCAGGTTTGCTGGCCCTAGGAAACCGACGGGTTTCCTAGCCCCCGAGCCCACGTACCAAGAAAATGGATAGCAACCTCCTTTCCTCAGAGTACAAATCTGACTGAGTAAATCCTCCAAAATTTTCTCCTTTCCTCTCTGTTCTTTCATAAAAATTTCTTCACTCCCCGTTCTTCGTAAAAAATTTTCCCCCTTGTTCTTTCATAAAAATTTTCCTTATACCTCCTTCCTCCACCGCCTTTTCTTCCACCGCCCTTTCTTCCACTGCCCCTTTTATTAATTTCAAGTTATTCTTATTCTTGGGCAGTGTATTTAAATTTTCGATTGACAGGTGTTAGTTTCTTTGAACGGTATTTGTTACACATGTCCTAGCATTTTTACTTATGTGGATTGCTCAAGATTATATTGAGCGGTAACTTAATGGTTTTGTAAATTATGTTTATTATTTATTAATAACTTAAATAATAATTAAAAAAATATATTAACCTTAATAATTATTATATATATAATTTTTTTCAATTAAATTAAAAGCACTTACTATTAATCATAAATTAATATGGGGCATTACATACACCCACCCTTCAGGAAACTTCATCCCGAAGTTATGGTCAAACATAGTGATAGTAGGTACATTTATAGGTTTAAAGCAATTCACAATTACTTAGTTAACCTATCAACTATTTAAATATTTCATACTAGCGTGCATGTGTGAGGTGTGCATGCATGGCCAGTACATGCACAGGCTGCACATGTACTATAGCAAAAACCCTTAAATTCTAACTGATACAATAATATTTCATGCAACATGACCCATATACAGATATAATATGATTTCTTGTGACTTTTGGAGTTATTTAACAATTATGTTCTTATTAGTTAGTTAGTTAAGATTGGTACCTACCATAACTACTTCCAGTACCATAATTTCCCAACATTCAACCATAATAACTAAGATTTCCACCCATCCTAACCTACGTCCGCATCCTCCCTATCCTTCCTCTGCTAGTATAGAAGTGGATGTCGGTTTTATTGACCTGACCACATAAGAACCTGAGAGCGATAGCGTCGGCTGAACAATGGACCTAGCCTCTC
>LPNX010079204.1:20479-64389 GCA_001517045.1 Pseudotsuga menziesii | reverse complement strand
CTAGCACATTTTATTACAAACCCCGTGGGGCCATGGTCAAAATTATTCAAATCAAAAAGTGACTAGCCAATATTGGCTAGACAAGCAGACGGATCAACTAATACACTGGAGTTAGACTTTGAACAAGTCTGTCAATTGGCGGCTCCTCAGGTAACCCAACTATGGTACAGAAAAGTTGGTAACAGGATACACAACTTATAGCCTTGGCCCAAAACTTCGGTGGAAAAGTATTATCCTCCATCATGCAGGTTGCCATCTCTTTTAGTGATTTGTTCTTTCTCTTAGCAACACCATTTTGTTGTGGTGTGTAAGGGATAGAATGCTGCATCTGAATACCTACATCTTCACAGTACTAAATGAACTCAGACTTGGCATAATCACCACCATTGTCAGATCTGAGGATCTTGATTTTCCTCCCAGACTGGTTTTCAACCAAGGCTCTAAAGACTTTGAAGAGGTCAAAAACTTCAGACTTATGCTTTAGAAAGTGAACCCAACAATACCTGTAAAAGTAATCTATGAAGGTGAGTGCATATTTGGCTTGAATCATGGATATATGAGGGAATGGACCAGAAATTTCACTATGGATTAACTCAAGAGGTGCATAGGTTCTCTCATGACTGGCTCTCTCATACTTGTGCTCTGGTTGTTTTCCTAGGATACAACCTTGACAAACTCCCTTAGAAAACTTGATCTTTGGTAACCCTATGACCATATATTTTTCACTCAAATCAGAAAGATACTTGTAGTTAATATGCCCAAATATTTCATGCCAAATATTTCTTGCTTCATTAGCTTGAATCAGAAGAGTAGAGGGGTTTGAGTAGGGTAGAAAATGGGAAAACTTTTATACCTTTGAAGTGTGATCAACAACACCTTTTGCTATGACTTTACCATTTGAAATCTTAGTGATTTCAACATCATAAGGGGAGAACATGACCTTCTTTGGAGACCCAGTATGAGTCATCTGAAACACTCACAAGATATTAGAGGCAAGACCTAGAACATACAACACATTATTGAAATTACCATGGTCAAGATCAATCCTACCCTTCCCGAAACTGTCGGTGAGAGATTCATCTCCCAAAACTATTGGTGTACCTTTCGACATGTCAAGAGAGGAGAATTCCTCCTTTGTTGAAAGCATATGTCTAGAAGCTCCAGAATCTATGATGAATCTAGGTGAGCTTGATGTGCCAGCAACCAAGAAATGTACTCTCTCTCTCTCTTCTGAATTTGATCCTCCTTCCTTCTTCTTTGAGCAATCAAGAAGGGAGATTTTATTCTTCTCCAGGAGTTGGGTCAACATGTCAATTTGCTTCTTCATACAAGAGCTCCCAAGATTATATCCCTTACTACAGTATGCGCACTTGCTCATTTCTCCTTTATTCTTCTTCTACTGGGAGTTCTGCTTGGAGCTTTAGGGCTCCTCTTGGGACTTTGACTTGTCTCTCTTTTGCTCAGGTGGATTTTTATATTTTTTCTTGATTTTTGAATCCAACCTTGAATATACAACAACAAAATCTTGTTCTTTGGAAGGTTTTATGGTGCCCATCATCACCAACTTATCTTGCTCCTGTGTGAGGGATTCCATGAACTTTTCAAGCTTAGGCATCTTCCAGGCTCGTGCTATCAACTTGGTGGCATGGGAGGTCGAAAAAAACACTGAATAGTCAGGACCAAGCTTAGATATTATGGCCAATACTAGTTTCTCTTCCTTCTTTTCGATCGCACATTATTTTAGCTGCAAAACAAGGGCCTTAAACTTGGAAAAATAGAGTTGCAATGATTCGAAGCAACTGGGACTCAAGGAGATCATCTCATTCTCGATTTGATGTCCTCTCATATCATTTGTATTTACAAAAATATATTCAATATTATCCCACACTTCATTAGGTGATGTCAATCCATCAAGATGGAAGAGAAGGTCTCTTGAAATGCTCAGACACAGAAGACCATAGGCCTCATCCCTCCTGTTGTGCCATTTAATTTTCTATGTAGCTCCTCAATTGCCTTAGTTTCCATGGTCACCTTGTAGAGACCTTTCACTCTCAACAATATCTCCATCTTAGCTTTCCACTCAAATAAATTGAATGGATTCAAGATGATATTCTGAGATTGGTCCACGGCTCAGTAACTGTGCCCTCCAGTCAGCAGAATGTGCTCCCAGTCAAGATGTCAAACCTGAAATAACAATTAGGAAGGAGAGAAATTGATCTACAAAGGCTCTAATACCATGTGGAAATTAAACCCAAGAGATAGAACAATAACACTCACAAAATTGCTAATCAAACATGCAAAATTCACACCAAAGGAGACTGAAATTGGAGCATAACACTAATCTGTATTGAGTAAGTGTACAATATCCAACCTTGTGAAGTAATAGACTGATAAAATAAATAATTGCATGATAGGTTTGAATGCATAAGGATGCTATTCGAAATAGTAAAAAACAAGGCTCACCAAAAACTAGTCAAATCCCCCATAGGTGCATAAAGTAGTTTCCAAATCTATGAAGATGCTCATGAATTCGCTAAGTCGAGTGGGAAAGTTAAAGAAGGATGGAAAGAAAACTCATACATGATTTTAATTTGAGAAAAGAGGGAGGATGATGTGGGAAAAAAGCAAGGCATATACACCTAGACTAGCTTTTCCTTTTGCCTTAAAACAACTATAAAGCAAGGCAACTTTCAGAAAAAAGGAGATATGCACTTTAAGGAATTATAAATAAAGAAGGATTTCTATATTTTGTTTCTAGGATGTTTCCCAAGCACTCCATGACTCAGTTTTAGCATGTGTTTACTTCTAGGACATGTAGAAGGAAACTAGCATAGAATGGAATCTAGGAATCTAGGTAATAAGACAAAAATGATTAATCAATGTCAAATGTAGGTAACTATGGGTTGATTATTCTAACAGTAGCGAATTCAAAGACTCATATCGAAACTTTTCTCTTTCACCGATTCTCACTAAGGAAGGATGAATGACCTTAATTTATAATCTTGACAAGCCTTCTAGAAATGTCTCTTCTAGGAAAACCTAAGATTTAGGGTAATTACTAAAAATAAGAAATTAGATTGAATTAGAATAGTATCAAAGGTACAAAGGTAAAATAAAATGGTCCAATGGTCTTACCATAAAATAAATTTTACCAATGGTAAAAAAATAGAATTAAGTTACTTAGGATAGGGTAGCAATGGTAAAAAATAAAAACAATAAGATAAAAGTAAACATACCAAAGGTACCCACCATTGTGGGCTAAAAAAATACCTAGAACACCTCTAGAGAAACTAGCAGAGAGGAGAAGTGCAATTGAAGACATCGATGCAGAAATAGAGGAGATAGATAAATTCGTTTACTTGATTGTGGAAGCAAAAACACAATATTGGGGGAACCTAGTACAGGATGAGCAGTTGCACCAACTGAATGTGCAGCTCGACGAGGGAGAGGCGCAATCAAAAACACTGTAGGAATGAATCAAAGGGATGTCTTCACTTGCGTAGGTGACTAGGGAAGTATAGCTAAAATAATTACATTAGCACACTAATAAGGCACGCTCATGACACCAACAGAGGACAACACAATTAGAAGAACTGAAAGGTACCATAGAAAAAATAAAACCCAAGACCATGGAGGAAGTCATGAACACCAAGGTAGCATGGATAAAAGTACAACCAATGTTTGAAGACCACCTGACGAAATAATAAGTGGAAGATTGCACAATAGTCATAGTAAAAGTAAACGGATTCATCCATCAAGTCAAAATAGAATGATGACTTCAAGACAAAGTTGAACACAATAGTGGTTTCTAGCTGAGGTGGCTTGACGACAAGCCACAAGTTTTTTTGGGGGTCCTATTGGAAAGGGGTTAAAGTGTGGGAAGTGTGCTTCAGCCACAGACAAGAGGGATGTCAATAGAAAGAAGAGTCAACTGCAGTGAAGGAAGAAACCAACAAGTGAGGTCATTTGGGTCAAATTAGTTAGGAGATCACTCAAGTGGACCATTTTGTAATGACCTAATGGGATTATAAATAGACTTAGGACTGTAGGTGTAAATTAGACACAGATAGATAATTGGAGGAATGAATGCATATTTTGGTCTGAGGCAAATAGACTAAGGGATGATTTCTATATTTTGCAGTGTATTTCTGGTATTAATGTGAGGAAGAATTTGTTGATGACATAATTTTGCTTATTTTCTGTGAGATACGTTTCCTTTTGAATATAGTTTAACAAAGAATTGTTCGAGATTTATAATGATGAAAAATCTATGTTTTCCTATTTAAATATGAATGATGCAAAACATTGCAGAGTTTAATTGTTGAATATATTGTTGGCACATATCCAATCGACAGGGATTCACTCTCTGTCGACACCCAAACCACCTCGATCTCCCTGAGCACCGGCCTATAGATGTTTTACCCCGTCCAGCAACACCTTTAGAGAAGATGAAGTCTCATCCGAGATGTTCGAGGGAGAGCTGACGAAAGAAAGTTTTTACAATATGGAGGAGGACCATGTGGATACTTAGTGATTTAGCGCAACATTATTCCATAGCTATAACCATTTAAATTATGCATTCACAGAATCAGATCATCATTAAATAGATCACAATAATATAACTGAATCAAAACAAAGACATTGATACAAAAATAGATATATCATTATATTATCATTTAAAATAGAAACACATCACATCATTCATAGATTCATATCACAGATAAACATTGCATTCATATTTGAATTGTAGAAAACAAGCTAATAGGAAAATAGGAAAATACAAAGTGATTCTTCTCAACTTCTATCATGTCATATTATCCTTCACAACAAAACAAAGAGTCTCCAAAATTGTTCCTCAGCTCACATACATAGATAAACATTCATAATTTGAGATCTTGAAGTCGCTAAAAACATAGCAAAATTAAGAACTAGCCAAAGACCAAGAGAGCTTAACACTTGCAACTCTACATCTATTTATAGACTTGCACCTTTACATTGATGGTCCACTTAATAAACTTTCTAAATAATTCTTAACAGAATCTACAAAATAATGACCACCATCCACAAAATGCAGTCCAAAAATACAAAGTAGCACCAAAATACATAAAATATCATAATTCTGATTTGCATGCCATTTTCCATATTGCACAATATCTTTGACCTTGCACAGCATACATGATGTTGCACAACTAACTTATCCCAAAATATCATGCCAAGAGGAACCCAACATAATCTTGGGGCTCGCCCTTGAGCCACCTCAGCTGCACATGGTGTATTCACTGATCTTTTGCTTGAAATCCTCGTACTACTAAATGATTTCCTTCACTTGCATCATGATTCTCTTAACAGTCTCCTGGATTTATTTCAAATAATGCACTAATGGATGCTCAAAAATATTATCATTAACATCCTTTTTACCTTCCTAAAATTCCTGCAGTGTAGAAATTTCCTTAACTTAAATATGCGCTCCAATGTCTTGGAACTCCTCCAACTATGTACTGTGCCTCTACTGACGCTTCCTTTCTTTTCCAACGTGTTGTTGTAACTACTTCAGCTCTATATATTTGGTGATCTAAAAAACTAGTGGCAGCACTCTAAGTGAACTCTTCAATGTTACTAGTATCCCCTCAGCCTCCTGCAACTCTTTGGTGAGTTGCTCCAATTGCTCATCCTAGACTACACTTCCCCAAAATTGGGTAGTCGCATCATTTTCTTTTTTTTTTCTTCTTTCTCAGTCTCATTGAAATGCATTGCTAAGTCCTCCATGACGCTTTTCCTCTCTGCTACTTGTTCTAGAACTGTGTCTAGCTCTGCTAGTTCCTACAGGATCGTATTGTCACTCTACAACTGTGCAATGAGACCCCCAAGCCATGTTGCCTTCACCACCATATCCAATTCCATTGTGCTCTTGAATATATGCTAACAAGCATCTGAAACTGCTTCTTCCAACTGCACTCTTTTATCCTAGAGATGTGTTTTCTTGACCACTAGTTCATCCTACTCCTTTTTCAACTCCTCAATTTCCTTGGCGCTCTTCGCCATCAACTACTCTTGTTCCTTCTTCAATGCTTCAATCTCTTTCTGCACTTCTTCCTCTTTCGCCTATGATCGCAAGACTTGACCACTCATACTTTGTTCCCTGTCTTCCAAATTCTGATTGGTGACCCTCTGCATATGCACCAATGTTTGTGTGGACAGTGCATTTATGTCTAAGGCCAAACATTGTAACTACTGCCGGAAGGCATTGAAATCCTCATTGTTGGTCTTGATTGCATGCAAAGGAATTTTCACATTCCTCATCCATGTACCAGTGCTGATCGATCCAAGGTATTGCATAGTTTCTACCTCCAGTTCCTTGTTCAAAAAGACATCAACTAAAGAGTTAAGGAGAGTTCTTACCTCAAAAATTCCATAAATCACTTATTTGTTCATTCGCTCAATTGCTGCATATGTTGTAGCTGTAATAGCTGCAATGAGACAGTTCATTTGTTCCTCCATTACTGGGGTTTTGCTACTTGTCGCACTCTGCTCCTATTGCTTCTCTTTTCTTGACTATTCAAATGCTCGCTTTTCTTCTTAGTCAGTGGGTTTCCATGGTGACTCTTTGTCTGACTCATGGTAACTCTACTAGTTTGGATCAGGTACAGGATCAACTAGTGCATCTGTCGGTGGCCCCTTCGACACTTCCTCTAGGATGATAGGTTCTCTCCATGTTGTGGGCCAATCATCAACAATTGTCTCCATATCCACATCCGACAACTTATATGGTGTCAGAAACCACTTCTTATTTGTGTCACGTTGCACCTACACATGAATGGTGTGCTAGCTAATTGCAAACGGAGAAATCCTTTGGAATTTTGTCAGTTCCTCCTCGGACATTCACAAAACTTTCATAGTTGCAGCCTGTCGTGCTTCCCAATACATCAAGAACTGAACAACACGGTCCTTAATTCGATCATGTTCTTTCACCCACTAGAGATTCTGGTAGTGTGCTCCCTTTCAAACCTTTACTGCATGCACATCCATTCCTTGGTAATCCTCTGGCTCCATCCACACCATAAGCGCAATCAAAATTAGCTGCCAATTGTATGCGAAGGGTCACTTCCCCACCTAGAATTCCAATGTATCCTTCGTCAACTGGTTCACTGAGAACAATGACCAGTTCATTTTTACTCCTTATGCACATTTCTCTGCGCATGCAATGACTCCCAAATTACACTGGTTAGCTATGCTTTTCCTGACTATCTTACTAGCCAAAGTTTGCTCTTCAATGCAAAAAACTAGATCATTTATGATTTCAACACAGTATGCTCATTCATCACGTTGCAAACCATATTTATTCTTCATCCTTGCGTCAAACCTCCTATCATTGTATCTCCCCTTGAAATATTGCAAAGGGTCAGGCCCGCCGTTGGGAAACCCCGTGATTTCTAAAATGATCGCGACAGTGAGTGTGACCGGCCGATCCAGCCATGGAATCATGCCAAAATATGCTTCGTACATGAATTCGCTTCATTCAACTACCCAAAGTGTGACATGTTGATAAGATCCAACAACCTGGATTTCTACAAACCTCGTGCCCAATCCTGTGTAATGTGTAATAGTGGACCACCTCCAACTGTTGTCTTAGGTACATAGGAACCCTTCATGATATCAATTAATGCAAGCATATCATGATCATCATACTTCATTTGCATCAATGTAGGCATGATTTCCATGGTGCAGGTCATTCCCTATGGTATCATCGAGAACTTCACTGGATATTTCTGGTTCTTTGTTATCATCCTGGGCTTTGCTTCATGTTGCATTGGAGGCACATACCCACGGATGTCTGCAGCAGACACCCCTGCATAGGCTGATGGTTTCACAGCCCTTGACATTAATGGACATGTCTACACAATTTCCTCCTCCTATACCCACACATATGTTCTATTATGTCGCTTCTTCAAAACTAGGGATGTGGGCCGTGGAAGCCCTCTCTTCTTCTTCAGAACAAATGAGGATCCCACCGGCATACTTGCAACTTATTCTTCAATGGTGACCCTTATGACTGGTGATTCCCTCTCATTGGATATCTCAACAATGACTTGGTCACGCAGCATTCCACACCATTCACCCATGTTTTCAAAGTACACTATGCCCTTATGCTGCTCAACAACTCAACTACTCATCGCACTTTGCAACTCAACGACGCAACACAACACTTCTCTTCAACAACTCTGCAACTTTTTCAATGCTAAATATTGCACAACGGTGAATGTCGACAACATTTGACCCATTATTATAACACCAAGTCGATCACACCCTCGTCATGACCAAATCATCTGTAATCATTTCGATCAAATTAGGCATTAATCACCTAAATCCTCCACCTATCTTGTCAATCCAATGGTCGAATCCACCATAAATATGCGTTTCTTCAAAAAGAATCTCCAGTTAACTGCTTTAACTCTCTACATTTATTACTGGTTTGACAAGATCGCAGCCCTACAACTATCATGGCCTAACCTCCTAACTGTGCCACTGGATCTCCTAGTTGTGAATCCACTTCCTCTTGGTGCACCATCCTCCTAACTAGCATGCAGAAACAAAAATACTTTTTTTTCATCATGTAGTGCCTCAAGTATCACCCGAATCTGGGTCCATCTTGTAGGGCATCATCCTGCTACCATTCACTAACTTTGGCAGCATCGCTTCATCTATCTGCTACAGTTGTATTGCACCTCCTGAAGTAATGGAATTAATGAGATATGGACCTAGCCAATGCATCTGTAACTTACCTGGATGTTTCATGAACTTGGTGTCATACATCAAGACCAAGTCTCCTTGCTAAAACTAGTTGTGCTTAATATGTCGATCGTGACAACCCTTTTGTCAACCCTTCTCAATGCGCTGGTGAAAATCTGGGACAAAGTGGTCTTCCTCGAGTTGCACCAACTGCGCCAGTCATTCTTCTGACATTGCTTCATCATCCATGCATGTCGTTTCTTCTATGTGAAAACTTGGAATAATGTACTCCATAGGCATGAATGCATCTTTCCCATACACCACTTTGAACGGTGTCTATCATGTTAATCTTTTGCAAATGGTGCGATATTCCCCAAAAAATGTTGGAATATTCAAATCCCATTCATCATAGTTTGCGTTTCATACCTCTGTAAGCACATGCCTCAACACCTTGTTGAAGGCCTCCATTGTCCAATTCTCCTATGGATGATACAGGGTACTCTTCTTATTTTGTATCTAAAGATCGTCTATCAATGTGTTGATTGTTCTTGATGAAGTGACTCCCCTGGTCGCTCATCAATATTCTTGGGCACTGAAACTGAGTAACGATTTTTTCAAACAAGAACCTAACTACTATCATAGTGGTGCAATCTACAATAGCTGGAGCCTCTTCCCATATTGTCAAATAGTCTATCGTTGTAATGATGTATTTTTCACCATTTCTCTTCCTAGGTGGGTTGATTGGTCCCACAAAGTCCACAACCCATTTATCAAATGATTGCAATGTCACTTGAGTTACCCGTGCCATCTCATCCCTTCTTGATGGTTTCCCAATTCTTTGAAAGACATCGCAAGTCCATTCATAGTCTGTCACGTCACCATGTAGAGTGGGCCACAAAACCCCTATGTAGAGCACCTTCCTGGCAGTAGCGCAGCTTCCATAGTATCCACTGGAAACTCGTGTGTGTACCTCTGCCAATTTATGCCCTTGTTCATGTGGTAGGGCACATCGATGTAAGATTTTATCTGGTTCTAGTTTATAGAGTTGTTCAGCAATCAAATGGAAATCTAGGACCTTAACAACCAACTACTTCTTCTGACTTGTAGTAATATATTCTGGTGTTTTTCTCATCACCAAGAATAGAATTATTTACTCATAGTACTCGTCAACCATGTCAACTCTGAATAGTTGCACATCTGGAAACCCATCCTCAATGTTTGTTTTTTCCGCACCTATCTCTGTTCGGGATAAATGATCTAGGCCAGCATTCAAGAGACCCAACTTCACAATTATCTCAAAATCAAACTCCTGAAAAAGAAGTAGCCACTAACATATCTCCCCCCCCAACATAGTATTATTGACTAGGTATTTCAAAGTGGAATGGTCTATGAAAATATTGAAATGGCTACCCAATATGTAATGTCAAAACTTCTGTAGCACATATACCATCACCAGACCTTCTCTCTCTATCATTGTATAATTATTCTCCGTGGATGACAGCTTTCGACTAGTGAAATAAATCGAGTGATCAATATCTCCTTCCCCTGGTTGTGCCAACACTAGTCCCAGTGCAATAGACAATGCATCCACATGGAAATGGAACTCCTTATTCCAATCAAGGAAAAATAATATTGGTGCTGAGGACATATTCACCTTTAGTGTCTCAAAACTATCCTGACACTCCTGAATCCATATAAATACCGTATCCTTCTTCAGTAACCGCTCCATAGGAACTGTGATATCAACATAATCGTGGATGAACTTGCAGTAGTATCATGTGTGCCCCAACATCACTCTAAGTTATTCCACATTTGTAGGAGGTGGAAAGCTCAAAATCAGCGCCATATTTTTTGGGTCAACCAATAGTCCTTTCTTGCAAACAATGTGTCCCAACAATATCCCAAATGGTGCACAAAAAAATACTTCTTCGAGTTCAGTGCGATCTAATGATGTCGACATCGCTCCAACATCAGTCACAGGTTTTCGAGATGATCCCTGATAAATCCATATACTTTCCAATCATCCATATAAACCTGCAAGAAATTCCTTATAAAATCCTTGAATGTGGAGAAAACAACCCTGAAGAATATCACAGGCGCATTCTTCAGCCAAATCAACATCACAATGTACTGAAAACAACCCCATTCAGTAATGAATGCTGTCTTGTGGTGGTCCTATTTTGCGATCATGATCTAGTGATATCTAGAAATTCCATCATTGAAGGAATACATTTCTTTACCTCCCACTCCTTCTATTACCTCAACAGTGAATGGTGTTGGAAATGGATCATGCACACATGCATCATTCTTTTTTCTAAGATCGACACAAATTCGAACCTCGCCTGTATTCTTATCTTAGACCAACATAGAAATCATCCATTCTGATTCTTCAACTGTATCAATGATTCCATCCTCTAGAATTCTCTTGAGCTCAACTTTGACCCTCTCCTTGTATCACGGTTTCAAGCGATACGGTCGTTGCCTTACTGGTTTCACATCAGGCTTCAATGGGATCTTCATCTCTCCTAAATCTCCCAGTATTACCTTCATTTTAGAAAAATTTGTAGGAAATGAATCTTTGAATTCATGCAACATATCCATGATATGTTCCATGGTATCTTTGTCTCAATAGTCCCCAATATTCTCAAACTTCGGGTTCTCCTCCATCCCAATATTGACCTTCCTAATTTCTAATGGATGATTCATTGGATCCGTCGGTACGTCAGGTGCTGGGACATCCCGACTCCCTTTTTTTATAGAATATTGATTTTTCATGAATCATCACCATCCTAAGGTCCTCCACTCACATTATATCATTCCATCATCGACTGCATAGAACATTTATCATACAGATCCAATGGATACATAACCAGTACTACCTTAAGAACAATGCCGCAGATGTGCTGCACTACATCATGAATGGTTGTATTGGTATCCGTGCAACTAAAGGTGTGAGTAAAATAGACCATTACTCTTCCCAAGTAGTAATATCTCTACACAAATTCATAGACACGTACCATGATCATGGCATATCATCCAATGTGTGGATAAAGGCATGGACCCGCTCATCCTTTGGTTGCGATGCACACAAGGTCTGACATTCAATCAGATGATCACTAGGGTTACTCCATCCATCCTACCTTCCATCGTGGTACTCTTCTACATGGCCAAATTGAACTGTCATCAATAATTGACATTGAGAACATCTAGTGATCGACTTATGATGGGTCTCCCACCAGCGTTCTAGAGTAGCCTTCAATGCTTCATCCAACATTAGCAACTGTTGTGGTTCTGATACCTTATCTTCAAGTTCAACCAGAAACTCAGATAGCTTAGGAAATCCTTCATATACTGGTAGCTCAATAATTTCTATTGCGACTTGACATAGTGACTATGTAATCAAGCCACATTTTTGCAATGATACTCCATGCAATCAATTCTTCCAATTCTCTAACATATCATCAGAGTGAGAAGAAGCAGATCTAGAGCTGTGCCAATCGAGCTCACCATCGACTTTTGGAGGGATGTAATCCTCTAGATGTTATATGCATGATCCCATCCTTTTACAGCTTCATCCCTCACCGGTTTGACATACCTTCATCCTTCATTTGGATCCATCAAAGCTATGACTTTGATTTCTTCATTTCAAAGGTCATCATCCACTTCTTAAAATTAATCAATGCCAAGATGTCATTGGCCCTTCAAATCCCCAACAATGTAGGATAAGATCCTCCACCATCAGCAGCGTCAATAACATCAAAATCCACATAAGTATTCCTCCCTTCGACTTCCACAGCAAGGCACAAAAATATCCCAATCGACGTTACTCTGGCCTAGTTAGCTAGTCACAGCTGCATAGCGGACCAAGCCAACTTCGAGCTCCCCATATTCTGCTAGGTATTCCTTGTTATAATATTGAATTCTAAGCCTAAGTCCAAGATGAATGAATGTACCGCATAGTCCCCAATCTAAATATTCATTTGCATCTCTTTTTATGTCTTTTTCTTATGTAAATATTTCATTGTGGACTCTTTCCTTCCCTTATCCAGTCAATGAAACAAAATATCAATCTTGGCAAGAGCATCAGGATCTCTCACCAGCGACAAGAAACTTTCAAGGAAGTTCTGTAAGGTACCATTTTGTCGCGATGGTCTTGCTAAGGAATCATGCGACAGAATCATGGAAGTGTGGTATGCAATGGAGGCTAGGTGTTGAGGTTCAAATTGAATTGTAGAGGTTGAACAGGTTCCCCCTTGCTTATGTGTCTTCTTCCTATTCCTTCTTTTTATACTCCTTTTATACTGCCAGTTACTAGCATCCGTACTTTCACCACATGAGGTAAAAGGAGGAAGAGAATCAACAAAAGGTGAAGGGGAAGCAGTGTTTTGATTCCCTTGATATAAAGAGCTTACTTGAGAAGCATCAAGAGCATTCAGGACAATTGGAGTGGAAACAAACCACACCTATATCCCTAGCATGAATCCAAGCAGATTCAAGGTGGCCATCAAAGGAACACCAACATTCCCTATGAGAGGAATAGTACAAGGAGTTCCTAGCATGGGGATCTCTTGGTTGGTGTTCAAAGGGGTGTTAGCCACAGATTCAAACAATAAGACAAATTCTAAGGTCGATAGTAAACCAAAACTACAAAGCACACACCTGAAGGCGTGGCTAAGAACAGACAAACCACAGAGTACTCACTAAGAAATTCCTAAAGCCAAATAGACAAATACGTATAAAATATGCTTTCTAGAAGAAATATGAGAGACAGTTACTTGGTGTCCCTATAGATGTTCTTAAGCACAAGCGGAGGAATCACCCAACCACCCTCCCACACCTTCTACCGGGGTTACCTTCCAAGCCTTTCCAAGGTAGAACAGAAATAGCCTTCCGGTACTATACCTGTGTATGAAGCCTAGATGTCAAAGATACTAAATCCTACTGCAACTATATTAACAGTCTAGGGGGAGAGACGTAATCCCGGTTCATATGCATGGGAAGGGTAGCAAATCCTGAAACCTTGTCAACATCGGCACGAAATGGGGCCTAAAGGGTGGTATTGACAGAAGTCCCCAGATGCACAAAAACCTTGGTTTAAGCTTTGACAAGGAATCGAAGGTTTATCTCCTCCGTCCAAGTCTCCACGCAGCCTCGTGCTTAACTCCCGGTTGAGAGGAGATTCCCAGATACAACCAACATAAAAGAGGATTTACCTAGTGATTGGCCAACTATGTCTAAATTTAAACACCTGTGGAGAGTTTAAACTCCCTAATCCACAAGTCTAGCCTAAGCTAGTTGGTGTAGGAGCCTATAAAATAAAACTTACTAATAATTTTTAAATTATATCGTTCATTTTAAAAGGTTGTTGTTAGTCATAGATGAATGGCGTGAAAGTTATGTGGTGTTTTGAATCAAATTTGAAATTAAATGCAAAAATAAAAACTATTCTCTTTCCTTTTTTCAAATACAAACTTGAAAGCCACAAAAGAGCAAATTCTTTTTATTTTTTTCAAAAAAATTGATATGCCATTCAATCTAGACTAAGAAACTAAACTACATGCATATAAAGAAAACATGTGTTTTTTTTCTTATTTTATAAATGCTAAAGAAAAAACAACCTATCAACTAATGCAAGCAGGTAATGTAAGAACAACAAATACACTACTCTACACCCCACAACAAACCCTAGGTTTCCCTAAAGTTGGATATAAACTCTCTTGGAAGGAAGGCTCACAAAGGTAAACAAGCCAACAACTTTGGAATGGAGAGACTAAGAAATAAGAATGACATAAACAAAGGTCCATAATTCCTAAGAATCAATCTAAACCCACAAACAAAGGCTGCTCGGTACCTTGTCCAACAAGGTCAGGCCAAAGAACGAGGTGGGGGGGAAGGAAACAAAAACAAGTTCAAAGACTTGAAAGAGACTTACAATATAGACAAAGAGAACCTAATAGAGATAAAACACCCTCTAAGGAGTCATGCACATGTAGAGGACCCTTGAATACCCTACAAACAACCCTCAAATCACAAAAAACCCTAAAAAATGATAAAAGAACACAAATTTAGGTGCATACATGGGTTTCTTTAAGGCAGGTCGCATATGACATGTGGGTTGCAGGAAGTGAAAGTCGTGTATAAAACATAGACACATGACTGTTTAGCCTAAAAGTCATGTATGGATGACAAAAAGCACAAAAAGGGTAAAAACTGACCTAGGAAGGAAGGAAAGGTGTTCCTAACTTGTAAGAAGGACCTAAAACCTTACAAAATATTGGAAGAAAGAAAAAGAAACCCCAAACAGACAAGGCTCTCCCCAACAGAGTCAACAGTTCTGTTGTAGAGGAAACTTTCCTATGGCTAGGGTTTAAGAGGCCATAAACATACTAAGGTTGAAAGAGAGATGCATATGGTTCTGCGAGTATACATAAGCAAGTTTTAGATATTAGAATGGTTCATACCTTAGCCAAATGAAGGTTGATACAAGTTTCCCTTCAATACTCTTCTTGCTCCTCTTGCTCCTCTTGCTCCAAGAGACCTGCAAAATGAATTATACCTTCCTCAAACCAATATGACCACATATAAAGAAATGATAATCAAATAAACATGAAATAATAATCTTATTAACATCATCATATGATCAAAAACAGAGATTCAATCACACATTGAACAATTATTTTGGAAGAAGAAGGACATCACATCTTTATTATTCTTGAAAACAAGTACAAATATACCTTCTCTTCAAGTTCAGCACCTCATGAAATCTTGATCTGGTTCTACTACTTCTCTTCTCCAAGGAACTCAGCCTCCAAGCTCTGCAACACAAGGAGATAGCTTCTAGGGAAAAGGTTTGGGAAAAGAGAGTCCCAATTCCTCCAGCATAACAATGCAAAGATTCAAGTCTCCTCTCATGGACCTCCCTACCTATATTTATATGTTTCTTAAGAGATAGGGTCAAAGACAAAGTAGTTACAACTGAAGGAGTCAGTTGCATAACCACCCAAACTACCCAAATTTCAAAAAAAAGTATTTTTTTGACATCTACAAGAGGAATACACAGGTTGCAGAGACATCAGTTGTGTATATAGTAGGTATACGCAGGTTTCAATGTAAATAGTCATGTATTTAGGGCATACATGAGTATTATATATAACAAGTCATGTGCAATATGCGGGTTTCCTTAAGGAAACTCACGTATACATAACAAAATCTCATTTTTAGGTTACTTATAGGAATTTTTCAGACTTTGGTGTCTTCTAGAAATTTTTATCTCACTCAGATACCTTTCCAATGGTGCAGAGATGAGACCAAGTGGTGGTACAAAACTCAATATATGAATCCTCCAAGTTCAATGTTTTTTCGGTGAATTTCATGAAGTGTCGTCATGCGACAGAATCATGGGAAAGTGGTCACAGGAAGAGATGTGTCATTTTGAGCTATAACACTACCGAAGTGGAATAAAAAAAATTTGGCATATCATAGATAGGTAACTTTCAAGAATTTATTCTGATCACATCATGCACTTCAAAGATTGTGTCTCTTTCAGCGTTGATGTTGAAATTCACCTTCTTCTTCCCGGCCAGCCGAATACGCAGACGTGAGGCATCCTCCCCCGTCGTCGCACCTCCACAAGTAATCACAACAACAACAATATTTTTAATTCTTGGTTCTGTTGAAATCGTCACAATAGTTGGTCCCTAATTTTGGATTATACGAGGATTCACATGTTGATTCACATTCTTATTTGCATTTTGGTTCTAATTCTGAAGCTGATTCTAGTTCTACAATTTATTCTGATTTTGCAATTGATTCTGATTCTGGTTCTACAACTGAGGGACATTCCCTACTTTCCACTTCACGATCAGCTATAGCTAATTCTCAATAGTGTGATCGATAGTGATACAATATGTATACTGCTCTTGCAATTTCAGGAAATCTCTCTGATAATGTCCCAATACTCCACAATTATAACATTGTACAGGTCTGCAAAATCATCCTCCTCCTCAACCAAAACCTCCACCTTGTCCTCCTCATAATCCTCCTTTCTACTGATGCTGCGGTTGATTGAATTACTGTTGCATGGGATTCTATTGATGGTAATCATAGTGATGTGATTGAACACACTGTGCCTACTACAAAGCCATCTGCATCTAATTCTACTGCAGTTGTGGCACAAATTGCGGTTGTAATTATGGTTGTGGTACAAACTGCATCTGTGGTTGCAGCTACATGAGTACAAACTATGGTTGAGGTGGCAGTTGTACCACCTGTGACTATGGTTGCGGTTGTTGTAGTTATGGATGGTCCTCTCCCTTTACATAGTACATGTCCATTGTTCTATCCTGTAGTAGATCATATGTGTGACAATCCTTATCTTCATTCCCAACAAATTGGTAGAATGTACAGTATAAATTTGTCGTCTCCATGACCATATTCTACATATATCCATAATATTCATGTTGATTCTCATATAATTTGAAAATATGAAACCATGGCATACTACCACAACTTAACGGGCCTGACGCTCCTCAAAATAGGTAGTTTCGATAATCCTGGCAGTTATCCTTAGTATGTCCCTGTGCATGACATCGAGTACACCATACCTCCTCATGATGTTCTTTACCTTTCTTGATATCTTGTAACTAGAGTGTCAAGTTCTCCAGCTGTCTGGATCTAATTCATACCAATCGCATTCTCACCAATTAGAGAATCTTCCAACTTCATTGCGATCTCCAAGGCCTCGCTCTGTGTTGTGATATTTTGTTGCATTAATGGTATTCTGATATGAGATAGTAGCATCGTAATGAACCATTCCTTATGTTGAATACTAGTCATTTCAAAGCTGACTCTTTCCATTAGCGTCTTAAAACTTTGATCAAAATCCCAACAGTTTCGTTTGGATACTGCTTAATCTCCTTCAATTATATCATATCTTGTGCCTTGGATTTTGGTTTTTTGAACTCTTCAATCAATCCTTTGCTGACTTCAACCAATTTTTTCACTAGAGACCCTCTAGGGAATTGTAAAAATTTCATGAACAAATACATTGTGCGACCTCAAAGAGTCATCACCAATTGTCCTTTATTAACCTCATCATCTGTAGTTTGTTTGACAGACTATACTGCTTCACACAAAAACCAATATTGCTCGAGATCCTTAGTCTCGTTTCAATGGAACATGGGTAACTTAGCATCATCACTCACCATCATGGGACTTCTTCATATAGTCAGTGATCTACCACTATTAGAATGTAGTTGACATGTCGAACACGACAGTGTTGAACTAGTGTCCATTCCTGAGTTTGGCGCAGTGCACGAAGGTGTGGGTATGTTCTTTCTCTGGGTCGGTGATTCCTCTCGATTGAGTGTATCCTAGTCATCTCCTTCATCACTATAGTGTCGCTTCGTCCTGTGTGGTATTCCTTCACGGCCTCACATCTCGGTCACACTAGGATTCTCTCTTATCCTTTGCCTCTTCTCTTGCCAAAACCTTTCTCCTCCTCTTGTAAGACCACTTCCTTCCTCGGCTTCCCTCATAGTATCATTGTAACTTCCATCCATCTACCCTGTATCATTCCATATAACCCTCATCTATATGATACCTGCAGCCTTCTCACACTAGGACTCTACTACTTGAGGTGAATCTTCAGTATTCCCTTTTCAAAGATTAGCATCTGAATAGACAATCGCAACAAAAATAGGAACCTACCTCTTGGTCCGTTGAAAAAATACATTTCTTCTTTGCTATAGGATTTAGTTGTGTTGACTGCGAAATTAGTGATACAACCTTCCAATATACTGTCGAGTCAGACTTCAACAACCCTTAATGCTTTATTGTCTACCTCTTGCAACTCCTAGATCAATTCTGGGGTCCAGGAAGTTGGTTCACCTCCTTGGAAATTAGTCTTTCGATGTGTCAAACGTGCCAATTGTTTGGACAGGATGATTGAAAAGTCAAAGAAAAAGTACTTGTGAGGACATTCGTGCATATACTCTGCTAGCCATTAATCCATTGTCAATCTAGGTTTATTATTCTCTTTCTTAGCAAACTCTCATATTTTCTGGTCAAACCACTATTGGATCTCTGGTCTCATTGGATGCCACAACATGAAATCCCCCCTCTTCGCACTAAGGTCCTGACAATGGAACCAATTTTTGACACAAAACCAGTCGACAACAGTTTTCTCTTTGTCGACACACAAACCACCACAAACCCCCTAAGCATCGACCCAAATAGGTTTTACCCTATCCAGCAACACCTACAGAGCAAAGGAAGTCTAACATGAGATGTTCAAGGGAGAGATGACGGAACCAATTTTCCTCGGTATGGAGGAGGACCATGTGGCTACTTAGTGACTTAGCGCAACATTATTCCACATATCTATCCATTCAAATTATGCATTCACATAATCATATCATCATTCAATAGATCACAATAACATAACTAAATCACGACAAATACATTTATTCCCAAATAGATCTATAGTTATATTATCATTGAAAACAAAAATACATTGCATCATTCATTGATCCATATCGCAGATAGACATTGCATTCATATTTGGATCGCAGAAAACCAGAAAAAAGGAAAAGACATAGTGATTCTACTCAACTTCCATCATGTCATATTAGCCTTCACAACAAAACATAGAATCTCCAAAACAGTTCCTTGACTCACATACACATATCAGCATTCATAATCTCATATCTTCAAGTTTCTAAAAAGAGAGAGAAATTAAGAACTAGCCAAATACCAAGAGAGATTAACACTTGCAACTCTACATCTATTTATAGGATTGTGCCTTTACATTGATGGTCCACTTAACCAAGTTTCTAACTAATTTTAACAGAATCTACATAATAATGACCACTATGCATAAAATGTGGTCCAAACTACAAACTAGGACCAAAATACATAAAATATCATAATTCCAACTTGTGCGCCATTTTCCATCTTGTGTGGTATCTTTCACCTTGTGCAACATCTGCGATGCTGCACAAATAACTTATACCAAAACCACCTGCCAACATATTTGTTGATATCTTTGTTAATCTAAATACAAATATGAATCATGATGATAACATGCTTTTGTCGATCTAAATCCATGTAAGTACGAATGTAACCCATACTGATAAGTAGATTTGGTTAATGGTATGAACGAGATCCTATATTTTTGGGTGATGTTACGATAGATTAATAGATAGTGTTGAAGTCCTCTTCCCTCTACAGAAACTTGGTTCTTACAGCCCCCTTTCATACTTCTCTGGTGAGACTACACTTGCTTCCTAGGTGTTGTTGGATAGGGTAAAACCTGTCTGGGATGATCTTTAGGGAGTTTGCGGCAATACGTTTCGACATATCTGTGAAGTGAACACATGTCGATAGGATTGTGTCAACATAAACCCTAGAGAATATTACAATACCCTCAATATTATGACTCATCATCAGTAATACAATGTAATACACACAATCATGAATTACTATACTATAAACCATGATTATTGTTTTCAAATTACACATTCTTCATGGATATCAAATAAACTAAACCATAAATGTAAAACCATAAAAATAATAAGAAGTTAAACTATGAAGAATTGATTATATACATGTGCTAATATTGCGTATCTATAAAAAACTATTCCAACTATACATTTTTACAAAATGACATGTTGTTCCCAATGTACATAATGGAACCTATGGCCTAAATATGAAAGAATTTCATCTTGTTCCCTAAACACAAAAAACATGTTGTGCCCAAATTGCCACATCATGTTCATGAGACACAATGGGTCACTCTTTGACCCCCACTACCCTCGTCAATGCTAGGTGCATTTTCAAATATGATATTCCTACTCTTCAATCAAGAGGAAGCTCGAGCCTTTTTCTGTCTATGAGTAGTCATGCTTTGAATGTTCTTTATTTTGTGTAGAACAACTACCCACCCCTTGGAATTCACGAATGTTATAGTAGTTGACATGGTGACTTAAATCAATGTCAACCCATAATATTTTAAGAAAACACAATGTAACCTCCCTATTATTACAAGTATTTTTTTAAAACACCATGAACTACCTATCCATCTAGTGGTCTAAAAAAGGTTGGAAAGTGTACCAATCCATGGAAATGCATATTTTTGTCCTTGGAGTATGTGTTCCAGTTTTGTGGTCAATAAACAAGGAAAACAAATCTTGTTTTAAAATAGTAATATATTTGATCTCATTTCTAATGAAACCCATCCTTTAATATTCAAACATACTAGATCTATAACCGAAAATATTAGATAATTTACCTTAAACATCAACAATTGAAGAAATAATGATATCTAATGTTGTAGCCACTGAAAGACATGAGGGTTGTCTAGTGTTCCTAAATTCTTGTATTAACCGTCTTAATTAATGAATCCCCCACATTAATTTTATCATGTTCATTTGTAGGTTTCAGTTAGTATTTAGTATATATTCGTTGGGTGATAGTAGGTTCAATGTTTCTTCATGTGAAGTCTCCATATCGTATAATTATGCTAATTTACAAAATAATATAGTATATTTTATTTACTTATTATAAATTTAAGAAAAAAATAGAATTAAAAAAAAATAAATGGATTCCCCTTGAACATCCCAAAAATAACTTTTTATTAAGACATTTACATTCACCCCTTTTCCAAATGAGCTTTAAAAGGCTCCTCAAATATCTCTTTGTCGGTTGTCGAGGAGTGCGTTGAGCGGTTTTACAATGAAAAAATTTGTGGCTATTTTTTATTTCTCCTTTTCATCCATGAATAGATTGGAAGCCCCTCGGTTGATTTGCTCCATGAAATTCTTATTATGTGATATTTGTGTCAATTCATCTAATCTAGCACCTATTGGAGTAATTCTAGCGGTACAATCTACAAGGAAGCTAGATGAACCCCAATATTAGTTGGCTTCACATTTTAAGCTACGGTAATTCCATCAACCTTTCAATCCCATCCAGTGGGATTTAAAACTCTCCATACTAATAAATAATTCATAATAATTTGAGGGAAAATAACCTTTGTCCCATAACAAAATCGAAAGGCCACTAAACTGAAGATGGAAAGGCCAACCAACAAAAATATCACCTACCTATGCATGATAGATGTAAACAACAAAAATATCACTTACATATGTATGATAGATATAAATAAGTAGTCTCAAAGTAAAAATTTAACATGTTGGATCACAGGCGATCATTGGAGGTTTCTGGGTTCGAAAAAAAATAAACTTAAGTTACCTTTCCAATTTTAAATTTTTTCAATTGGTTGTCTACAACAGTAGATTACAAGCATATAACTATATGTTTTCCCAAAGTGCAGTGATTACTATGATATTACTAGGTACCTTCCCTCTCTTCATAAGTTTATTTCTAGTGAAGAGAAGAGAAGCACACTTGTGTCATCACGCTACAATGGAAAATTCTGGTTACCCTTATAATTTTGCAACTCAATATGCACGATATGTTGCACCTCCACAACAAGCTCAATATGTGCCATATGTTGCACCACTACAACAAGCTCCTTATGATTCTTACTATTATAACCATATCAACGGATATAATGGATTTTATCAAGATAACGACCACGACCTTAATATAAATTGTGAACACAACTGCAACCAGCTAGGGGATGGCAATTCAATGCTAGACCAAATGGGTTTGTGGGTGTCAAATATATGAAAAGAAGGGAATTGACAACCATATACATATTAGATGAAAATATCTGCATCAGACTGTGTTATATGAGAATGCGCAACCAAGAAACCCTAAGTGGGACTAGAAGTGATGAGTACAACCATCCAAGATTTAAGACAAGATATGATAACGCTAAGTTTTTGTTATGAAATATTGCAACAAGGAGGATGTGCTAAACAATATTAGACATCGAGTTTGGGAAACCGCTTCGATTGGGAATCATGAATTAAATGCAACTTACTGTTGGAAATATTAATTACTCGCTGATCCTCATAGAAAATCAACCTACTTTGTCATATTTTGTAGAAGGTTAATTTTTGTTAGAATGTCTGACATGATGAAGAGTTCATGTCTCTCACATATAAGTTAGTTGAATTAAATTTATGAAGCTATGTTTCTAGGTAGATAGTTGTTACATTCTTTAATGTAAGTTGGTAGAAGTTTTTTATAAGAAGAATTAGATTGAAATTATATAGATAGATAGAGAGATATAGACAGAGACACAGAGATAAGAAGAGAAGTGCAGAGAAGAAGGAAAAACTATGTGAAGATTTCAAATCTCAAGATTTTGTGTTTTGTGAAAGTGTTGAGAGCCAAAGCTCTGTAAAAGGCGAAACATCCTTGTAAATTTTCAATTTTGTATTTATAGCTATAGCTCTTTGTTATTCTGCAACAAGAGATATAAATCCATATTTATTGTTTAATGGAAGTTTTACTTAGCCGCACATCTTCTCCATATTTACTTGAGTGAATGTTGTTAACATTTACTGTTTAGTGAAAGACACAAAGAATCCATAATTATTTCATTGCTTAAAAGTTCTATTTTTTATCCACAGAGTGTTCAACACAAGTCTTATTTAATATTTGGTTATATGATATTGTGCGTGAGTCGCAATTTAGTTGTGTCGTAATTTATCCCAAGTTTCCATCGGTGAACAGTGTTTTTCATATCTTCAATATTTAACTAAGAATTATATTTTTAAATTAAATTGATTAAAAGTGGTCTGGTCAAAGTGAGAGTTGGTCGCAACCTAAATCCTGTCGTAGTAAAATCCATTCGAATCCAAATGAGTCTGTCGAGTTAAAAGTGTGTCAAGTGAAAATTCCATCGCGGTAACTATGTCGTGGTAATTTTGTCACAAGTAGTTTTGGTCGCAATACTTTATGTTAAAGTAAAAAGGGAAAGAAAATTTTCTGACTGCACGGTAATGCAAGTCTATCACCATGAAAACTGGTCTTTTCCAATATCTAGTATCAGAGCGAGGTTTAGGAAATAAATCTTGTCTTAAAAGGGGAAAAAAAATTTCTAAGGAAAATTAAAAATTAAAAATGGATTCCACTTTTGGTTAACACATGTCGAGTTTACAAAATCCAATTTTTAAAAGAAATAATTATGAGTATTGGTCTCTCATAATGAAGGATTTGTTCATAGTTCAAGATGTTTGGGAGATAGTTCATAATGGTTATGTAGAACTAGTAGATCATGTGGCATATAACAATATCATACAATATGAGAAAGATTCCCTGAGGGAAAATAGGAAGAAAGATGGAAAAGTTATGTTCTACATACACCAAGCCATACATGAAAGTATACTCCCAAGAGTAGTAGCAATGATTACTACTAAGAAGGCATGGGACACATTGGAGACTGCATATCAAGGCTTTGACAAGGTAAAGACTTCCAAGTTGCAGGTTTTGAGAAGAAATTGTGAATCTCTATCAATGAAAGATACAGATCAGTCAGTAGACTCATTCTACATTAGAGTTGTTGTTTTGATAAATCAACTAAAATATCATGGAGAAAATATAGAATACCAAAGGGTTGTTGAAAAAATTCTTAGAATTATTTCTCCAAGAATTGAATCCTAGGTTGTGACCTTGGAAGGAAACAAATATTTGTCGGAGTTTACCATTGATGATTTGCAATCTTCGCTCATAAATAATGAACATAGAAACAACATATCAAATACATCATTAGAAGGTGCATTCGCTGCACAATCATCCATGAGTTTTGGAAGAGGCAGGGGCATAACTAATTCTAGAGGAAGAGGAAGAAAATTATCAAGAGGAGGACGTAGCAGCAATCCCGCAAATTTTGCTGGTAGAGGATAGAATCAGAACCCAAGTCATCCAAGTGGTCATAGGTTTGATAAATAAAAAAAGCAATGTCATTATTGCAAGAATTTGTTCATTATGCATATGAATGCAAGAAGAAGTAGTGTGACCAAGGAAAGCAAAGCCAGAACTGGTTGATGAGCATCATCACTTCGTCGAGCGTAATGTTGATGGCATGCACATCCCCAATTGAATGTAATACTATCCAAGAAATTCCATGCGACATATGGTATTTAGATTTAGGCTGGAACAATCATATGACTGGTAATTTAAATTTGTTTTCCAGTCTAGATAATTCAATTCAAACTGATTTTACACTTTGCAAATAATTTCCAAGTCACTGTTTTGGGAAAAGGTACTATTGGTATTCTAACCAAACAGGGGGAGTGAAAGTTTATGCCTGATGTCTATCATGTCGAAGGTATGAAACATAATTTGTTGAGTATTGGACAACTGATACAAAAAGGTTACAGAGTCTACATGGAGGACAATCACTATGTGATTAAAGACATGCGTCCAAGCAAGCAGCTGATAGGAAAAGTGCCAATGACAAGAAATCACGTGTTTCCATTGAGGATAGTTCTATACATGAAAGGAAATTCAAATACAAGAGATGCATTCAAGGAATAAAGTAAAGAAGTAGTCATACATTGCAACAAGATAGAAAATGACATCTCTGAAATTCAAGCATCATTTTGAACAAAAGTTCAGGATGAATCCTGGATGTGGCATTTCCAATTTGGTCATCTAAATTTTGGTGGGATGAAGCTAATGCACACAAATAATATGGTGAAAGGATTTCCATTGATCGACAAACTAGAGAGAGTTTATGAAGGATGTACTTTTTGTAAGAAACATAGAGATACTTTCCCATTAGGAAATTCATATAGAGCACGCACACCACTTGAGATCATGCACTTTGATATTCGTGGCCCAATGCAGACATCATTCATAGGAGCCTACAATTATTTTCTTACATTTATTCATGACTACTCAAGAAAAACATGGGTATATTTTATGAAACATAAATCTGATGCATTTATTTGTTTTCATTAGTTCAAGGCACTCATGGAAAACCAGAGTGGACACCAAATCAAAATACTAAGGACGAATAGAGGCAGTAAATATGTTTCTAATGAATTTCTAAATTTCTGCAAAAACCATGGAATACAAAAGCAATTCATTGTCCTATATACACCTCAGCAGAACAATGTTGTAGAGAGAAAGAACAAAACCATTATGGAGATGGCACGCAGCATGATGGCATCCAAGCATTTTCCAAATGAATATTGGGTTGAAGCAGCTACAACTGCTGTATATATTATGAACCAGTTTCCAACAAAGATCATGAAGAACAAGGTTCCTCAAGAAGCATGGACAGGTATGAATCATAGTGTTTCTTATTTAAAATATATTGGTTATGTCACATATGCTCATGTTCCAGATGAGCTAAGAAATAATTTAGAGAAGCAGGGATAGAAATGTTTTTTTTTTGTTACTATAAATACACAAAATCATATAAGTTGTATGACCCTTTCGCAAGGAAATTAATCATCAGTCGCGACATTGAATTCCTTAAGAATGAATCATGGGATGGAATCATCGATAAGAATGTCAAGATTGTGTTGAATATCGAGCATGATGACATGATGGAGGAAGTGGTTCAAATACCACATGTAATTCAACCAGTCGTAGAACCATCGACTACCATTATAGTGTGACATGGTTCAACACAGGGAATGTTGACATAAGTCACAACTCAAGCTACACCGAGAAGCACACTAAGAGGGAAACAGACTCAACCAAGTAGTTTGTCGAGCTCGACATCGACAGATCCAATGAAGGCAAGAAGTCTGTGTTAAATATATAAAGCTAGTACACCAACTTCATTATCTCTTTTTTCATTATTTTCTCAAATAGATGATCCACTAACATTTGAGGAAGTTGTCGAAGATGAGGCATGGGCACAAGACATGGATGAAGAAATAGAATGCATTGAGAAAAAGACACGGGAACTAGTTCATGTACCAAAATATAAATATGTAATCAGCATAAAATATATTTACAAGACCAAGAAATATGTTGATGGGAATGTGCAGAAGCATAAGAAAATAATGGTCGCAAGATGGTTCACACAACATCTCATTATAGATTTAAATAAAACCTTCGCAGCAGTCACACGCATAAGTACAGTTAGAACTATTTTGGCCATTGTTTCTCAAAACAAATGGCATGTTTACCAAATGGATGTTAAATCAACATTATTGAATGGCTATCTGAAGGAGGAAGTATATATGGAACAACCACAATTCTATGAAGTTTCAGGAGAAGAGAACAAAATATACAGGATGAAAAACACACTCTATGGCTTGAAGCAAGCTCTTGGAGCTTGGTACAGTCGCATAGATTCCTATATGACTAAGAATTGATTTCACTGAAGTGAAAGTGATCCGATGATGTAAACCAAAGTGAGTGAGCAAGGTAACATGTTAATTGTTTTCTTGTATGTATATGATTTAATATTTACTGGTGATTTTGGAATAAAATAATTTAGAACAGTCATGGAAAGTAAATTTGAAATGACTGATTTGGGGATCATGAAGTTTTTTTTGGGAATTGAAGTGCAACAATATGAAAGTAGCATTTTTATATCATAGTTTAACTATGCAAGTGCATTTTTAAAAATATTTAACATGTTTGAATGCAAGAAAACCCCAACAACACTAATAACTGGTTTAAAATTGAGGAAGGATGATGATGGATCAACAATACATCCTACACTGTTTAAAAGGATTGTTGGTAGCCTTATGTATTTAAAAACAACAAGACTACACATTGTGTATAACGTAAGTTTGATATCAAGATTCATGGAGTCACCAAAATAATTTCATTGGAAAGAAAGTAAAAAAAATTCGAGGTATGTAAGTGGCATAAAGGATCTTGGAATAATGTATTCAACCTCACATAATTCGAAACTCAATGGATACATTGACAGTGACAATAGAGGAAGCATAAATGGAAGGAAAATCACATATGGGTACAGATTTCATGTTGGTACATGTATTTTGTTGTGGGATTAAAAGAAACAACCCATAGTAAATATGTATTCATCATAAGCAGAGTATGTCGTAGCTACAAGCATTGCATGTCAATCTGTTTGGATGTGAAGAATTTTAAAAGACCTATCACAAAACATGAACCAAAAACCATTTTCTACGACAACAATTCAGCCATTTCATTATCAAATAATCATGTGTTTCACAAGAGAACCAAGAACATAGACACAAGGTATCATTTAATAAGAGAATTGGTGAACAATAAAGAAATTTGTTTAGAATTTTGTAGGTCTAAATATTAGCTTGCAAGCATATTTACAAATCCATTTGCAAGAGACACATTCCAGTATCCACGAAGCTATTTAGGAATGACAAGTTTTGCATAGTGAACTCTAAAATGAACATAGCAAGCTTCAACTTTGAAACATTTCGTAATATTTTGTTTTAAAATCCCCATCTTCTCATGATTAAGGGGGAGTGTTGAAAATATTATTTACTCACTGATCCTAATAAAAAATGTGTCGTCTTTGTCAGAGTATGTAGAAGATCAATTTTTGTCATACAATATGACTAAATGAAGAGTTCGTGTCTCTCATATATAATTCAGTTGAATTAAATTTCTGAAGCTAAGTTTCTAGGTACATATTTATTACAGTCTTTAATGTAATTCGGTGGAAGTTTTTTATAAGAATAAGTAGATTGAAATTAGATAGATAGACAGAGACACAGAGAGAAGAAGAGAAGTGCAACTTTCATGCATCGAATTTGATACCATTCCTTTGGGAGTAGGGTAACCAAGAATTCAGATTCTTGATAACTCTCATGGGGCCATGGTATGAAGTTCATTTTACTCCCTATATTTATGTTTCCACTAGATAAGACTCCATGGGATCGTAACAGATTAAGATAGATGTATTCGTTTGTTCTTTAGTCCCATGCTATAAGCATTCCTTTGATGATTTCTTTATGACTGGAAATGTCTTATGAGTCTTCCTTGATTGCTTCTTTTACTTTGAGAATTTGGTACGGGTTCTTCCATCCATAATGTCCTTTTGTGTGAGTGATAAATTTTCCTGCTTATCATGCTCATAGACGGAGAAGAAACTTGCTGATATTTGTTCTATTTATCAAAATATAAGGTCTAAATTATTTAACCGCTTCGAAAACTATGTATGCATGTTTGTCTATAGCTAGGTAATTCAATTCACCCCCTTTTAATCCAGTTCTGATAAATGATATTGGGTATTCATCTCCCAATTCTCCTTTCTGAGAGAGCACCGCTACGAGAGAATTGTCTGAAGCAAAGGTATATAGAATGAAATCCTTTTCAAAGTCTAGACTCCTTAAAGAAGGTGCATGAGCTATTTTTTTTATGTCTTTAAAAGTGACCTTCTCGATATCAGTCTACTTGAACTATGCGCTTTGCTTCACCATTTGTTGCAAAGGTTTTACAATTTGTGCAAAATATGGTACTATAAAGTGAATAATGATTGAATAATGGTTCCCAATATGTTGTGAGAGTACAAAGTTTTAATTAATTAAACTTGTTAAAATATGAAAAACATAATATATTCATTATAATTTTTGCATAACATAATATTTTTTGGGTGGTTTTTATCAGCATTTTGATGTTTGGGTAACATTCATATTTTTTTCTCTCTGTATTTCCTCAACAAACATGAAAAATGTTGAGGAATACCATTGCACACACCATTAATGACCATGTTCCATAGGATGAAGAAACTCTCCTATTTATTATGTAGGGAGGATCCTCTATAAGGTCATATGAATGTGTTATGAAGACCCGCTTCTCTAAATCATTCTTTATTTTTTATTTTATTGGAAGTACAAATGGTGAACATATACCTTTCTAGGGGAACCTCTTTGATATTAGATGCACGTGTTATACTTTTCAATACCTGCTTATGTGAAAAAAAAATTTAATATTTGGTTTTTTTTAAGTATTTAACCTCAAATTGACTTTTTTACCTTTGTTTACAAATTTACAAAGGTCCAAAATTTCTCTCAGAGTAGGGATGGTCCACTATAGTGACCATTGGGAAGAGGGATATTCTACTATAGTATAGCTATGTACAAAGCAATAGGGGGTTCCTCCATTAAACGGTAAATTAGAGTTGAGAAGAGATGCCACATATCCTCCAAAGGCTCCTTCAAAGTGTGTGCTCCAAAGGCATCTCCACAATATAACCTCCAAAGCTCCCAAGTCACCAATTGATGTCCAAAAAGAATGTTGAAAGGTCCTCTTAAGTTTCCAAAACTTATTCAATGAATGTCTAAAAGAAAATACACCTAATAAAATGATTCCTTCATGCAACCGACTAAAGACAAGCAATTGTCCACATAACAACCACAAAGATCTAGAAACTTGCAAGTGACAATGCATCCTTAAGAAAGGTGGTAAATATACAATAAATATCCCTGGAGGAGGGATGTCACAACCAATAAGTCATCACATGGCCTCCATAAAGTTGGTTGTTATACCCAATTATGTCCACTTTGCAGCAAATTCCAACCTCAAAAACTAGGAGGAAGAAACGCGAGCTCATTGCAGGGTTGTCCTATGTGTCAGCATAGGAGTGATAGTAGTGGATCGATAGTACTAGGAGAAGGCCCAGAATGGCAGGTGATAACGTGAAACTAGACTTGTTCCAGGGTAATGGGTTATGGGTTATATTGTTGAAAATTTCAAGAGTTCAAGGATTATTGGGGTTACTAAAATGACTGTGGAAAAGATAAGCGATATACATGTATGTACAAAGGAAAGCTTGAGTAAATGCAGAGATAGGTTGCAGCCCAGATATGAATATTTGTGAAGTACAACTCCACAGATATGCTCCCAAGTTCGGGATTTATGGGTGATTTTCAGGAAGAATTTTTTCGTAGAAGATATGTATGATGGATATGTCCCATACATAATTCCACTAGAAGAATGGCTTAACAAATCTTGTCAAATTGTCGCTTCTCCATGGCACCAGTTTCAATTGTTCCTGCACTCATCAAAACAAATATCTTGGTACAAACCAAACATATCATCAATGAGGTGTTTTCTTGGATTATGCTAAAGGATCAAGGTAAGATGAAAGGTATGAATTGCTTACTTAAATGGTTACATTGGTTGTATGATTTCACTTAACCTATTTTTGATACCGGGTTTAGGTTAGGTTAGTTGGATTAGGCATATTTTTGTGCATTGCATTTCATGTATTTTCATGTCTAGCTAGTTTATTGTTCTTAGTTTGTTTCCCTCACTCAGTGAACAAGGTAAAATGAAAGTGTCTGCCCCTTATATGCTTTTAATCTCTTGGGAATTAGATATGTGTGTAGGTCTACAAGTACCAGTAGATTCACAGGTTCTTGAGCACTCCCGGGAAGAGCACTTGTCACGCAGTTGGATCCAGTGTTACATTGCACTTGTACCCAACACACCTTCAGGTGTACCACAGCGAGAAAGGGACAATTTTTTTTGACCAGGCGGGGTTTTATTAGGCGATGGCAATCATGGCTAGACCCTTTGGTCCTCCTTTAAGGGTACTATGGCTTAATGGCACGGTTGATTACCTGTTAAAGAGGTTTTTAACCTTAGGGTTGGTGTATGAGGCCTATAACGGTTGGCCATTGGGTCTCATGTCTCCACTCCCTTCTTGCACACTCTGGTGGGCTCTGCTTTAGATATCAGACACTCATATTCATTCATGGCCACTTAATACACCTTTGTGGCCCTTCAGTCAGTGGGTCCTTTCTCTCCCTAAGCTTCTTTCCTCAAAGTATGACATCCTCCATACCAGGTCCTTTACATGCTTTCAAGAGGGAGTTGAGAGATTTTATAACATTCTAGGGGTTATTGGGCATAACACCCTCCCTCTAGATCACTTCGGCCTTTCATTCAGAGTGATTCACTTATTTGAGAATTTTTTGGCACCCGGGGATGAAAATACCCTGGGTAGCCTACCATAGTTTATATTTTATTATTAGTTTCTTCTAATTTTAAGTTGACATTTAATAATTATGAATTTACCTGTTTTAAGGAACGTAATCCTAGATAAGTGAGTGTGAGATCATATAAATAGATCTCCTCACTTTCACTTTAAATTAGAACTTATGGGATAAATCATTATGCACTTGTAGAATGAAAGAAGAGGAGAACCATAAAGATGTGGCAGAGGACGAGGAAGTTAAAGTGAAAGAGGAGGCGAGATCGAGTAGAATGAAAGACGAAGAATGTGAAAATTTAAGTGAAAACGAGAGTAGTGAGAGTGGGAGTAACAGTGGGACGAAAAAATCACCTCAATTAGTTGAGCAGCAAGAAGAGAGGAGAATGAAAATGGAAGAGAGGAGAATGAAAACAAAAGTGAGGAGAATGAAAGAAGGAGAATAATGTACGTAGAAGTGGAAGCAACACTGACAACAATAATGAAATACAGGAGAAATTAAAGAATCGTATTTGAGCACTAGTAATTAAATGATAATTTATGGGACATGGGATCATGAATGATTGACTATTTTGTTTTCTTTATTTGACAATTTTATATTTTATTAAATTCTCAAGAAATATTCATTGCCTACTAGTTGAGTTGAGTTAATTGAGAATCGTTTTGGTGAAATATTCATTTCCTACTAGTTTAGTTGAGTTGATTGAGAATTGTTGTGGTAGCCTCACAACTATGGGATAAATTTGAAAAAGGTAAAGTAATTGAAATTTATATTTTTAATGTGTATACATTCTCTTTTTAAACTAGAAACACTCACATTAATAAAATTAATGTGTCTAAATCTTTGTATTTAGACACGTTAATTTTATTAGACACATTAATAAAATTAATGTTGTAAGGCATGGGTCCATACACTTATCATTATAAAAATAAAAAATGTTAAGAAGTGATTTTACATCTTTAATTAAAGATAGAATTATTAATGAAATAATATCATTTATATTTATAAATTATGTTGTTATATTTTAATTAATAATTACATTAAGAATAGATCAATGGTGTCTTTAAATTATGTTGTTATATTTTATCATACATTTAATAAAGACTTTTAGATTGTAATAGATTGCAATACTCCAGCAATGAATAAAGGCCATTTTGGATTGAAATGTTTTTGTGAAATGTTCAATTACGATGTTCATTGGCACTTATGGTGACTTCTAATATTCCCTGGTGGTTATGTTGTATTATGTAACTTATGTTGATTCATGATTTTTATTAGTGCGTGAGATTTGTTGTAAGGTTTTGGAAGGGTTGGGTTTAGATATTTTAATAAATGGTTTTGTTTAATTTAAACATTCATGAAGTGTTAAGATAAATCACATACATCAACCATATTTTACTGGTTTTTGTCACATTGTAACAATTATAGCTAGTTTTGTTGGGATGCAATGTTCATGATGGTTTATGTTAGATTGTGACATACCTGAATGGTTACGATTCAGTATGGTTGTATTGCTTAAGGTAATTTGTTGCAATTATACTTATCTTCAAAACAAAATAGCTATGATAATATAATAACATAACAAAACCATGTGGGATTGTGGGAATTTTATAATCTTCCTTGGAAATGTCACACTCCAACATTAGCATTTTTAATCAAAATTTAACATGTCGTTGAAAGGTTTTATTAGATTCTAATAGTGCAAAAGTTGTTTATTTGTTATGATATTAATACGAAATTGAGTTTCATATCTGCAATGCTCATCAAAGGTTTTATTAGATTCTAACAGTGCAAAAGTTGTTTATTTGTTATGTAATTAATATGAAATTGAGTTTCATATCTGCGATGCTCACCAAAGTTTTTTACACTCGATTACAATTTTCATGAACTGTCACTACAATAAAACCCTATGCTTACCATCTCTTTTATCTTGTTGGCATGCGGTTTTGATGAAGATAAGCTACGCACCACCAAGGGTGATGCGCAATACCAAAGATGATGTGCAATACCAAGGATGGCTCGTAAGTTGGAAAAGTCGACAAAGAGTCGAGTTGGTCATGATTTTGTAGTAATTAGTCATAGTTTGCAGGTTTTGTCCAAGTTAGTTACAAAGTTGATCGAAGTTGAACAAAGTGGACCATTTTGTAAAATGCACAAGACTATAAATAGATATAGGAGTGTAATGTTGAATTATGATTATATTATCTGATATGCTATGCTAGGAATACTTACTAAATAAAGAGATGAATGTTGAATTGTTCTCTACGAAAGATTGATCTATGTTTTATCGCAATTGTGAAGATGTTTTCTGAAAACCTATTTTGATGCGAAGGAATATGACATGAAGGAGGTTGATGGAAACACGGTGTTTTAGGTCTTTCTGCTTTTCTCATGTTAAATAATGCAATATGAATGAATCGATGTCGCAGTATGTATGTTGTTTCTAGATGATGCAATGTTTTTTGTGTTTTAAATCATGTTATGGTGATCAATCTATTTATGAGTATTTTTATTACTGCGATGTGAATATGTTGATGCGATTTGATGGTGTATGATATGAATCCATGATAGTAACCTTGGTATGGATCTATGAAAGAAATATTTTGATAACTAGACAGTAGATGCAAAAACCCTCCTTACTATGAAATCGTGGTTCCCTTGTCGACAGAGCATTAACCCCTGTCGATGGATCTGTGTCAACAAATGGTTCCATTGTCAAGACCTTAGTATGAGGAGAAGGAGCATATGTTTTGGCATCTGACAAGACCAGATATTCAAAATTAGTTTGATCATAAGGCTCAATAATTTGCGGCGGAAGAGAATCAAATTAAATTTGACACTAACGATGGAAGAGTGGTTGGGAAGGTACCTCTATTCTGAGCATCACGAGTAATTCTTCTTTGAGTTCCCGATCATCTTCTATGATTTTTTGGCATAGTCGACCTATCAAAAGACAAATTTCCAAGGAGGAGAACCCACTTACTGGACCCCAGAGCTAATCCAATAGCTCAAAGAGGTAGAATACAGAGCATAGGGGGTTGTCGAAGTATGGATTGATAGTGTCTTGGAGGGATACATCACTTATTCGTAGTCGACATAGTCAAATATTATATCAATGCAAAAATGGAATTCTTCAAAGGACCAAGATGTAGGTTTCTGTTATCTTTGCAATTGTCAATTAAAATGCTCATCTGTGAAAAGGGTATATAATCGAAGATGAACTCCGATGAGTAGATCCCTGGAGACAAGGGTTGGATGGAATGATACATGGTAGATGGATGGGAGTTACAATGATACTGTTAGGGAATCCAAGGAAGCATGTGTTCTTCTACGAAGTGAGGTGAGGTTTCAAAAAGAGAAGAGGCAGAGGACTGAGGAAATTCATGTTGGGAATGAAAGAAGAATCTATGAGAGAAGATAAAAAGGTACTAAGTGACCCTAATACGATAAAGGATATGACTAGAATATGCCTGAGCTTGAGGAAATACAAACCCAAAGAAACATCATTCCCACACGTCTGTGCACTACACCGCACTCAAGAAGAAATACTATCTCAACACCAAATTGTTTGACGTGTCATCAACAAAATAATAGTAGCAGATTAACGAATGTATCAAGAAGGCCCAGGATAGTAGGAAATGATGTAAAGTTACCTTTGTTTCATGGGAATGAGAACAGGATCCTAAATGATATTGGTTTCTATGCGCAGTAGTCTGGATTGTCAAGACAGTCCTAAATGATGATATCAAGAAAGGTCAATTGGCAACAACCTTTTGAGGTCATGCATTGGACTGGTACATGAAAATTATGCAGGTTCCCACATGGAATGCATCAAATACTCTAGCAGAGATTAGAAACGGACTACTCAAAGAGTTCAGGAATCCCAAGTCTGAGTGCAATATATCACGGAGCTAAAGGATATCAATCAATATCCAAATGAATTAGTCTTGTATTTTGATCAATGATTCAAGACGCCGATGGAAAAATTTAGTTTTGGAATGAGTGATGTACAACACAAGGAGTGGTAAAGGGAATCTGAGATATAACTTCAACTCTCTCTAGGTCAATTGACATCCCCTTCTTTGAGATGATATGACCTAACAATTTTCCTTCCAGAACCACGAAAATTCTCTTCTTTGGATTTAAAGATATACCTTATTTTCTACAGTGGTCAAAAATGTGTTTCAAATGAAAAACATGGTCTCCCATTTTCTTGGAGAATACTGTCACATCATCTAAATATACCACTACATAGTGTTCGATTAACCCCCAGAATGCAATTTCCATGGCCCCATGAAANTAGTATTTCATTTTGATTTCATAACAAAAGCATATAAATAGGATCACTGAAAGATAGACAAGCACAACCATACAAAAGGAGAACACAAAGATTTATCCTTGGAAAACCCTAAAGGATAAAACCCAGCAAAATCTTCCTCAATATAGATGCCCCAAAAGATAAAAGATAAAACCGACAAGGAGATCAAAGCCTGATCCTCCTCCTTCTCTAGCTACTTCTCTTCTCCACTAATGCGCTACACAAGTGAGAGTGTGTGTTTCAAATGAGGAGCTCTACACCTCTATTTATATTCATCTGTTCACTTCAATTAAGTCATCTAACATGTAGGCTCGAGTTAATCATGTAGTCTCGAGTTACACATGTAGGCTCAAGTAACCACACTGGGGTGCTAATGACCCACCTTTACAATTAGAGGGGAAAACCTCATGAATTATATTAGTTCTTCCGATTAGAAGCATCGGGGTACAAGATAATACAAGTGGTTCTCCTGGTAGGACCATCGGGGACCACAAAACATACATATAGAATATTCTTCGAAGTTACAATATTTCAACACTTCCCCTTAACGAGAAGGGTATTCTACAACAACATCAACAACAACAATAGTAGGAGAGGACATCATCAACACCATCAGGGTAACACATCTATAAATCATTGGAATCTTTTCAACATCATATAGTCTTCGTCTTCAATATTTGACGACAGCAACTCTTTAATCAACATCAGCATCTTTTGACCTTTTGATCAGCAACATCTTCAACACTTTGATCTTTTGATTAGAAACATCTTTAGCACTTAGACCTTTCGATCAGCAGCAACATCTTCAGCACTTTGAACTTTTGATCAGCAACATCTTCAACACTTTGACCTTTCAATCAGCAGCAACATCTTCAGCACTTTGACCTTTCGATCATCACCAATATCTTCAGCATTTTGATCAACAATATCTTCAGCACTTCGATCTTTCTATCAGCAAAGACATCTTCAGCATTTTGACCTTTCGATCAACAACATCATCACATTCTGATTAGTAACATCGTGATCAGCACCATCATCATACTTCAACTCTCGAACAAAATCATCATCATCATATTCTGATCTTTTGATCAGTATGTCATCATCATCACAGACTGATCATCATCATCGTCACATTTTGATCTTTCGATCAGTACATCATCATCATCATCATACTCTTGATCGTTCGATCAGTACATCATCATCATACTTTCATATTTTGATCAATACATCATCATCATCATAAAAACATGAAAACATCAACATCATAAAAACATCATTATGATCAAAACATTCAACATCATCAAAACATCAAAATATCATCATCATCACACTCTGATCTTTCGATCAGTACATCATCATCATCATAAAATCATTATCATCAAAACCTCAACATCATCATCATCAAAAAATAATTATCATCAAAACATCAACATGATCCTTCCTTTCGGAATTACGGGATCAACATGTCTGTGGTACTCAGACGATCCTTCCTGTCGGAATTACAGGATTTAGGTCTTTAAAGAGTTACTAACGATCCTTTCTTTCGGAATTACGGGATCAACACATTTATGGAGCTCAGACGATCCTTCCTTTCGGAATTACAGGATCAAGTCTTTACGGATCTACTAGTGATCCTTCCTTTCAAAATTACGAGATTTAGGTCTTTACGGAGTTGCTAACGATCCTTCCTTTCAGAATTATGGGATCAACACATTTGTGGAACTCAGACAATCCTTCCTATTGGAATTATGGGATCAACACATCTGTGGAACTCAGACAATCATTCCTGTTGGAATTACAGGATCAAGTCTTTACGGAGCTACCAATGATCCTTCCTTTCGGAATTATAGGATTTAGGTCTTTATGGAGTTACTAACGATCCTTCCTTTCGGAATTACGGGATCAACACATCTGTGGAACTTAGACAATCCTTCCTATTGGAATTACGGGATCAATTCAATGATCCTTCCTTTTGGAATTACGGTATTTAGGTCTTTACGGAGTTACTAACGATCCTTCCTTTCAGAATTATGGGATCAACACAATTGTGGAACTTAGACAATCATTCTTATTGGAATTATGGGATCAACACACGTTTTCGAGTATCGAAGTCACCGGATCTATTCTGAACTGAGGTTCAAGGATGATACAATCCTACTACCTTCTCGATGACCGAAGTTCACCGGATCCATTCTGAACTAAAGTTCAAAGATGATACAATCCTGCCACCTTCTCGATGACCGAAGTTCACCGGATCCGTTCTGAACCGAAGTCCAAGGATGATACAATCCTGCCACCTTCTCGATGGTCGAAGTTCACAAGATCCGTTTTTAACCGAAGTCCAAGGATGATACAATCTTGCCACCTTCTCGATGACCGAAGTTTACCAGATCCGTTCTGAACCAAAGTTCAAGGATGATACAATCCTACTACATTCTCGATGACCGAGGTCATTGGATCACTTCTAGACATATGTCCCAGGATGATACAATCCCTCTTCATTCTTGAAGACCGAGGTCTCCAGATCACTTCTGGACATATGTCCCAGGATGATACAATCCCATTGCAACATCACTACTTCCCCTTTCAAGGAAGGTCTTTCCAAACCACACCAAGCTTGTCTCGAAAGTGTTCGAACTTTACTCGGGACAGAGGCTTCGTCATCACATCACCATCTAAACCATCATCATCTACATATTCAGTATGTGAATACTGAACTATCACCATCTGTATCTCCAATATGCGAATACTGAAAGCATAATTTATATCTTCAGTATGGGAATATTGAAACATCATCATCTGCATCTTTATCTTGTATGTAGAAATATCAGATTTCTATGTGTTATGACAGAACACAGGGTTCTCTGTTATCACAACTCTCGTTATCACATAGAATCAATGTAGTATCCATATTCAAGTCAAGGATACCTGATATCAGCTTTCGAAGCCATATGGCTTCACAAATTAGCAGAGCAATCTGCTATGTATTCTGCTTTTGTTGTTATAAGAGAAACACTGGACTGTTTCCTGCTAAACCATGAACTCATAGCAGACCCCAAACAAAAACATCTACCTGATATGCTTTTCATGTCTGAGATACTTCCAACCCAATCTGCATCTGTATAGCCATACAATCTGTAGTCATGGCTACCATCATAGTATAGACCAAGGTCTATATTCCCTTTCAAATATCTCATCACATGTTTTGCAGCTACTAGGTGAACCCATCTTGGTTGAACAAGGTATTGACTTAAGGTGTTCACAGCAAAACAAATGTCTGGTCTGGTATTTGTTAAGTACATCAATGACCCAATGATCTATCTGTAATGAGTCACATCTACTAACTCTGATGAGTCATCATCTAACAGCTTCAGGTTGGAGTCCACAGGTGTGGCCATGGCTTTGCATTCCAACATATTTAATCTCTTCAATATCTCTACCGCATACCTTCCCTGGTTGAGAAATATTTCTTTTGAACTTTGTCATATTTCCAGACCTAGGAAATAGTGCATTAACCCAAGGTCTTTCATCTCAAATTCTTCTGCTAGTTTCTTCTTGCTTTCCATGATCTATTTCTCCTTCCCTGTCAAGAATAAGTCATCCACATATAATAACAGGATGACAGATTCATCTTCTAAAACCTTGAGATAAAGGTTAGGATCATATTTACTCTTGGTAAAACCCATAATTGACAGGAAACTGCCACACCAAGCTCTGGGAGCTTGCTTCATGCCATATAGGCCCTTCTTCAACTTACATATATGAGTCCATCTGTCTTCAACTTCAAATCCTTTCGATGTAAAAATCTTCCCCAATCATACCATTAAGGAAGGATTGTCCTTACTTCATCATGGAAGCAACTACCATCATAGTTCTGAAGGAAGTGTACCTTGCTTCCTGGAGTAAGTGTCTCTTCAAAATTAATTCCCTCTTTCTTATAGAAACTTCTAGCCACAAGTCTTTCCTTACTTCTATCAGTGACATATTTTATCTTGCAAATCCATGTGTAAGATACCACATGCTTTCTTTTTGGTTTGAGTACTATATCCCAAACATCATCATAACATCTTCCATGAGTTCGTCTTGACAGATCATCAACATTTCCTAGTCTTCTGCATTCAACTTTGAAGGTTGGAACCCACTTTACTCTTGGTAAAGTCTTGATCCATCAGGAATCTGTCCATCATGTCGTACCATGTCGAACTTAGATATCTTCTATACTCACTCCCCTTGAAGTGGAGTATTATCTTCCTTCTTCATTCTGTATAGGTGATTCTATACTTGATATATACTAGTCAATAGAGTATGCCATGTCATAGTCTATTCTTTCTGAGGCAAATCATGATTCTTGCTTTGTACACTTGTTCTTGCAGATCCATATGGAAGATACTACGTACTTCCCTTTATGTCTCGAAATCATATCATATATGTTAGAATAATCCGTCGGGATTATTGTAAATAAATAATAAATAGGAATATGAATAGATAGGAAAGTGAAATGACTGGTTCTCAACCGCCACATTGTAATGTATAAATAAATGTTTTAGCCATGAATAGAATTGAATCGGGAGTTATTACCAACAAGTGGTATTAGAGCACTGCCATAACTCCTGCTTGTTGCCAGTCTGCTCTTTTAGGCTGCCTGCTCAATCAGTCTGCCCCTACGTGCATTCATTATGTGCGTTTATTTTCTGCTCAAACGTTTGAATTAGCTTGCTTTCAATGGAGCGATACCTAACCCTAATTCTGCATTGAAGCGGCTATTGGTTATCCTCACCAGGAATTGATATAGCTTCACGAACCCTCCGCCCAACCTTTTCATGCACTGATGTATTCACGCGCTGCAGAATATAGTGTTGCAAGCTGTGAGTATTATTCTGCGTAGTATTGGAGAATGATTATTTTAAAATCTGGTGTTCACAAAAGAGTCGAACCAGTCGAGTAGTGTTTAAATTCGAAGGGCGGTTTCCACATGTGATGCAACCCTCCATACAATGCTGAGTAGCATCATTGTTGTGGAGAGCTCTTTCCTTGAAGAGTAAGAGATCGATTAGAGATGGAGGAAATCCCATTGATAACTTTGAACTTCGTACCATTAATAAATGAAGCTGATGCGTTGAGACTGACGTATTGAAGAATGCTAGCTCTTGGCTGTCCTCATCACGCCTGGATTCACCACGACCTTCTGAAAACCTGCACGTTCCTCCAAAGGCTGCGATTTCTGGAATAGAGGATGCGTTGTGGCTGAGGCTGCGATTTCTGGAGAATGCTGGTGTATACATGCTGAGATCTCCGTTGAGATTGTTTGAAGATTAAAGACTGCGTGAAGAGTCCACCCGCTCTCTTACATTCACACAGAGTGCATAGAGCACCACTGCTGCGAGCTACAACTGCTGTGTTGAAGCTGAACACTGCTGTGATCTCCTCCATATACTGCTGTGATTGGTATCTAATATCTGTGGTATTGCTATCTGATATATAATGCATTGGTATTTGCTTGTTTCTTGATGGTAAAGATTCTCATATGAAGCCTTGTATCAGTATCGGTTGGATTTCCTGAATCCTTCAGTCATACAATTGAAAGGTCTGAAGTATGAAAGAACATTTCCAATACATTAGCATAAACCCTCACTTTGTATTGTGGCCGTGAAGCACTGCTTTCAATCTTTATTTTCCCTATAATTTGGGCCTGATTATTTGCAGTCTATTGTGTCGCAATTTGCTCGTTTTAGATGTCATAAAATGAAGACTGATATATTATATATTGCGTGACTGCAAAATATTGAGACTGATATATCACACATATATTGTTGCGTTGGAGACTGGTGCGTGTTGGAGACTGCTGAAGGTGTTGGAGACTGCGTGTTGGTGACTACTGTCTATTTGAGGAGCTACGTAAACCCTAATTCCATGTTGAGTTCATTCTTGTGACTGCCTGCATGAAGAGCCTAAGAGCCTGCGTTGGAGATTGAATACTGCACTGTGAAGACTGCGAAGTATTCTTGCTGAACCATGAACCATTATCGTTGATGAGTTGTGCATGCTAAGTATGGTGCGTTGAAGCACTCCTTTGATGTTGCGTTGAAGTGACCGATCTCAGAGACTGAAGACTGAGATTGATATATTGCAGACCGATCTCAGAGACTGAATACTGAGACTGATATGTGCGAATGTTGTATGCTATATATTTCCAGTGACTGATATAAAGAAGCCTGTGTATGTCTGATAGTGATATATTTTGTATCTACTGATATATTTTCTATAAAATTGCATTGTATTCACCTTGGCAGAGGCTGTAGACCTGCAAGGTTATTATTTTTATTTCTCTTTAAAAATTACACTAACAATTGTAGAAATGCAATCTATAGCACCTATTGTTGGTGATGTCCTCAATGGCAAGGAAACATATCCAAAATGGTCTAGAAAGATCAAGAAATAAAGCGATCCTGTCGAAGAATCCCTTGAATTTTTTCGGAAAACAAAGAATTGGTTCAAAGACCCTTCCAAGGGAGATTGCAGCAAGAGAGGCAGAGGGGGAAGAAACAACTCCAGAAAAAGATCAAAGTGCAAGCGTTGTGGAAAGACTGGGCACACATCAGATCAGTGTTGGGCTTCATGGGACTCCATCAAAGACAAGCATAACCAAAAGAAAGATGACCAAGATGCTAGTAAATATTCTGATTCTTGTATTGTTGCACATTGTAATCTTGGATTTAATGAAATGATTTCTCTTTCATCTTACAAATATTATTGGCTGCTTGATACTGGTGCAACATCACACATGACATTTAGAAAAGACTGTTTTGAAGAACTGAATGAAACAATAGATGGCATAGTTTACTTTGCAGATAAGTCAAGTATTAAACCAAAGGGAATGGGCACCATTTGACTGAAGATGCCTGGATTCCTTGATTTCTTGTTGAAGAACGTTCTCTATCTTCCAGAGTTGCAGAGAAGCCTGCTGTCCTTGGTGGAGATTCGACAGCAAGGCCATTCCATCCACATGTTTGATGGAATCGTTGAAATAAGAAAGTCCTCTGACAACCAAGTCATCATGACTGGATATGAAGATGGAAAGCTGCTAAAGCTCAAGGGTTCATCCGCAAGATTTCAGAACTATGCCTACCTCTCTCAACATGGAGAAGGTAATATGTCATCTAGCTCATTGTGGCATGCAATATTTGGTCATCTAAATTATAAAAGTCTTCGTTTGTTGAGAAAGAATGGTGTATTTGGCTTGCCCACCATTCCCAAAGAGAAGAAAAAATGTGATGCATGCATATTAGGGAAACATAGTAAGCTGCCATTCCATGAATCTAATTTCAGAGCAAGTAGGAAATTAGAATTAGTGCATTCTGATTTGTGTGGCCAAATGCCAACTCCTTCAGCAAATGGGAATAAGTATTTTATGACATTTGTTGATGACTACTCACAAATGTGCTAGATTTATTGTTTAATGACAAATTCAGAAGCATTTCAAACATTCAAAGACTTTCATGCATTGATTGAAAAACAAGCACAATAAAAAATTGGTACACTTCGTACTGATAATGGAAAATAATACACTTCAAATGCTTTTGAAGCTTATCTTCGTCAACATGGAATTGCACATCAGACTACAGTTCCCTACAATCCTCAACAAAACGGTGTAGTAGAGAGAATGAATAGAACCATAATGAATATGGTTCGCTCAATGATGTTTTTCAAGAATGTAAAACTAATGTTTTGGGGTGATGCAGTAAAATGTGCAGCATATTTGAGAAATAGAAGTCCCTCAAATGCTCTTGAGGACAAGACTCCACATGAAATGTGGTTTGGCCATCTCCCTTCAGTCAGGCATCTCAGAGTTTTTGGTTCCACCTATTATGCCTTGATTCCGAAGGAGCAAAGAAACAAGCTTGGTGCTCGAAGCAGAAGATGCATTTTCCTGGGGTACGAAGAATACTCCAAGGAATACCATTTGTATGATGAGGTAAACAATAAATTTTTTATTTCCAGAGATGTCATTTTTCTTGAAACTAATAAAAATGACAAGT
>LPNX010079204.1:2398-15184 GCA_001517045.1 Pseudotsuga menziesii | reverse complement strand
TACTTAAAGAATGTAAGTACATGGGTTATGATTGAATCTTGTTTGAATTATTTAAATTTCTTACTGTACACTCCTTTATAGAGATCGCTAATGTAAATATTATTTTTAAACTTGCAGATGCTAGATGCATCTGAAGAGGAGCACGAAATTGATGGAAGCAGTCACTCTCGTGGTGGAGATATGTCCCAGGAAAGGGTAAGTATATTACAACATTTTATTTTTTCAGTACATATTATTCCATCCATTCAAATCCATGTCTAACTATGGTAACACTTTATGAATGCAGACGTCATCACAGATCCCCGCACCACCTCTTTGGTATGGATCTTCCCATAGTCCAAACATAGACAATGGGGTTGTTTACACCAGACGAGGTCCCTCTTCCTTGAACAGAGCGGCTGTGCATGAGGATCAACCTACTCATCCCACAGTAATGTACACACTTCCAATGGCTGTTGTTGGTTAGCTATGTATTCACTTCACAAGTGTTTTTTCTTAAAGTTATTTTCGAATGTTTATAGCATCAGGATGTAGAGTCATCCATGCTAGACCTTAGTGGGATTTTTGATGCCGTTGTCAATGCCGCATCTACAATAGGGATAAGTCACAGTGAGGTACATCTACTTGAATATTTGTAATTGTACATTTCATTTGTATTGTTTCTAGACATGCACGATGTCTAAATATTTAATCATTTGGTGAATGTAGCCATGCCCTGGTCCATTAGTGCATGCAATTGAGGTTGATGTTCAACCTACGGCTCCTCTTACTACTGAAGAGCACTAGCCTCATCTCCTAGAAATGGTTTTTTCGATGAAATATTCATTTTTTACATAATTGATTAATACTTTCTCATTCATGTACATGTTGATAATTCTTGAGATAATTGACATATTTTGTTTTATTCGCAGAGAAGCATGGCAAGGAGGCTCGCTGCAAGGTCGAGTACAGCAGAGGCACCTACACCCTCGACACCAGAGGCACCTATACCCCCTACGGATGCAGTGAGTCTTTGTTTAATTTACAATTGAGTCATATTTTAAATTTTCAAACCTTGTTATTGATGGACAGTACTAGCTTAGTTACCTAATCAAGAAATATTGTCATTGATTTGCAGTCGCTAGAGATGCACAGTGGTCGTAGACAGAGCCAAATAGCATTAGGGTCCAGGAAAAACAAGAGAAAGTTAGAATTTTGATGTGTTAATCCAGGACAAATATGTATTTTTATGTACAGTCCAGAGTTAGAGTATAGGGGCGCGGTCCAGGACAGATGTACTTTTGTTTGCACATGTACATCAAATATGTTTTTGATACATGTACATTGACATGCCATAGATCTAGGCCTTATATTTTTGTATTATAACTTTCATGGTATAAAAAATATTTCATATTAAGGCTCTTGAGATATTCATGGTTCAGTCTTTTAAGTGTGATTATACATGTGTGGCGAAGAATGTTTCTATGTGTAATGTTCCCATTTTTTTTATAGATTTTACGAATGTATGGAGATATCAGTTATAAATTTGAGAACAATGCACAATTACAATAAACTACGTAATGACAAAAATGTACATTCACTCCCATTCTTGATAATCTAGAAAACATTCCAATCATAATCATGTGTCTATAGGAAAAAGCTTTGTTAGGAGGCAATATACATTTCACTTTGAATTTGTTCTTTGGTTTCCACATGTTCTTGTGTCAATCTATTGTATTTATTTGTGAATATTATCTATTACTTATGAATTCACTATGTCAAAAGAAAAAACTATTATATTTAAAGGTTTCAATGATCTCAATACATGCACACTAAAGTCAAAGTTCTTGATCATGTAATTTAATAAATATAAGTGCAATATACAATGTATTTCAATGTTTCAATGAACTCACTACTTGCACACCAATTGGATATATCTAATTAAAAATTGTGAGTTTGGATTCATTAAATTACAAATTAAGTCAATGCTCAAGTGTAATTTAATAAAACTAAGTGCAATACATGCTTTACATTTCATCAACAACCAACAACACTATTCAACAAACCTCATGCACCCAATGACTAATCACTCAGCATTAAAGGAACTACAATCGAATCCAAATACTAAGAACCAACTTTGTTAATCAACATGATTTGAAGCATAAGTCCATCGGATTTGAAAAAGTTTAGTTCGACATTAGTTTGATTCTGAATTGAGTTGTGACAGTAAGATAAGATTAGGGTTACGATTAGGGTTTCCTTGGTAGGGTTATGGTAATGGGACATGCATGTTAAACAATAAACCCTAGTTAGGGATAGGGTTTTCCAAGTTTGGCCTTCGTTGGCATGAAATGCATTGTCCAGCTTTGGCTCTCATTGGCATGACTGTATTGTCCCTACTTAGCGAAACCCTAGCTTCAGAAACCATTGTAGATGGAGGTCACCGGGCGATGGACAAGAGGGAGAGGGCCCACCCTAGCTAAAATCCCACATCACGAATCCAACGGAATCGACGGTTCATCAATCAGAGGCCCGAGCAATGATCTATGGTGAGTTTCAGGTCACCTCCAGATACCGTTCAGGGACACCTCGTGGACTTGGGCCCGGTGCGCAAAAAACCTCACGGAGCGGCAATTTTGAATTCTGTCAACTCCTGCTAGTGTGTTTGGGCATGGGAAATATGGCAATTCCAACTGCATCCCCACCATCTGTGGCTTTCTATCTTTGGCCCTCATTGGCGTGACTGCATTGTCCCCTACTGAGCGAAACCCTAGCTTCAGAAACCACCATAGACGGAGGTCACTGGGCAATGGACAGGAGGGAGAGGCCCCCCCCTAGCTAAAATACCATGTCACGAATCCAACGGAATCGATGGTTCATCGATCAGAGGCCCGATCATCGATCTATGGCGAGTTGCAGGTCACCTCCAGATACCGTTCAGGGACACCTCATGGACTTGGGCCCGGTGCGCAAAAAACCTCACGGAGCGGCAATTTTGAATTCTGTCAACTCCTGCTAGTGTGTTTAGGCATGGGAAATATGGAAATGCCAACTGCATCGCCTACATTCATGGCTTTCCATCTTTGACCCTCGTTGGTGTGACTGCATTGTCCCCTACTGAGCGAAACCCTAGCTTCAGAAACCACCGTAGATAGAGGTCACCGGGAAATGGACAGGAAGGAGAGGCCCCCCCTACCTAAAATCCCATGTCATGAATCCAATGGAATCGACGGTTTGTCGATCGGAGGCCCGACAATCGATATATGGCGAGTTGCAGGTCACCTCCAGATACCGTTTAGGGACACCTGGTGGACTTGGGCCCGATGGAAAAGAAGTGAAACTGCCTATGTTTTCCACAATGTAAAGATAATTGTATCTCACAATAAGAATTAGTGCAATGGGATGTAATGGACCATATGCATAATAAAATTACCAGAAAAACAATTCATAAGACATATAGGAAAATCATCATCATGTTTCATTCAAAAATAGAACCTGTACAGAAGTTCCATAAAGTCTATGTCATACAGGAAATGCTTACAATTGAGCTTGCATTCTCCAAAATTGCCAACCTCTAGTGCTTCAGTTGAGACTGCCTTCTATACAAAAAATTCTATCATAAACTAACTATAGATCCTATATTCAAGGATTGAACTTCCTCCAAAATTGGGAAGTTAACCCCTTAAAAAGTATTAAACTACAAGTGTCATACATGTGTCAAAAGGAACAACATAAGTTCAAAATCAAATAACAATTTAACACCTAAATGCTTCTATAATCCTCTGTTAACGCAGCTAGGTCACTAAGAACCTGTGAACGCTTTTGAAGTGTAGTGAGTTCAGCATCTTTATCCTTTTCCTTGCTCTGAGATTTGACTTGCTCCAGCTGTCTCTGAATGGCTTGCTTTTCCCTGAGAATATCCTTGGAAATCACCAGCAGCTTTTGATATTTTGCTTCTTTGTCCTCCATGTCCTCACGGAGTCTTTTGTTAGCCACCATTAGCTTCTCATTAATGTCTTACAAGTACTTTGTTTGTTCTTTATAGGTTTACAGAGACCTCTTACATTGGTTTAGTTATGGGGAGATTTCCAAATCCTCTTCTCTTATGTGACCTCCTTCTTTATGTAAACTTTTTGATACTGAGCCTTCATCAAAATTGTCTTGCTTGTCTGTGCAGAAAACTGCTGGTATGGAGCCTGCTACACCCTGCATATCAATGAATTTTTCCATATCTTCACAATACTGGTCCCTTGCTATATGTATTGTTCCCTCGCTAGCAACATCTTCTATTACTACAACATCCCTGTCACCTTCCTGTGTTGTTCTTTCCTCAATCTGCATCTTTTCCCTCAGTCTGGTTCTTGGCTTGCCTTCTTTGCATAACTGTTTACAAATCTTCTTTTTTGAAGCTATGTTTTTAAGAATATCACCGAGTTTCTCTAGGTTTTCATGTGTGCAGGGTGTTTCAGGGCATAAGCTGTCTTGTATAGGATTACAAGTAGCATTCTTTTCTTCATTCTCAGCCTCCTAAACTATCTCTTTGGGACTGGTTGCTTGCTGGTGAGCATCATCCAACATTCTTTTTCCTTTCTCCTTTGGATTATCCCTAAACCCTAGCTCTGCTAGCAGGGATTTCCATGTTCTTTTCTCCCTCTGTAACTGAGTTAAAATCAATAATTTGATCAATCCCCGGTGGTAAACAGAATGGGTTGTATGCTGAGGATGAATTTGAACCCTAGCTATCATCTTTTGGAGACTTTTTAGTAGATAGAACGAGAGATTTACCTGTTTATTTCCATTGATATGAATTAATAGTTTTAAATGGAATTTTAATATTCTATCATACTTGCCATCACAAGTGATATAGTTTTGAATCACCTCCAGGGGGACCCTCCATCCTGGTTTCATCTTACTAACATGCACCCCATTTTTCCAGTCAAGCTTTTCACCTACTGGGATCAAGAATTCACTGAAGTCTTCTTTAAAATATTGCTGTTTAAACCATCTTTCACCTTCTGCAGGAACACCTATGGCCTTAGTAACAGAGTCCTCATTGACTCTAACAGTTAGGCTTTGCAACTGAACCCTCTCATCTCTGTAATTTTCAATAAATAGCATGGTCATTTGTGAATGGTAACCCTGCAGTTTTTCACAAAAATTGAACCATCTAGACTTCTGCATAAGCTTGGCAGACCTGGGAAATTGTTTTATCCAATCTGTATTACTTGGTTCCAGCCTGCAAATGAAACCACCATGTTTCCTTTTAACTATAGCCTCTGGTTCTTCTTCATCGCTTCCCTTTGACATTTGAAACCCTAAAGAGATTCCAACTCTGCTGTGTGGACCGACGGGCTTTAAATCTCAAACAAAAACACACACACTTTGCTGCATTTACCTCTGTGGTAAGTCTTTACTTCATGCTATTATCTAGCCTGTGAATAATACTAATTTGATTACTTTACAGGATCGAGTGAATGAATATGACAGTAAAAATACAACCAAAAAGGTTCATAGGTCTTACCCCTGAGCCTCCTCAAACCTCAGTTAGTAATGCAGATCTAAGATGCCTTCAGCTTATATGGCCCTGAACATGAAAATCTGTGCTGTAAATTCGTGCTTCGAAATGCTGGGAAGTATATACATTGTAATCCGAACCCTAAAACCAGAACATAGATTTTCAAAGCAAACCCTAATCACTGAAACCCTACATGATGCTGCTCATCACCAATGGAGATAGACAATAAACCAACAGGCCTGGGAATACCCCTCTTCAATTAACCAGCAGAATGATAAGAGAAATTTTGGGGAAAAATGTGCATTAACTTGATTTTGGCCACGATCAATGCTGGTACTCATTACATGAACGACTCAAACTTTGAAATGACAACATGTGTACTTTTCCATAAATGCCACCACACAAATCGTGATTTCGTGGACAGGGGTGCATTTTCATTTAAAACATGTCAATGCCGAATGCCCCATAATTATGAATATTATAAAATCTTAATATCATTTTATATTCCATGATATGAATAAACTTTTGAAATAAATGCCAATTTGACATTCTGCTATCAGAAATTAAAATGCTGCCAGTTCAGGATATGCTACCAGTTTGGATAGATGCTGCCAGCTGTGAGAATTCACCATATAACATATACTCCTTTGCACATACATGGTATCATAGTTAATGAATGAAAATTTTGATGATTTTAGGTAACAAAGGAAACCCTAATGGCGATCAATCAACCATAAATTATAAAACAAAGCAAAATGAAAACAATAAAAACAAGTCATAATAAAAAATTTAAAAATAAACAGGTGAAACAACCTTAGAGATAACAGACATTTCGTCGATCGGAGGCCTGAGCATCAATCTATGGCGAGTTGAAGGTCACCTCCAAATACCGTTCAGGGACACCTGGTGGACTTGGGCCTAGTGCGCAAAAAACCTCACGGAGCGGCAATTTTGAATTTTGTCAACTCCTGCTAGTGTGTTTGGGCATGGTAAATATGGCAATGCCAACCGCATCCCCTCCATCCGTGGCTTTCCATATTTGGCCCTCGTTGGCGTGACTACATTCTCCCATACTGAGAGAAACCCTAGCTTCAGAAACCACCGTAGACAGAGGTCACTGGGAAATGGACAGGAGGGAGAGGCCCCCCCCTAGCTAAAATCCCACATCACAAATCCAACGGAATCGATGGTTCATCGATCGGAGGCCCGAGCATCGATCTATGGCGATTTACAGGTCACCTCCAGATACCATTCAGGAACACCTCGTGGACTTGGGCTCGGTGCGCAAAAAACCTCACGGAGCGGAAATTTTGAATTCTGTCAACTCCTGCTAGTTTGTTTGGGCATGGAAAATATGGCAATGCCAACCGCATCCCCACCATCCGTGGCTTTCCAGCTTTGGCTCTCGTTGGCGTGACTACATTGTCCCCTACTGAGTGAAACCCTAGCTTCAGAAACCACCGTAGACGGAGGTCATCGGGAAATGGACAGGAGGGAGAGGCCCCCCCTAGCTAAAATCCCATGTCATGAATCCAATGGAATCGACGGTTCGTCGATCGGAGGCCCGAGCATTGATCTATGGCAAGTTGCAGGTCACCTCTAGATACCATTTAGGGACACCTCGTGGACTTGGGCCTGGTGCACAAAAAACCTCACGGAGCGGAAATTTTGAATTCTGTCAACTCCTGCTAGTGTGTTTGGGCATGGGAAATATGGCAATTCCAACCGCATCCCCACCATCCGTGGCTTTCCATCTTTGGCCCTCGTTGGCGTGACTGCATTGTCCCCTACTGAGCGAAACCCTAGCTTCAGAACCCACCGTAGATGGAGGTCATCGGGCAATGGACAGGAGGGAGAGGCCCCCCCCTAGCTAAAAGCCCACATCATGAATTCAACGGAATCATCGGTTCATCGATCGGAGGCCCGAGCATCGATCTATGATGAGTTGCAGGTCACCTCCAGATACCATTCAGGGACACCTCATGGACTTGGGCCCGGTGCGCAAAAAACCTCACGGAGCGGCAATTTACTAGTGTTAATATACACATGTACTAGTGTTAACATGTTGCATCAACAGTATAATTGAAATTTCGAGTTAAAAACATTGGTTTTGCTTTAATATAGCTTTTGTTTATATATATAAACCTACACCATGCATATTATAGAACTTATTAGGTTAAGGGTTACGCTCTCAATATTTTTCTTTAGGGTACTGGGAAAAGGAAAAATATTGCGTCCACCCACATATACTTTGTGTTTACTTACACATGTTTCATGTTTTTCCATACAAAATGCCATTGTCTAAAGGGAATTATCACATAATAGATATTATATTGTTGAAGGATGATGATGTTTACTTACACATGAATGATGATATTGTTGAAGGATGGTGATGTTTACTTAGATATTATACTTTGTGTTTACTTACACATGAATGATGATGATGTTCATGGTGGTGATGATGATGAGGATGTTGATGATGATGATGATGATGATGATGATGTTCATGATGTTGATGGTGATGATGATGATGTTCATGATGTTGTTGGAGATGGTGATGATGAGGATGATGATGATGATGATGATGTTCATGATGTTGATGGTGAGGATGATGTTCATGGTGTTGATGGTGATGATGATGATGAATGTTGATGGTGAGGATGATGATGATGGGGATGATGAGGATGAATGGTGATGATGTTCATGATGTTGATGGTGAGGATGATGATGATGATGTTCATGATATTGATGGTGATTATGATGAGGATGATGATGATGATGATGAAGGTGATGATGATGATGAGGACGAGGATGAGGATGAGGAGGAGGATGATGATGATGGGGATGATGTTGTTGGAGATGATGATGATGATGATGTTGATGGTGATGATGAGGATGATGGTGATGATGATGATGAAGGTGAGGATGATGATGATGATGATGAAGGTGATGATGATGATGAGGATGAGGATGATGATGACCATGATGATGATGATGTTCGTGATGTTGATGATGAGGATGAGGATGAGGAGGATGATGATGATGTGCATGATGTTGATGGTGATGATGATGATGAGGATGTTGATGATGATGATGATGTTCATGATGTTGATGGTGATGATGATGATGATGATGATGATGATGTTCATGATGTTGTTGGAGATGGTGATGATGAGGATGATGCTCATCATGCTAGATCCCACCTATTATCATACAACCAAGCCCTCCGAATCATCTCTTATAATGATGGTCTCCATTAGTCTCTCGTGCTCTGTATCCAGTAAGAAGTAGCGTACCTTCAATGAATTCCGACTAGGAATTGTTCGTACCTGGAGGTTTGTACCAATAATTAAGTTGGTAAAGTGATACACACTTGCACCTGGTTTGTAATCCCTATAAACATATCCACCCTTCTTTCTTGCATTGTTGTCATGTGTAAGATATTCACCTTTAACAACCATAGACCTGATGGGGAAGTGGTTGTTTTCATCATCAGTCATGGACATAATGAGGGTTTTCTTTCCCTCTATACAGCGTGCCAACCAGTAATCACCACCCCATTCACTATCTTTTGAGGTAACCACTGTGTATATGTGTCCTGCATAGTATGATTGTAGGTATATGATCAAATATTTTTCATGTGATACAAGGCCATTAATGTGAGTTTCAAAACTATGTAAATTTTACAAAAAAATGTTAAGGAAATGCATCATACCAGGTTGTGCAAGGTCTGATACATGATCAAAATCTATAGAAATAGACGATTGGTCTTCTTCCAATGGAGTTAACTAAACAATCGCACGCTGATCAAGTGGATGTGATATGCGATCCCATCCATCAACCCAATCCAATGATTCACACACATCCCAGTCACCATCACAACAAGGCGGGCAAAAACAAGCAAGTTTTCTTGTCCAAATTTCAAATACTGGGTTATCAGAGCTTCTAACCGAATGAAAGCCACGAGTTCCAGGAACAGTATTGCATTCCCATGCATGTGAACGATCTATGTCTACCACCTCCCAAAAAAATCTCTCCATGTGTCTCTTTCTTGTGGATTCTGCTCGCATAGCTGATTCCTCTCTCATTACTGAGGTGCACCACCTGACTATAGATTGAGCATTTCGAATAGTAGATATTGTAGATAATTTCAATTCCTCTCTTCGTAGGGCTATTTTTACACATGCTCCAGCTCCATCATGCTCTCCTTTACCATGCCCAGTCTCAAAATAGTTCCACATATGTGGAACTTTGTAGTTTTTATGCATTGAACTCAACCATTGAAATATGCGTGCATTTTTTAACTGACCAGCACATCCATCAGACCAAATCCAGTGTTGATCCATCTGTATGTCCCTACCATTCAAATGATCATAGAACATGATGAAGCAATGGCGTACATAGTGGAATTCATGGAACCTATCATCACTTATGTAGAAGTGATATTCCTTTAGAATTTCTCTTTGCTCTTCACTACTATTTGGGCCATGCCTGTATGTGATATGCACCATCAAGGAAACCTGCTCAGAGTGATAATACTGACTTTGGATCTCATTTTGAGGTTGCAGAGTGTAGTTCTCGGCAAAATCAACAACTGAAAGTATAGTACCACGAGGAAATGTATCTCTGGATATTCTAAACTTCTCATCCTGCCATCGTGCCAAGTGGACATGTTGAACATATTGACATGTCTTTTCAATAAATTCCTTGATGAAGACACTAACTTGTACCTGTTGACACAAAATGATCTGAATATTAGGTTTTTTTGTATGTAAGGAATGAAATGCAACCGTTCAAACATAATTTTATAGATAAATGCATGTACCTGAGATGTCACCAATTGTATTTTTTTGCTTTCTTTCCCTGGGACTATCTCATAGCTGATATATTTGAAACTTTTCATGTCTATAACCATATTCCCAAATTCATTGTCTCCAGTCTCGTGCATACATTGGCTCAATAATGCCATTCCAGCACAGTTGGAGCAAGTTCCATCCAAACAGGATTTTGCATAGTAAGTTTGCCCCTCAGGCCTATTGCACATGATACTATGAATGAATTCTCTTGATGAAGTCGGTGGTATTGTCATGGAGCAATCCTGCACATGGTTAGTATGCAACACATGATGAATGTACAAAAATGTTTCATAGTAATATTCATATTCTACATGGTATCTACAACAACAAGTGTTACAAAGAGTATTTATTCTAACATACCGGGGCTTACATTTCTCAAAAGATCTTTGCCCCAAATTCAATTGTCTATGTTCATTCCTAAATTTCTCATATAGTTTTGTCTGTGTTATATCAAGAAGATGCTTAATATGTGGTTCACGGTCCTTTGAACCCCTTCTCAGTTTTAGTACATCCTTCCGGTTTAAAGAAGGCCTTGTGTGATCATGCCAAAAACTCTGCACTAGTCCCTTTACTGCATCAACTAGCTTCATGTCACAATGTGGCAACCAACCAATAAAGGCCCAAAAATCTGTGTGGGAGGTTGTGTCGAGATGTTCTCTTCTAATAGAATACTTACGGAGGGTTTTTACATTCAAATTAACTAGTTTATATGTAGGCTTGAGTAAACGAAGGACCCTGGTGTTCTTATTTACACTTGCTTGTGACAACACACAATGAGCCGCATTGCGGTCCTTTGACCGTGTGTTCTTACCAATTTTACCAAAGGCATCTACTAAGCTTTTAACTATATGAGAACTTGGTCCAGAAGGCTTTATCATCTTTATCCCTAACGATTTCCTAACAATATTCATGCTCCTAGATTTTAACAATGATAAAAATAATCTACATTTATCTCCATCACATTTCTCCTCAAAATGTTTATTTAGTATCTGTTGAGTTTGATAAGCAATACTATGTTTAGATAGCGTACCTTCCATGGAATTGAGGAGTCCTTCATCAACTTGTATACGCTTCGGAGTTCTTCGACGTGTGCTTTCTAATGGAGGTAAGGGGGTTGGATTTCTATCTTCCAGTGCATCAACAATACGCTCTGGCATTTCAGTAGCAACTTGTTGTCCTTCACAGTCTTCCTGGTAGTTGGATGGTGGAAGTCCAATGTCCTCATCGATGGTCCAGTTAATATTTTCTTCTTCAACAGTAGGCTCCATGTACACTGCCTCTTCATGAGCTTCGTCTTGAGATGGTAACTTATCACTTTGACTTGATGTGGGATTTGAAACATCCCCTAATGAGCACCTACGTTTTGCTTCTTGAATACTTCCATGGGGTGCTTATTCAACAACTATTGTGGAAACTGAAGGTCCCTCTAGTGAATGCTTCCTTTTTTCTTGTACTGGATTAATAGGATGAACCGATGTATCCTCTATAATTGAATTTGGATTAGTTTCCAAAGAAATCCTCCGATTCATCATGTCTATTCTTTTCTTTTCTTTCTCTTCTTCGATGACTTCTTGAGGTCTCTTCTTCCTTGCTGATTTTCTTCCTCGGTTACGTACATTCCCCATCACCACAATGATCAATGTCAATATAGTTTGTTTTTGTTGCTCCTCAATTACAAGCTTCCAAACCTTTAACTTGCTTTATAACTATTGATCCGTCAAGGTGTTTCAATCTTCCTTCTCAATTGTTTCCCATCAAAACAATAATGAATGGGAAAATTTACCTTTGCTTCTCTTGAATAATAAGCAAATGAAAGTTATATCCACCATCACCATGAAATGACATTGAAGCTTGATATCTTATCATGTGTGCTCCTCAACCATGAAAGATGTCTTCAATGCTGCACCTACATAACAAAAAGAATGCTGTAGAATGTGTAGATTGTGAGTATTATGGACAAACTCGTGCTGTTGAAAAAAAATGCGCGCTAATCAGAGTTACTCTTGGACAAAGACAATTCTGTGTTTTTTTTAACAGTCCACAAACGCGCACGGGGTATATAAAGGCAAATCGCGCACGCGATACTGTTAAGTATAATTAATGAGGTGGGTGCATGGCTAAGGCTTTCCTATTTCCTTAATTACTAATTTCTTAAATATGTTGCATGCTTTTCCCTACAAAATGCCATTGTCTAAAGGGAATTATCACATAATAGATATTATATTGTTGAAGGATGATGATGTTTACTTACACATGAATGATGATATTGTTGAAGGATGATGATGTTTACTTAGATATTATACTTTGTGTTTACTTACACATGAATGATGATGATGTTCATGATGTTGACGGTGATGATGATGACGATGGTGATGATGATGATGATGATGATGATGATGATGATGATGGTGAGGATGATGATGAGGATGTTCGCGT
>LPNX010079179.1:585296-855406 GCA_001517045.1 Pseudotsuga menziesii | reverse complement strand
CAATGAACACAGTGTTTTTCCTTGGGGAAACCATAAATGGAGAAAACCCCACAACTTCCTCAGAGATAGAATCAGCACCAAAATAGTAAAAGCCCAAAACAGTAAGTGACCTCCCAACAGCAGTAATCTTCTTCTTGTCTAGCCCCAGTATCTTCTCCTTCCTCAACTATGCACTACACTTGAGTGTGTATGAGTTGTGTGATAAATAGAGACTCTAGTTCTCTATTTATACTAATCTCGACATGACTAAAACCCTACCAGGGCCGACCTCTACTAGGAGAGTCCAATAACCCTAGTGCCCCAGAACTGCGGAGACTTTAACCCTTAGACAATCGAAGAGTTACCCATAATGACTTGACATGACTTGTTTACATTATTTATCCTCCCGATCAGAACATCGAGACATGACAACATGACTCAATTACATTATAGATACATCCCGGAATAAACATCGGGTTACATTACATAAGATACATAGATGAATACATTCCGAAGTTACAAATACATCAACACTCCCTCTTAACTAGGAAGGTATTCTTTCGACACAATTTTCAAAATTGGTCTTCTTCTTTGTATTAGTTGGATCATCTCATCTTCTACATCTCAAGTCTTATAAGTCTTCAATTCATCTTTGTCTTCAAGTCCTCTTCATCTTCAAATATGGATCATCTCTCAATCTGGATCATCACAGGACATCATCACTGGATCTGGATCATCACTGGGAATCATCACTGGATTTGGATCATCACTCGATCTGGATCATCACTGGGCATCATCACTGGATCTGGATCATCACTGGATCTGGATCATCACTTGATCTAGATCATCACTGGTGCTATCTCATGATTCTTCTTGTCACAGGAAGTTCTACAGAGACAGCCCTTTTTCATGTTGGTTGTAGGCCTAGCCTCCATGGTGCCTCCATGTAGGTCTTCTTCAGCACTTATATCTGACCTACTCGTCAGAAAGGCACAGTACTCACATCCATCTAAGCTGGAACCACATCCTACCATAATGATGGAAGATCTATGTTCTTCCATCCAGGTCAAAACCACATCCTACCACAATGATGGAAGAGTTATGTACTTCCATCCAGGCTAGAACCACATCCTACCACAATGATGGAAGATTTTCATACTCTCATCTAGGCTGAAACCACATCCTACCACAATGATGGAAGATCTTTGTTCTTCCATCCAGGCCGGAACCACATCCTACCACAATGATGAAAGACTCTCATCCAGGCTGGAACACATCCTTCTCACAATGATGAAATATTTATGCACTTACATTCATCTAGGAGGTAACCACATCCTACCACAATGATGAAAGGGCTCTGCACTTACATCCACCCAGGTGGGAACACATCCTACCACAATGATGGAAGGGCTATGCACTTACACCCACCCAGGTGGGAACACATCCTACCACAATGATGGAAGGGCTCTGCACTGACATCCACCCAGGTGGGAACACATCCTACCACAATGATGGAAGGGCTATGCACTTACACCCACCCAGGTGGGAACACATCCTACCACAATGATGGAAGGGCTCTGCACTGACATCCACCCAGGTGGGAACACATCCTACAACAATCATGGAAGGGCTCTGCACTTACATCCACCCAAGCGAGAACACATCCTACCACAATGATGGAAGGGCTTGCACTCATATCTGATATTGTAGGAACCAATCCTACAGTCACATCAGAATGGCCCCTAGTCCTCTTCGACTGAGCTACTCGGTAACTGACCAAGTGCCTCCATTCTCTTAGAGAATGGCAGTTGCCCTTACATATGACCTGTTTGTCGAAATGGCCAACACTCACATCTGACATGGGAGGAACTTAATCCTTTAGCCATGACAGAATGGTTCAGCCCTTATATCTGATCAAGTGGGAACACATCCCTCTATCACATCAGAATGACTACTCAGTCCTAGACTGAGTTCTCCTATTACCTCACCAGGCAGCTCCATTCAAATAATGGCAAATGCCCTTACATCTGTCCTACTCGACAGAATGGCCAGCACTCATATCTGACATGGAAGGAACCAATCCTCTCACCATGAAAGAATGGCTCAGCCCTTATATTTGACCTACTCATCAGAATGGCTATGGATCTCAGCACTCATATCTAACATGGAAGGAACCAATCCTCTCACCATGACAGAATGGCTTAGCCCTTACATCTTACCATGGAAGGAACCAATCCTCTCACCATGTCAGAATGGCTCTAGGACTCATCACTTTCCCTTGGAGGAAACCTCTATCTGGAAAACACCAAGCTTCTCCCTGAAGTACTCAAACTTCACCCTAGCCAATGGATTTGTCAATACATCAGCTATTTGTTCCTCCGTCGCAACATATTGGAGCTTCACTTCTCCCCTCTACACCATATCCCTGATATAATGGTACTTGATCTCGATATGCTTTAAATTGTCATGGAACAGTAGATTCTCTGACAACTTTACGCAACTCTAGTTATCACAATGTATACAAGTAGCATCCAAATGGAGATCAAATAAATCAGACAGTAGCTTCCGCAGCCATACTGCCTCACAACTAGCTGAGCAGGCTGTGACATACTCTACTTCAACTGTACTCAATGCCACACAGGATTGATTCCTGCTAAACCAAGAGATCACACCTAATCCCATACTAAATCAACACCCTGAAGTGCTCTTCCTATCAATGGCACTGCCTACCCAATCTGAATCAACATAACCCTCCAGGTTAATCTTATGATTCGCATCGTACTTGAGCCCATAATCAACTGTACCCTTCAAGTACCTCAGAATATGCTTTGCAGCAATCAAGTGAACATTTCTTGGATCTGTTAGGAACTGGCTCAAGTTCGATGCTGTAGATGTGGCCATAGCCTTGCAATCCATCATCCCAAACCTCTTCAGGATCTCTACTGCATACTTCCCTTGTCCAAGGAAGATTCCATTTGCACTCTGCCACACTTCCATACCTAGAAAGTAATGCATCATCCCCAAGTCCTTCATTTCGAACTTAGAAGCAAGCTTTGTCTTCATATCAGCAATCAACCCATCTGTACCTGTCACAAATAGATCATCTACATAAAGTAGAAGCATCATTGGGTTGCCATCTTCAACCTTGTAGTAAAGGTTGGAATCTGCTTTACTCTTGGTAAAGCCCAAACTGGATAGAAAGTTGTCAATTCTGTCATACCAAGTCCTAGGTGCCTGTTTCAAACCATACAGGTCTTTCTTCAATCTACATACATGAGACTCTCTGTCATGTGTCTCAAAACTGAGTGGCTACTCTACTTACACTTCCTCTTCCACTACACCATTCAAGAAGGCAGTCTCGACATCCATCTGGTGTATCTTCCATTTCATCACTGCAACCAGAGCAAGTACTGATCTGATGGAAGTGTATCTGACTACATGTGCAAAGGTTTCTTCATAATCTAATCCTTCTTTTTGAGAGAAACCCCGAGCCACAAATATTGCCTTATATTTTTCAATGCTACGGCCTGCATCATGCTTGATCTTGTAGATCCATTTGGAAGTTACAATTGACTTCCCTTCTGGTCTTGGGACAACATCCCAAACATCATTCTTCATGATCGATTGGTATTTTTCGATCATAGCATCCTTCCATTCTTTCCGTTCTACTACTTCTTCGTAACTGGAAGGTTCTTTATCAATGAAATCACATAGTAAAGCTACATACCCGGAGCAAGATCTGGTCCTCTTTCTTTCTCTATGATTCTCTTCTGGAGCCCCATATCTCTCTGCACCTTGGATAAGTTCTTGTACCCAACCAGTTTTCCTCTTATGAGGATTCTTCTCCAGTGGTGGATCTACAGGTCTTTGTGGTTCTTCGAAATCTTGATCTTCTTCTTAAGTTTCTTCATCATGGTTGTATCATGAATTATGGGTGCTTCTACTTCTTCAAGTTCTTCAGCAGGTCTTTTTCTAGATTTGTTGTAAGTTGTGTCTTCATCAAATGTCACATCCCTACTGATGTCAATCTTCTTGTATCCTGGTAAATATATTATGTAAGCCTTTGAGCTTTTAGAATATCCTACAAATATACCCTTCTTTCCTAAAGGATCTAATTTTGTTCTCTTCTCTTTTAGAATGTGTATGTACATAGGACAGCCGAATATTCTGAGATGGCTGACTTTTGGTTTCTTGCTGGAGAAGAATTATTCAAGATTCTTGTTCTTGAGTACTTTGTGTGGAGTAAATTTTTTTACATACACCTCTATTCTAGCAGCTTCAACCCAAAGATGCATAGGAAGATCTTGATCATGAAGCATGGCTCTTGCAGCTTCCATGATAGTTTCATTCTTTCGTTCCACAATCCCATTTTATTGTGGATTATAAGGAGTGGACAACTCCCTCTTAATCCCTGATTCTTTGCATAGCTCGTTGAATTCATTCGAAGTGAATTTATCACCACTATCTGATCAAAAATTCTTGATCTTCTTTTCAATTTGGTTCTCGATCAAGGATTTGAAATCCTTGAACTTGCTAAATACTTCGTCTTTGTTCTTCCTGAAGTAAACCCATGTCTTCCTATAAAATTCATCAATAAAAGAAACATAATATGCATACCCGCGTAGTGATTTTGATGACATAGGACCACATACATCAGAGTGGATGATTTCCAAGATTACTTTTGCTTTGCTTTCACTGCTTGGAAATGTCTTCTTTGCATTCTTTCCTTTCGCGCATCCTTTGCAGACCCCATCATGTTTTGGTTGGAATTCTGGAAGACCTTCAATAGCTTTGCTTGAAATAGGTAGTTCTAGTAATGCACATCTGTAATCCTTCTATGCAAAAATTCACTTGGATCTACTATGTCATGGACCAAAGCTTGTTCAGGATGGCCCTTCAATTTGTACAAACCTCCTTCTTGTTCTCCAATTACCACTGCATCATCGATAGTCTTTCCTCTTGGCCACATGATGACTTGACCATTTATGAATGCAACCCTCATTCCTTTTGCATCCAATGCTGATATGGAGAGAAGGTTCTTCTTGAGTCCTGGAACAAACAATACTTCCTTCATTGTTAGATACTTTCCAGAGTCTAGCTTATAGGAAGATTCCCCACTACCTTTTATTGGATATTGGTAGTCATCTCCTAGTTTCACCTTGTGAGGTGATTCATGTTCTGACAGTCTCACAAAGGATTCCTTGAATCCAGTCATATGTTTGGAAGCTCCAATGTCTATAAGCCAATCATCACTTCCATGACTAATGTTACCTGTGAGAGAGGAAATCAAAACATATTCATCCTCTCTTGAAGAATATTCACTTTCATATCTGGTTCTTTTCTTGGATGGTTCATCATCCTTTGCAACATGAGCATGATGTCTTATTTTGTTCCCCTTCTTCTTAAGAGAGTGGACCTTGTTCTTAGGAAAGTCTTTTGCAAAGTTTCCTATCTCATCACATGTATAACATCTTGATCTAGATAGATTCTTTCTATTATTATCTCTATGATGCGGATTCTTACCTTTGGAGTGATGAGTACTTCTTCTACCTTTCTTGGAGTGAACTGTGAGAGATTGGTCTTCACTTTCCATCTTCTCTTCTTGAGCTACTATCTATGATTCTTCTTGAGAACATTCTTCCCATATTCTACTGAATTTGATTAATTTCTTTCTGGCACAGATTCCTTGGATGAAAGAATCCCATGACCTAGGAAGGCCATTTAGAGTTGTCATCACAATCTCTGCATTCTCCACTTCTTCATCTACAGCTTCTAATTGTTCCTTGATCTGAGAAACCCTTGTGAAGTAAGACTAGATGGTCTCTACATTCTGAATCTTCACATTCTTTAGTTGATTCCTCAGAGTCATCTTCTGATTTATGTTCTTACCTTCAAATAATTTGGTTAGGGCATCAAACATATCTTTAGGTGTCTTGAGAGAGGACACCTGAGGTATAAGGTGATCCTTGATAGAATCAGTAATGATCCTCTTTTCCATAACCATCTTCTTCTTATGTAAGGCTTTTGCCTCATCTCCCTTTAGAACTGGAACCTCCTCATGGATGTAGGAGTCTAATTCACTCTCTTCCAGCACCAGGGAGATCCTATACTTCCAAGCTCGGAAGTTATCAGCTGCCTCAATATTTTCATCAAGCTTGGTATGATGAGACATCTTAAACTGAGAACCTCAAATGGAAATACAAAAGATTTAGATCTTACCAAGTTAAGATGTTAGATTTGGATTTGGAGGTGAAATCCCGCAGTACTGGATTAGAAGCAAATTAGGGTTTTGCTTTTCTGGAGATCTATCCACCCAAATGCCTTGAAATTTGTCCCTAATTTTGATTTTGGGGAGGATATCAATCCAGTCCTAGGCTCACTAGAAAATTCCTCTTCTGTGAAAATCCCTGATTTCTGGCAGTAATGTCAGGTCCAAAACTGAAAAACCTCAGAATTGGATTCTGCTTCAACAGAAAGATGCGCCCTAAGGAGGAGATTTATTCCACCTTACTTTTGTTGAAAATATGTGGAGGAAGATCCACAAAATAGAAATCCCTAGTTCCTGCAGTTGCACAGTGTCTTCTTCTCAGGTTAACTCTCATACCATGTTAGTTTTTCAACATTAAGCTAGCATTATTAGGATCTTTAACTAAGAGAATAACAAGTACAACAATCAAACACAAGAGACAATGAACACTATGTTTTTCCTTGGGGAAACCATAAATGGAGAAAACCCCACAACTTCCTCAGAGATAGAATCAGCACCAAAACAGTAAAAGCCCAAAACAGTAAGTGACCTCCCGACAGCAGTAATCTTCTTCTTGTCTAGCCCCAGTATCTTCTCCTTCCTCAATTATGCGCTACACTTGAGTGTGTATGATTTGTGTGATAAATAGAGACTCTAGTTCTCTATTTAAACTAATCCTGACATGACTAAAACCCTACCAATGCCGACCTCTACTAGGAGAGTCTAATAACCCTAGTGCCCCGGAACAATGGGGACTTTAATCCTTAGACAATCGGAGGGTTACCCATAATGAATTGACAATACTTGTTTACATTATTGATCCTCTTGATTGGAACATCAAGGCATGACAACTAGACTCAATTAAATTATAGATACATCTCAAAATAAACATCGGGTTACAATACATAAGATACATAGATGAATACATTCCGATGTTACAAATACATCAACACTGCGAAAGTTGGTGGTAGAGATATCTACATCTCATGGAGAGACCAGAAGATCTCACTACGTCTTTAATTAGGAGATGGGAAAGGATGACACACAACAACTCATCTAGAAGCTTGGACAATAAATCTGAAGCAGGCACCATGCTAGCATATTGAAGAAGAAAGCCAATGAAAAGTAACTATTACCACAAGAGAAAAAAAGCAGAGCTGATAGAATCACAAATTGGAGAATAGGTTTTGATCGGATGAATTGTTAAATTGTCAAAGGCATTTCCTTTTATAGGGTAATTTGAAACCGAAATAGCCTGTTAAATGTGATGGTTTTGACAACTTTGTAGTCAGTTTTGACAATTTTAAAATAGAATTGTGGTTCTTTTTTGGACCGTATTTGACGGGAAAATCACTTCATGATGGGCAATTTGCCCATCAAATTTCTACCCTAAGTTATGATATGCTTGAAGTTGGTAATAAAAAACAACCTGACCAAAGTAATGGGTATATGGCATTATTTCACGAAAAGTCAATAAGTGTTTATATTTTATAGTTTAGGGTGGATGATGAAGAATCCTCTTCCTAAATTGTAGGAAGATCAGAAAAGTGTATTGTCAAAGTTTATTTTATGATAATATTTTCGAATTCTAAATAAACAATTATAGATCACAGGACAAATTCTGAGTGGATAGGGTATGTACACCTCAATGGACTTGAATAGTAAGGATCCCTTATCCCATAAACACGGGGGTCAATTTTAATTATTTAGCTTCATCTATATTAATTAATATTTGTTATTTAAAATTCGGGTCATTTTAAATAGGCCAATAGATAAAATTTCCATGGTAAAGTTCATGTCCATAAGGCACAACTATAACTTTCAACAAAATTCCTACCAAATTTGGTGAACAGTTTCTATAAAAGGATTGTGTTTCTCCACCTATTAACTTACTCATTTTAATGGGATTTACTCATAATATGGTTATCAACACAATTTTAAAGTGTTATGTAATTTTAAATATTTGACTTTGTCCATATTAGCTAGAAAATACTTTAGTGGATGAATCTCATTAGATGGATGAAGAGTAGAGGAATGATATAATTAGAGTTTTGTAGGTGTTGAAGATGGAAGAAGAAATGATAGATCATTATTCAAACCCATTGAAGGTTGATCCATCTTCACCCTAGGGCCATTGTTGGATAGGACACTAAGGGAAGGATATGAGGATAGGCCTCTATGGGACTTGTGGGTGAACCATGGAATACTTACAAGTCTACTAATGGGGAAATTGTCAACATGTAGAGTAAATATTTTGGGGGAAATGGTAGTGGAAGAAGAAATGGAGGGTAACTTGATATCGAAAGAAAATCCCTTTGTGTCAAAAAAACAAAAGAAGTACCTTCAAGTGAGAAGATTGTGGTAGGAAGATAAATGGAATGTTCAACTTAAGCAATCACAAGAAGTTGCAAGAGACATTTGCACACAAGACTAACAAAGAGATAATTTTGATAGATCCATTTGTGGTTTAACACCTTTTTATCTACAAGCAATTCAAACAGTTCTCTTTCATTATCTATGAATATTAAGGAGAAATTTGAAACCCTATTTTCTAAATAGTTGTAAAGGTTGGGTGTCTATAAGGATTTGTTATTTTAGGATTGTAGGAAATGAATGACTATTAAATGGCATTTGCGTCGGGTTTTATCTTTTTGTCGAAAAGTTCAAGGGTGGTGTGTTATGAGACTAGGTTGTTAGATAGACCTATGGCCAATAAGGAGAGCACAAGGTGAGTTTTATCATCAAACCCTTGCATCATTGTGGAGGCCTTTACAACTCATATAAGGCTAGATACACATTGTTAACTAGACCAAGTTTTATGGATTTGAATGAAACAAGTACTAAATGACGGTTACATTTGGATTTGATTAAAGAAGGAACTAATCCTATAAGGGGAAGGAAATCACATCTAACCTTTGAACAAGCGAAGCAATAGATTGTTGTGGCCCTATTTTTATTAAGAGGGGTATATATGAAAATCACTATCAATTACTTAGATATTTGATACATTGATAAATATAATAAGGTATGTAGAAAGCCTTTCATTCTTGGCATTGCTACCGGGGAGGTGTAAAAGGCTCAAGAAGATTTTATTTTGTTGAACTTGATAACACATGGTAAGGGGATTTACATTGTAGGAATATATGGTAATACTCTTTGTGATATCTCATACAAAGTGTTTTATTTATAGAGTAGAAGCATATAGATGCATGAATAGAGTCATAAATTCAAGAGCTAAATACCTTGGTGTAGTAAAAACTACCCCAAATACTAACATAGTGGTAGGAGAACCATCGAGGAGAGGAAAAACTGAAGATATATGCAACACCCAATTGGTTATAGAAATAGTTGATGTTGTTTTAGAGGTTGGTTTTGTAGCTTAACAGTGATTTTGCATTCTACTTTAGATATTGTGCAAATAGAGGATTTGATTAGTGTACATGAAACTCTTAAACACCAATAAAATCCAATCCAAGAACTAGATTTCTCTACCCCTATTGAAGAATTAGTAAATTTTGGAAATCCAAGTTATTAAGGAATTAATCCTCTTAAAAATATGGTTTCTCAAGAAGGAGAAGGATCTAATGAATTCCCAATTCGATAGTCGATTGGAAAATTTTAAATGGAAAATAATTCTACTACTACTTTGTCAACTTTCAAGGCATGTCTAATGAAGACCCAAACACTTTTCTCTTTGGGTTTATTGTAGTTTTTTTCATAGTTATGACTACTCTTATGATACTCGAAAGCTTAAGTTATTTCTAAATCCTCTCAAAGAAGAAGCAATTCACTGGTTCATGGTACTTCGAGGAAATATTATCCAAAAATTGGAAGAGAAGCTTCAAACACTCCTAAAAAAATATCAAGACTATTGAAAACCTAGAGACTTAGGAGAAGCAATCTTCAAGATGACCAAAAAATAAAATGAAGTTTAGAGGACCATGTTGAGAAATTTGCTATAATTTGTAGAGGTCAAAGCAACATAAGTTGGATCCATACACTCTTTGAAATATTATTTTTCAGCATATTTGAGATGATTGCATTAATATGTTAAACATTATGGGAGCTAGAGATGCTTCCCCATTATACCATGAATATGTGATTTGTGTTGTCAATACGCAAGAGTTAATGAAAAACATGGTAAGGGTCCTAGAGATGTTGCTACAAAATTCACAAAATTAACTAGAGGAGGAGCAACCTAAGCTTAAATTGGTACATAACACTTTATCCAACTTTAGCATGTATCCTATTTGTTAAAATTGCTAAAAAGATGCTTTAAAATATGTGTTTTTATTGGCTAGAATTATAAAATATAAAAGATGTCGAAAATATGCTTTATTTGATTAGATAGAATTGGTGAAGTTGTTTTGGAAATATTATTTTTAATTGTAAAGTAAGTAGGTGAATCAACCAAGAAAAAATAGTCTAGCCATAAAAATCTAAAATCCAAACAGTTTGGGGTAAAACTATGAGTTAACCAATTTCCTTTTAAAATCAATCTAAGTTCAACATGAATTGGCAAGTGGAAATTTCTAAACAATGATGAGTTTAACGTAGGTTAACTAACTAAAAATTGTATTGTATTAAATAACCATTCCACCTGTCTAGGAGTAAAACATGCAAATAATTTTTTTTTAATTTCTACATAGTTTTCCACCCCATGGTAGATCTGCATTGTTAATCCATCCCCTAAGTTGGAAGCTAAATTCCAAAAAAATTGGGAAAGCTAAATTCCAAAAAAATTGAGAATCTATCCACTAATATGGTGGGTAACTTAAAAATAAATGGACTCATGTTTTTGTAGCGGCAATTCAATTAAATTAAAAAGGAGAAGGTTTTTGAATATGCTTTTTGTTGTTTTAGGCTGGCTATGAACTTTAGTAGGATTACATTAGTCAAATATTCTGTATTTTTATTATTATTTTTATCTTTGGCATTCATGACATACTATCCAAGTCAAGTTTGAAGTGTATTGATTCAGATTCCATTTTCTACTAAAGCACACCGTGATAGATGATAGATTTAAGGTAGGAAATTCACCAATTCTTTTGATTTTCGTCGAATTATGGTTCAAATTTGATTTGTTTTTAGATGTTTTTCATTTAATGGTCCAAATTTGAGGCATCTACTTTGATTACAGCAGTGATGAATTAATTAATTTAATAAATAATTCAAATTTAATGCTTTGTCATGTCTTCTCATAAATGATTCAGTGTTTAAGTTCCTAACCTAGTCAATCCCTTGGGTTGAGGAGAAGAAAAATAATTGTCTTGAGATTAATTTTGAAAGTTTAGAGTATTAATTAATTAGGAGATGTCAAATTTCTGAAAAAAGTTTAAAGAGGCATGTATTAGGAGTTAAATTCATAAATTACTATTTTATTTATGAGATAAAAAAGAGAGAGAAAATCCTTAAGAGTGCATTGGAGGAAAGGTTGGCCAAAATATAGCTTGCACAAGAAGGAAATCCAAAAACAGTTAAAGATTCAAAAGTTGAGAAAATAAGGAATAAAATAATTAAGGCAAGAAAAACTGGGAAAACTGGGATAAAAGCATAAAGAAGGCCAAGGCAGTAAAGCAGAATAAAGAAGGATAAGGTAGAAAGCATAATAAAGCAGGATAAAGCAGGAAAGTAGGAAAAATCAATGGAAAGAAGAGCAAAAGTAGGAAAATCTAAGGAATAAAAGAAAAGGCATGATAAAGCCAAAAAAGCAGTGGAAAACTAAAACAAGAAGGAAAAAGTAAAGCATGAAAGCAAGGCAGATATTTTGACAGTTTGTGAATCGAATTGAGAGCATTGTACTACTCAAGGCTTGGGAGATGTGCCCCTAGTCAAGCTGGGAGATGTGCCCCATGCTTCTACTATGACGATGAGGAAATAAACTCTTCATAACTTATCTTATTTTAGGTCCTATGATCATATCCAATGAATTTTGAGCCATTTGCAGATATTGAAGAAGCCTTCTAGTTCACATCTTCATATTTTCCCAGTCTCTTCTCATGGAGAATTGTCTCTTCTTCTCTTCTATTCTTGAGAGCACTTCTTGTTGTAGTTCATCCTCTGAAGGATTCCATTGATGTCATATCAGACCTATGATATTTATTTTCTTGATGAAATTTGTAAAATTCAGATTTATGTCCTCTTTTGTGCACCTAGTCTAGATTGCTATGAAAATGGAGCTAGTTGCAGTGTTTGAATCAATAACACATCAAGACAAATCCAAATTTGATTATCTCAATTTTTGTTGTTCATTAAAAAGTCAATTAACACATTCCAACCCTAATATTCATAATTTTTTCCCCCCTTGCACTATTTGGGTCATCATGAAGTTGATCTAGTTGAGCATTCCTAAAATCCAATTTCACTAGTTTGCCTTCGAAGCCACCTCAAAACTTACTCTAACTTGCTGGTGCAAATACCAAGAGTTAATTGAATGATATTTCATGTTTATAATCCTATCCAATGCAAAATCCATCTTCATTGGTTGACAGGATGTTTGAAGTAATGGGTTTAGTTTGCATATGTTGGGGTGCCCAGGAGCCTTAGGAGTAAACTTCGGCCTCATTTATTTTGAAGCCATAAAAGTTCCTAGTGAATTATGCATAGGATCCTAATATGTACATTATCCCTTCTCTTTATTTGAACTCATAGTAGCTCCAACCCTTGATCAAGTCCTAGTTTTGAGTCACCCATCTCGTTGATTGCTAATTTGTCTAAGCTAGTGGGCCAAATATCCAAGTTGGTACATTACAAGTGGTATCATATCATGGTCCTATAAACCTGCTCGAGTGTTCAATCATGATTCATACAAGATATATGGATCCCAAGAAGAAAGATCATTTAGGGGATGATCCTGATGGAATGAATTCTACTAAAGGAAAATTCCAAGGAGAAAGTGAAAGATGCAACATGGGTGGAAATGGTGAGATCTAAAATATTATTACAAGTATGATGAAAGGATTCAAATACATGACCCATAACATCATCCTGTCCAAACAAGAAACCAAAGCATTTCTTGTTAAGCATATGGAGAACAAGAATGGTGAAGGAAGAAACCATGGGTCGCCACATTAAGAAAGGAAGAGCCCTAAAGGGTTTGTATTTTCAATTATTGGGCCTCGCAATCGATTTAACGAATTCAAAAATGATCCTTCAAGTCAATCAAGGCCTACTATTTTCATGTCCCTGCATTTTGGACCAACAAAAGTGTGGACCATGCTAAACACCTAAGGGAACTAAGTGGAATTACTTAAGTTGCCTAGGGAAATTTTGCTAAATAAACATTATTGAGACATGTATTTGATTTTTTATTTTATCATTATTATTTATTATACAATTTAATTATGTGGAAATGAGCTTGCCATGTCAGGGGGCGCATTGGGCAAGTCAACTTGCCAAGGTGATAGAAGTGGAAACTCTATGACAAAAGCAGTCGGAGAGAAAAGGGAAAGTGCCTAAAAGCCACAGAAAAGAAGTCAAAGACAAAAGAAGGAAATTTTTGGCAAAGGAGGGTGTAGTTTCCTTTTGGAGACTCAGAAAAGTTCTCAGAACAAAAGCAAGAAAGTTTTGGAAAAAGAGGGCATAGTTTCCTTTTGGAGACTCAGTCTCAAAAGTAGGGAAAAGCATAAAGCTGTCGGGGATAAAAGAAACAACTATTAATTGACTAAGTAATGCACAATTGTTAAGTCATATGGATGACTTGGACATGGAAACATCTCCACATGGCCCCTACATTTCAATTTTCTTAAGGAGGACCCATGACTTGGCCAGGGTTATGGTTTTATGTGTTGACTTTCTCTCACGGGTCACCTATTGCCTCTACATACTAAGAAGGTCACCCAGAGATATATTAAAGGATAATTCAAGCTCCATTTACTAGTTTGGTTGATGAACTAATTGATTGATGCTATGTGAGCATAGTTTTCTAAGTGATGCACCTCAGAGCTTTGGGAGATGAGGCCCAAACCTTCCTTTCCCCACTCCTTCATTCTCATTCCCTTGTATTTGTAGGTATGTAGCATGTAATGTTCAGCCAGTAAAGTATTATTAATCATATTTTGCATCCTCCATCTCAGTCAAGTCGAGCTTCAGTGAAGACCAAGTTTCACCTACGATCTTAGTCTCTCTCATGTCCAATTTTGAACCTCCTTCCCATAATTTTGAGTCCTCTGATGTAAGGGTTAGTTAATATATTTATTTATGATGAGTACCAGATGATAAATATTTTTATTTATCTCTATCAGTTCATAATAACTCTTTTCATTAGGTTTGCATACTTAGATTTCCATGTATAAGTTTAACTAGTAATAAAAATGAAGGATTTGAGAATTCGAGTGCAGTAATAATTGAGCCTTGTTCATGGGAATGAGTTTGGATGATTTAATATGTTGTAATAATATGTATTAGGTTCTTTCAAATGCATTTATTGGGTTTAATACAGTTCTGTTACGAATTCCAAGCTTACTTACACACCCTAGCTAGATTACTAGTTAAATTTGACTAGTCTAGTTGTTCTTTCAATTCAGAGAGTTATATTCAATCATTTTTTATTCTATAAGTTTTTGTATGTAACTGAAAGACTCACCTACCCATACATACTTCCATATCATAAATTTTTTGAGTCCGTACAATGTTTTGGGAGCCTCCATTACGCAGGACACCCCTAGGCCAAAATTGCCTAAAAACCCCAATTCTTTCCTAAAATATCTAGACCTCTCCATATATGTTATGAAATGTCCCAAAAAATATTTTATGTTGTATGAATGCCTTATAACACCTATTTTATTTTTCCCTATCCCCCGATCAAAAGGACTGAATAAATTTCCCTAGTTTCACGGTTGGGTGACCCAGAAGCGGGGGATTAAGTTTATGTATAGTGGACTCTAAAACCTTAATGGTCCCTGATATAAATGTGTTAATGGAAATGGATTCATTTTTATAAGAATTTACTTTGGTTTATTTCCCCTGCCATCTCCCTTGCATACAAATTTCTCTGCAAAATACCTTCATTTCCCTAGTCAAAAATTCACTGAGTGTTTGCAAGTGTAATATCAGAAATTTTATTTAAGTTGCAGAAATAGTTAGTGATCTGATATGAATATCAGACCTTGGATCATTATAGTGGTATCATAGAACTTTCCTCCACCCCTGTGGAAAGTAATCTCTCAGTGAATAAATTTTGCAAATCAACAATTCAAGTTGCAACCATGAGGATTGTACCTGTAGTTGAAGATGGTGACTTTGATCAGTTTGTTGAAGAAGAAGAGGTGATATATGTTAATGATGGATTGCAAATCTCAAGATACAACAATTGTTACTTTTTTGACTATATGGAGTATGAATAAATCAATGTTGAACTACCCATGGCTAATCCTATGAAGGATTTAGCAAAGATCGTAGATGATATTGAAAACATGCCCCATCACTATGAAGAGTATCTTACCTTGGGGGAAGATATTTGTAAATTCATTCTTTTCAAAGAGTATTTTTATTGCATATTTGTATTTGAGACCAAAAATGTATATGATTACTCTGTCAAGAGCAGCAAATCGTCCATAGAGGAACCAAGTTGTTCCACCTCTCTAAGCAATGAGGAGGAAGAAGGAAGCAAAAGTGAAGAGTCATCAAATCCATCAGCATGTTCAAGCATTCTGAGATTCTTTGGTTTTTCTTCAAGAAGATTCTCCATAAGTAATGGTCATAGTACCATTCAAGAAGGAAACACCTCAATTTTCTTGAAAGAATATGCTCCAAAAGATCTTGCTTGTTTCCCATTACTCCAAGAAGAGAATGGACATAAATGCACTTCCAATTTCCTTGTGAGTGTTGTTCAGACCACTGCTAAGGATGTGGGTTCATATGGTGGTGGAAAAACATATTTTGGATCATATCCATAAGAAGAATACAAATCAGATTTAAAGTCGCCTCAGGATCCACCTAAGGAAGAAGAAGACAAGGCCACACCGCTTGGGTGTCAACCAAAAAAAAAGGTGGAGGAGCAGGCCATCAAACTATCTATACAAAAAGATGGGAAGATGAATAACATGGGTGATAAAAGTTATTATTTTTCCAGCATCCATGTACACCTACAACCATCTGATCTATGGGAGGAGGAAAACACTTCACTTGCATATGAGGACTGCAAGATGAAGGACAATTGTGAGAGAGATGAATTTACTCCTAGTCTCTTTGTTGGTGAACAAAAAATAAGTGCAAAGCAATGTAATTTTGTCAATGGTGATAAGAGATATTTTGGATAATATCCAAAAGAAGAACAAATATCAAATTTGAAGTCATCATCTGAACTCCCAAAGGAATTTGAAGAAAAGGCCCCACCGGCTAGATGTGAACTAGGAAAATTGGAGAAAAATACGATGCAAAGGAATGGACATAGTTTAGAATTTTGGACTCTCTTGTAGCATGATGAAGCTGAAATGCCAAGGCATGAGATGCTTTCTGATTGTTGTAAAGATCACATGTCATTCCAGCCTTTAGAGATACCCTCTACTTCACATCACGTAAGTGATTTTGCAAAAAATCCAAAGGCTTACTTGTATGCTGAGAATGAGTTTTGGGTTTGTGGATCCATATCACAAGAAAAATGGTCCTATCTGTAAGCTATTAGAAGAAGAAACCTTGGTGGAGGATATTCTTTGTGAGCCACATCATTTGAGTGGATCACTAAAGGAGGATATAAAGAAGCTTATGGCAGCCCTGGAAAACCTTGTTGACATCAATGCCTTGGTGTCAAGATGTTGTTGGAAAGCTTCTGGTGGAGAGATGGAAGGAGAATCCTTTTTGGAGGAGTGCATAGAAATGAAAGAAGGCATGGCCAAGATGAAGGAGAGATATGTGAAATTACTATCTAATAGAGATCATCTCTTCATGGTGGCTGAGATGTACCACAATGTACTCAAGAAGGAGGAAGAAGAATCTGAGAAGCCCACACATGACTTGGAGATCACCAGAAACTGATTGAAGAGCACACAAATATCCCTTAAAGAGTCAAAGTTGCAAACCTATCAACTTCAAAAGGAGTTTAGAATGTCACACCCTTCATGTTGCATGGAGGGGAATGTTCTGGGTATAATGGGGAAATCTCATGTGGAGGAAGGACATGGGAAAAGAGCAGATTCACATATGCTTGAGAAAATCTATGAGGAAGACAATATGGACCAAACACCCATTGATATTGAGGAGAAGGATGAAGTCTTCTTCTCTATCAGAAATATGGATGATCACTTTCCATATGGATCAGCAAATAAGTTCCTTATTCATACATTAATTGTGTGGATAGAGACACCTTGGGAATGAAGACTATGGGAGGTAAAGAGTTCAATTTCTGTAATGAATTATTTGTCCTAACATGTGGGTAGACACAAAGATATATGTTGCATCCCTTAGGTACCACCCATACACCTGCACATGAGATGCATTCTGATTTGCATGTGCTTGAGAAGATTGAGGTCAAACAAGATGAAGAGCAAGCACTTGCATGTTTCCTACGAGATTATGAGTTTCTTCTATGGAAGTGTTGTACAATTTTGGAGGAGGCACATAATATCATTGTCACCGATCCAACCAATGGAGTAAGTTGTACATCTATTAGATTGATGGACGAGTGTTTCAAGGAGTTGGTTCACAATTCTTCACCCCAAACCTCTATTTCAGCCACATCATGTGAGAATAATAATTTGGTGAAAGGATTTTTTCTGTTGGTGCCACCAGAGGAGCATGATATTTGCATTCTTCTAGTGGAGGGATTGATGGTCAATCTATGTGGTTTGACAAGTGCATCATTGGTAGTCAAATTATTCAGCATGAAAGTCTATTTTTCCATTGATTGGGTGGCTAGACACATGATGGAGAAGTGTACTCTGGAGGGAAAATATTTTGCTTGCATCAATGGAGATACATCAAACACATCAAAAAAATTATATGAGCAGTTTGGGCATACTTGTTGGTTGGGTGATGCTTATGCTCATTGGGTTTGGACATGGATGTCACACCTATGTCATTGTAGAAGCATCATTGTGAGACTCAATGCTGATTTTCATCAATCACATAAAGAACTTAATGTTGGGTGGCAAAATCTCACTGATTTCCAACTTTGCATTGAAAATTTCCAATTTTCAGTGCAGTGTTATGATTTCCACATCATGAATTTCATTTCATGTGATGATAAATTTTTATGGTGGATACTAATGTTCGGATACTTACAGTTGAGGAAATGGGATCCATGCATAATTTTGTCTGATAAGTTGTGTGGGAAGCCATTCTCACTGAAGGGGGTGCAATGCAAGAAATGGGACCCTGGAATTGCTTGTTTTGGAGAAACTTTACATGCTAGATTGATGGAGAAATTCAACCTTTTTTGCACATGAGTTCCTGCTCCAGTTCTCCTACATGGTGGACAAATTTGCGGCACTTTGGAGTGCTTATACTTGAAGATGAGCATATTTGGGAGGGGAGGACTGTCATGTCCCCACATTTTGGACCAACAAAAGTGTGGACCATGCTAAACACCTAGGGGGACTAAGTGGAATTAATTCAGTTGCATAGGAAAATTTTGCTAAATAAACATTATTGAGGAATGTATTTGATTTTTTATTTCTCATTATTATGTATTATACAAATTAATTATGTGGAAATGAGCTTGCCATGTCATGGGGCACATTGGGCAAGTCAACTTGCCAAGGTGAAAGAAGTGGAAACTCTATGACAAAAGAAGTCAGAGAGAAAAGGAAAACTGCCTAAAATCCACAGAAAAGCAGCCAGAGACAAAATCAAGAAATTTCTGGAAAAAGAGGGTGCAATTTCCTTTTGGAGACTCAAAAAAGTTGTCATAACAAAAGCAAGAAAGTTTTGGAAAAGGAGGGTGCATTTTCCTTTTGGAGACTCGGTCTCAAAAGCAGCGAAAAGCATAAAGACGTTAGGGATAAAAGAAACAACTCTTTGACTAAGGAAGGCACAGTTGCTAATTCAAATGGATGGCTTGGACAAGGAAACATCTCCACATGGCCCTTACATTTCAATTTCCTAAAAGAGGGCCCATGACTTGGATAGGTTTAGCGATTTAGGTGATGACTTTCTCTCACAATTCACCTATTGCCACTACTTGCTAAGAAGGTCACCCAGAGATATATTAAAGGAGAATTCAAGCTCCATTTATTAGTTTGGTTAATGGATTAATTGATTGATGCTATAAGAGCATAGTTTTCTAATTAATGCACCTCATAGCTTTGGGAGATGAGCCCCAAACCTTCCTTTCCCCACTCCTTCATTCCCATTACCTGCTATTTGAAAATATGGAGGGCATAATTTTCATCCAAGGAAGTCTTATCAGTTTTCTTTTGCATCCTCCATCTCAGTCAAGTCGAGCTCCAGTGAATCCCAAGCTTCACCTACGCTCTTGGTCTCTCTCATGTCCAATCTTGGGCCTCTTGCCCATAATTTTGAGTCCTCTGATGTAATGGTCAATTAATATAATTCTTTCTTACATGTACCAGATAATAAATACAACTATTTATCTATTTTAGGTGGCAATAACTCTATTCATTAAGTTTGCATACTCATGTTTCCATGTATAAGCTTAACTAGTCATCAAAATGAAGAATTTGAGCATTCTAGTGTAGTAATAATTGAGCCTTGTTCATGGGAATGAGTTTGGATGGTTTAATATGTTATAATAATATGTATTACGTTCTTCCAAATTCATTTATCAGGTCTAATACATTTTTGTTACGTATTTCAAGCTTACTTACACACCCTAGCTAGATTACTAGTTAAATTTGACTCTAGTTGTTCTTTCAATTCAAAGAGTTATATTCAGTCATTTTTTATTCTATAAGTTGATGTATGTCACTGAAATACTCACCTACCCATACATACTTCCATATGAGAATTCCTTGATTTCATACATTGTTTTGGGAGACTCCATTGCGCAGGACTTCCCTAGGCCAAAATTGCCTAAAAACCCCAATTATTTCCTAAACTCTTCATACCTCTCCATATATGTTATGAACTGTCCCAAAACATATTTTCTTCTATCTGAATTGCTGATAACGCCTCTATGCTTTTCCTCAAGCCCCTGGTCGAAAGGACTAAATAAATTTCCCTAGTTTCACGGTTGAGTGACCCAGAAGCGGGGGTTTGTGTTTCCTTGATATAAATGTGTTAGGGAAAATGAATTCACTGTTCTAAAACTTACCTTTGTTTTCTTTCCCCTACCATCTCTCTTGCATACAAATTTCTCTACAAAATACCTTCATTTCCCTAGTCATAAATTCACTGAGTGTTTGCAAGTGTAATATAAGAAATTTTATTTAAGTTGCAATAATAGTTAGTGATATGATCTGAATATCATACCTCAGATCATTACAACTATGCCCAAGTTCCTTCATGATCAAAGATAAGAGTTGGAGATCCAGAATGAAAACATTGTTACAGTGGAGGACAAGCATGATGGATATCTCACACTAAATGAAGAATGTTGAAGGGATTTGACATTCAAAAAAAACTTTGATCTCTGATACAAAACCAATCCAAGAGGTATCTTTTGGAATCATAATCAGAATTATGATTTGAAGAATGTCATTGGAATAATTTCTCTGCCATACTTTGATGGTTCATCAATTTGCACAGCTAGCTCATGGATCCAAAATCTAGATACATACTTTCAGTTAAACCCAATGGCTGAGAGAGAAGCTATGAATATTGCCACTCTACACTTGGATGGAGAAGAAAATGATAGCTGGTTTCATGGGATGAAGACACTTGGACATGATCAAGTGACCACTTATAATGAATCCACTAATTTTGCACTTAGTGGATTTTTTCGGTGAGCCACGAGAGCGTTGAACAAGTACACTTGTTCGTGATCAGAATTCAGAGGTCCACCAGCCTTTTCTTTGGATTCTGTTCAAAACTTTTTGTAAATACATGTTCATACCCCCTTGGGTTGATTGCAAAAAATTTCCTAGCATTTAATTTTTATAAAATGATTGGCTTCCCAGACTTGGGCATCAAGCCGACTAGCCCAGAGTGTTTTTTCCCTTGGTAAATAATAAATAATGTAGCTTTTCAAAACGGAGTGGTTACTAATTATCAATTTGGAGGGGTGACATGAAGAAAGCTCACGAGTGGTTGTAAGCATACGAGGTGGACTCCTTTAAAACATTAAACAACATTTAAACCTTGGTTTAATGATCTTCCAAGATGGTCACGAATCATTTCAAAGGGTGATGACGTCAAAATGTGAAAGAGATTCACGCTAGCACTGGTGTAAGGATGCGCTGATATATTTATGGAGGGTGTGATTCTATGGAGTGTGGACCCCTTACATACACATCACTCAAACTCAATAAATAAACCGCGTGATAATTACCACACCATTGCGATTTTTTTAAAGCTTGAATTATTTCATAAAGAGGTTGACGTGAGGAATGGTCACGATTTCATTAAAAGGAGGTGATGTCAAGGTTTGGTGGAATCGTGGCTTGCCAGGGGCGTTGTCCCTTATTTATGGCCACCAATCAATCGGCTCCCTTCAATCTCAAAGTGTAGCAAATCAAGGCTCCAAGTTTCATCTCCACTCAAGGTTTTTGCCTCCACCACATAGTCGCGTCTCCTTCAAAAGCTCACGCAGATCTCTCTTGATTCACATGGATACACTTGGAAGCTTCATACTTGATGGTTGATGTTTCCAAAGGAGGGATGGGGGGCACCTTGCCAAGGTGGAGGCCACCTCCCCATCCATTTTAATACAAGCTCGAGTCTATTGAAGCGATGTGCACTCTAGGCTGCATTTGATAGGGAAATTGATTTGATGATTTTGCTATTTGGCTCTCTTCATGTGCCAGTTCTGTTTTAGGTTTTAGGATGTTAGTTTTTGTATAAATAGAGAGGCTTGGCTCCTCTCTTTTTCATGGATTTTTATGGAAAGAAACTCTGTCCAAACTTTGTAAATGCTTGTTGCTTTATGCAACCGTTGGAATAAATTTAAGGCTTTGGAGGCTCATATGGTTTGATAATAGTGGATGAATGCTCTTGATGGATGAGGTGATTGTGTTCTAATTTTCTCTTTCATGTCTATTATGATTAAAGATCTATGCTTTAGAAGGCTTCTGTAAGCACGTAAGAACAATTATTTGTGGTTTGCAATTTAATTGTTTATTGCTTTAGTCTTGGAAATCAAAAGTAGCATTGTTTATTCAGTCATATTTCATGCTCTTTTACATTTCAATTTGTGAACAATATATTATCTAATCCATCTTTTGGAAAGTATTTGAGTTAATCTTGTGCAGATCAGTCCATCCAACCAAGTAGAAGTTCGAGCTCAGCTGCATCCTCTTCTCTTGGAGTCAAGTGCACTTCCGGTAATTGAAAACTTTAAGGAATACAAGCATCCTTAAGAAGATCCATAGGTTTGAATATTTTCTCTTGCTTTCATTCATCTTTCAAGGTAAACATTTCTAAATTTTTCGGTTAAGGGCATGGTTTGGGATAAAGTGAACATTCATTCACTTAGCCCTTGCCTCGGTTGGCTGCCCTGTTTATTATTTGCAGCCTTTTAGGCTTTTTATTTGCAGCCATTCCTTCCTATCTTTCATTGTCCACTTTTCCTCACTTTTTACCCTTTCGGACAGCCCTCTTTTGCCTCCTTTGTTCCACTTTTTGCAGCCCCTTTCCATCATCTTTTTTTTACCATCTTTTGGGCTGTACTTTCAGCCTTTTTCATCCTCATTTGCAGCCTTCTTTCTCTGATTTGCAGCCCTATTTCTCCCTTAGTTTCCAGCCTTCTTTGACTTGCCTTTTGTCCTCTCTTCACCCCTCTTCCACCTCTCTTGCCTTGCCCTTTTCTTTCCTCTTTTATTCCTTCTTTTGGATAAGTTTGGGTAGTTGTTTTTAGCTAGTTTGTAGATCTAATTTCAAGTTATTTTTATCAACTAATATCATAACATGTGTGTGTCTAGAGCTCTTAGTTCAGGCAGGTGAAGGAGAGCCCAAAGGCCACAAACAAGCAAGGAGTGCAAAAGAAAAAAAAAGACTCTTTCCCTATTCTGTCATCCCCTTCTTTCCCTATTCCTCCGAGAAGCTAAAAAAGGGTCACCATGATCATTGTAAAAAATTAATAAAAAGGGCTGAGTGGGAGCAAGTCTCCTTTCTTTTCTACTTCCCCTATTTTGGGGAAGTGTGTCTTGTGTTCATTTTCATGCTTTCTTGGTATAGTTTTCTTTAAAGCACTTAACTTAGTTCTTTGGTTAGACTTAGTTTCATTCCCACTAATTGCTAGATTGATTATTGCATTTTGGCATCTTGTTATATAATTGTCAAATCATAAAAAGAACCAAAATCTCTTGAATCTCACCATAAGGTGGATCAAGAGTGCTCTCTGTCGAAGAGTTTAATCAACCACTTTCATCTTGTTTGTTGTGCTTGTTTAACCAATTAATTCCTAAGTAAGACTCTTGAATTTGCAGAAACACAAGTCAAGATCACTCTCTATCGGAGAGCATCTCTAGCATTGCATCATCATTGCATTAGTCTCATATAGATTAGATAAGACTCTTGAAACTTTGTCATAAGACAAGGTCAAGAGCGCTCTCTGTCAGAGAGTCTAATTAATCAATTTAATAAAATTTTCAACACACACACCCCTTTAATTAATTAACTCCCTTCCCTCCTTGCTGAAGTATGCTCTGACCGATCCCAGATCAGAATACCCAGAAACAACACCGGATCTTTAAACCCTACAAGAGTAACTTAATTAAAACTTTTCCCTAATAACCAACACACCGGCGTTGTTTCGTTTAAATACCGTGGCATGTGGGAAAATTCCAAGTGTGGGCGCCAAGATACCCAATCTAGGCATAGGTAGTTTAAGTTATTGAACACTTACCTGTGATCCCAGATAGGTCCATCATGTCTTCGGACAGAGCCATTGAAGGTATTTCCGATTAGGACATCCAGCTACCGTAAGCAAATATTACCAATAAAACCTTTAAAACTTACCAAGAGAACTTGCAAAACCTAACATTCAATGGCATCATTTTGGGATTCACATCTTTTTACACATGAAGAATCTCTGATAAGTTGAATCCATAGGCACTGGTTCTATCTTTTCGCACTATTGATAATCTGGGCCATTTGTCCATTGGATGTTTTGATTATAAGTTATATCTGTGATTGCTTTATCATTTCGTGAGTTCTCAAATTATTGTCTATCTTTTAATTCTTGTGATAGCAACATGGATTGATTTGTCTTGTGTTTAGAATTCATAATAAACAAACATATTTCATCATAGTAACTCCTAAACAACACCCATCCGCATCCATAACCTAAAAACACTTTAACAACCTTAAGAGCCTTAGTAAACTATTTTGTAGGGACTACCCCCCTTGGCTTCGTTAGGAGTTAGCCTAAACGGAGGAGCTAAGAGTAGGTGACAGTACCTGGCTCTATGCTTGCCCCCAAGGTCGCACCTCTCCCACTTTCTCAAGTGAGGAGATAGCTTTCAACTGATTTCTGTTGCTCGTGTGTAATCGGCGGACAACATGATGATTGATAAATTCAAAATAAGAAACCCTAAAATCCCTTTTAGAGAGCTTGCGCATGTAAAGCAAACTGGGACTCATGAAGCTTATATCTCTGAGTACCAGAAGTTGGTTGTTATGGTTATTGATATATCATCAGCTCGATTGATCTTGTTGTTCATTGAAGGATTGAAAGAACCCTTGACAGGTTTGGTGAAATCCTATAGACCCTCTACTTTTCAAGATGTGGTGAATCAAGCAAGAGATTTGCAAGATTCTATTTTGAGGACAAGGTTCCCTCTTCTGACGACGAAAAGCCAACTACAGCAAATGATTTTTAGCAAATAAGAAAAAACAACTACATAATAATCTTCAAAATAGATAAGGAAAATACAATTACAAAAAACAATTTTTAGTTATGCATATTATTGTTGGAGCCAAACGTCTCGAGAACTTGGAGCCATAAAATATATTCAATTAATTTTCAGTTATAGATACTCTTGCTAGAGCGCAAGCTCTCCTAAAATTGGAATGAAGAATTCTCCATAAAATTTGTATGTACTTTTCGTCCTATCCAGCTTCTCATGGTGGTGGTGGTGCACTGAATTCCATGGATTCAAGAGCAAGGGGGTTCTCAAGCAACCAGACCAACACACCGATCTCCTTCTCATCATAATTCTTGTAGAGAAGTGCATCTACCTTTTAAATATTGAGTAGTGGAGACTCCAAACTTGTTGGAATGGGATCTTTCCTTAAAATCTGCATTGCATTAAAGTCAAAACCCAAAACCAATCAAAAATTCCTTCATACTTGAAATATGAACATATAATTCTTACCAAATCAAAATACAAAAAATATTTCTAAATCAATCGCGCCACCTATGGACAGACTCTCAAGAGTAGGAAGCCCTTGGAGGAGATTGGTAGTAGGAATATCCATCTTGTCTTCCCATCATAAACTATCAATATCTAAACTGGCTAGTTACATCCCACTTGTTCCATATCCAGGTGTTGTTGGTGCTCATGACTAAGTGCCTATTGATAATGGTAATTGGGATTATTATGATGTTTTCTCAATGGGAGATGCTATGCCAACCAAATCCATAAGGTCAGGAATTTCAATGTCTTTGTTATGTCAGCACATCTCTCTACCGAAAAATTGTTTGTTCCATGTAAGTTCGGATTCAATGACATCTCTATCACAACTCCATCTCTATCCATGTAAAGTTCCATAATATCAAAAGAGGGATTCTCTACTTATCTTGGCATAAGTAGAGAAGGTAAGGATGAGATGTTTGCAAAAGGATATTGAAAGTTAACGAGAAATTCTCCCAAGTGAAAATGTAAACAAGAGACATCTTGTCTAGATTGGTAGACAAGAAAGAGGGAGAAATCAACAGTAGTGTTTCCCACTAAAAGGAGAAGAGAATATTCAAGGAGAAAATATTTTCTAAGACTGGACCCCATAATAGGCCACATGAATTCAAATATTTTTGAAGGTATACTATGCCTAATATTCTGGAGCATAGGATAGAGGAAACAGAAATGCAATTTGAAGGAGTCACATGACTAGAGGTTTGGCTTACATAATACATAGCCTTTAATGAAGAGCTCAAAATACATTTGAACTTTAGAGAATATTGTGATTACCAGGATAAGGTCAAATTTAGAGGAGGAAATAGAATTCCTACTCAAAATTTTTGTTGCAAAGAACCATAAGAAAAAACTCCCTTCCCTACTTTGCTGGATATGCAAAATGCACTACTAACTCTTGGGTGCAAAAGTTAGATACTTGTTTTCAATTGAATCCAATGATTGAATATTGATGACCACCAAATCAATTTAAAGGAGGGTGATGTGGTCACTGATGATAAGGGATATTTTGGATCAGATCTCAAAAAAGAAAAAATATAAGATATAAAATCATCATTTGATCTTCCTAATGAAGTGGAAGACAAGCCCCCACCAGCTGGGTGTGAACTAGGAAATCTGAAGGAAAAAAATCTGATGCAAAGAAAGGAACACAGTTCAGATTTTTGTACTCTCTTGTAGCAAGATGAAGTTGCAGCCACATCAGAAGTGAGGCTTGACATTGGTAATAATTAACATCCCCCTATAATCATTAAGGAGAGCTATGAACCATCTAGTATTGCAAGTGGGAAAGCAGAAACACAAATTAAAGATGAGAAGTGAAAGTTATTGTAAGGTATTTACAATGAAGAAGAAGAAGAGGCTCATCTTCCAGCACCTCATTTTATTTCAAGGTCATTGAAGATGAGTGAGTTCAAGATAAAAGAGGCCCTACACACACTCCATGGAACCCATGCATTTATGATAAATATCTATTGGAAGTTGGAGGAGAAATCTTCCATGGAAGACATGGAGAAGTTTCAGAAAGCCATGACAAGCCTGAAAGGTAATTTTCTACAATTTCTTTCTAATAGAGACGGTTTGCTTGAGCTTGTTGAGTTGTTGCATGGAGCATCCTTGGAGGATGAAGAGGAGAATTAAAATATCACACAAGAATTATTGACCACCCAATATTCCTTGAAGAGAAATCAGTGTGCACTCCAAGAGTCCAAGTTGCATATAGATAAACTTCATGAGGAGTTGCAGAGATTTCACCTACCCTCCTATACACCATTCAACCATATTCACAAGGCTGATTGCATCCCTGGTCATATGGAGGAATCTCATGAGATGGTGGATCGTGAGATGCATTTAGTTTTTCATGTGTTGGAGGACTGTGTAGACAAGCTTGAAGAGAACCAAGCACTTGATCTTTTCCAGAGAAAACTAGAGTTGTTTTATGAAGAGAGTCTCTTCTCCATGGAAGAGTCATATGAGACCACATTGGTTGGATCAGCTAGTGATGAATAATATGCAGCCATAATATGGGTGTATAATTACTGTAGAGAATTGATTCATAGTTCTACTCACACTTCTATTTCAGCCACATCAAGTGGGGATGAAAAATGGGAGAAGGAATTTACCTTATTGGTGCCACATGAGGAGCAGGAGGCTCCCATAGGTGTTCAAAATGACTTGAGGGATGCACCATCACCTTCTTAGCAACAACATAGTCACATATTGCATCCACTTGATTCCATTCATCCACACATTGATTGTATAGGCAAATACATAACAGATATGGAGACTAAAAGGTGTGCAAGCTTGGCTCACATTGGTAAGTGTTTTCTTTGCATTTGTAGCAAGTCCATATATGCATATGGCATTGTTTTATTATGTGGGAAGAAAATAAGAAATGTGGGGAATCCAATGGATTCATTGGGTACATAAAATTCCAAGGATTGGATGAGTAGAGACATGTTGGAGTTCAGCACCCCCATAGGGATCACCACCTGTTCTTTGGGAGCATAAATGGTGTATGTCTTTGTGCTTCCTGGAACATTGAGTTACATATGATGGAGATACTCAATATTATTTTTTCCCACATGGAGGAATTCCATGTCTAGTGGGAGAGTTTCAAAAATGTTCAGTTTGGCATGGAGAGAGATGGGCTTCCAGTATGGTCGTACGATTTTCACAACCTCATTTTCATCCTATACAATGATAATAAAAAAATTGTTGTTTTTAATGATGGGTGGAAAGAGGAAAATAAAACCATGGGATCTCGGCATTTTTGGGAATGGAATATTTCAATAGGGGGCATAAAAATTTGGGTCCTTATACAGGAGGCAGTGGGATTTTGGAATTCTACTCAGTTACCTTAACAGGGTTGGAAATTTTGTTAAAGGAAGTGGTCATTAAAGAAATGTAGTATGATCAGAGTGGTGTAGCAGAAACATGGTGGACAAATTTGCAATACTCTATGGTGATTCTGCTTAAGGACAAGAAGAATTGGGAGGGGAGGACTGTCATATCCCAACTTTTTCATCACAATAACTGTTGACCTTTCCTAGCATCAAGGCGGTCAAAAGATGCATTAAATAATTAACCTATGAGATTTTATTTAAATGTTACTTAGGAGGCATGTACTTGGTATATTAATTTTCATTAAATATTATTATACAATTAATTATGTGGAAAATAAGTTGCCATTAATAGGAGGGCCACTTGGGCAAGACAACTTGCCAAGGAGGAAGTAGAATCTGTCATAGGACTGACAAAAGACAAGAAAATTTGTCAAACACCAAAGAGGAAACTCTAGGCCAAGCTAGGGTGTAGTTTCTATTTGGAGACTCGGTCACAAAAGAAGGAAGTTCAAAAAAATCTATCATAAAGAAAAGCAACAACACTAGGGCACAATTTCCATTCTAGAGTTCAATGACAAAAGTAGGCAGGCATGAAAATTTGTCATAGGGAAAAATAGAAACTCTGGGCCAAACGAGGACACAGTTTCCCAATTGGATGGAAGATGATGAAAGGGAAACATCTCAGTGACACCAACTTGCTAAAATTCTCAACGAGGGTGCATTCATGGTTAGGATTAGGGTTCACCTATACCTACTAAACAAGTCACCACATGTTTATAAAAAGAAAAATGGAGCACCATTACTCATTTTTGTATGTTTATTATTTGTGATGTTGATGAAGCTAAGGCTTCTTTGTTGAGTGTTGTTCTTCAGTTTCTTGGGAGATGCTCCCCAAGGTTCTCATTCCCTCTCTCCTCTTCCCCTCTTCTCCCCTTCTTTTGCAGGTGACTTGAAATAAGGAGGAGCCCATAAATATCAGCTCAAACTCTATAGTTGATTCTCACTATTTATGATATGTATGTGACAGTAAGGTTCTGTCATGTAGAGCTTCCATGATTAAATGCACATAAGGAGTGATTTTTGTGCCCAACTAGTGGGATGTTTAACTATAAAATGTAATGGAAGTAATATAATTTCCATGATAGGAGTTTTAACTACTATTATATGATTAATTATGATGTGTTTACCTATTTTAAACTATATTTACAGCTCTTATTTGATTCTGATATGAAATTCATGATTTATTGTACACCCTAGCTAGTTGACTAGTTAAATTTAACTAGTCTTACCATTTTTTTAATTATGAGAGTTATGTATATCAAATTTTAATTTCATAAGTTCATGGAGGTTTTTCAATATCCCCACTATCCATACCAACATTCATACATAGTTTTAGTTGAGGTTGTACCATGTTTGGGCCACCTCCTTTACGCATGGCCTCCCAGGTCAAAAATGCCAGTTTTTCCCAATTCTTTCCAAACAACCCTAGATCACTCCAGATCTGTTCTTCACTATCTGAAAATTTGTATAATACCTTTCACCAATCATAACACAGCTCTGTACCATGCCAAATCTCTTAGTTGACTAGATTTGACAAATAATTCCTAGTTTCATGGTTGGGTGACCCAAAAGTGTCAGAGTAGGCTTCAGTGGATGCTGACTCCGAAACCAAAATGGTGCCTGATATAAAAATTTTAGGGAAGATAATTCATCAGTCCTAAAAAATTTCTTTATTTCTCTCCACATCCCACCGGCCTGTTTGCAAAATTATCAACCAATTTCCCATATTTACCTAGTCTCAAGAGCTCTCTGATTGAATGCGAATTTTCATGTAATATTGTTTATAAAAATTATATCAGATATAATATTCTGATATGACATATATCAGGTAAATTATATTAATATCAGGTCTCTGAGTTCATTTTGTGAATAATCCTTTCAACTTGAGTCCTTCCAGTCAAAACTAGTAATTTCCTAGCACCTAGTTTGACCATTTTATGCATCAAGTTTTTGTCTGAAGTTAGTTTATCTGAAATCTGATTTGGGGATATTACACATTTAAAGTGAGTGAATTAACACAAAAAAATTTCAGTATGCATACCCCTACCTAATATTTTTTGTAGATAGAATCCTAGAAATAGAATGCTACTCAACTACATAATGCACATAGCTTTTACTAATTCGGAGTTCAATCTTGCATCAAACTAGAATGTTAGTGCTAGGTGGATCGGCATAGAGACCAAGCCATATGGATATCAAAAAGACAATTCCCTCAAACAATATTCCACATTAACTCCTTGCAAAAGCATACCTAAAATAAGCCCCTACAAAATGAGTTTAGATGTGAAACATCCCATTTCAATGGTTGAGAAATGGTGCTATGGAAAATCCTTCTTTGACTACCAGACCAAAGAGCTTTACACTAGGACCTACCCAATTTTTTCTCTTGAAGATACACCAAACAAAATATGGGAAGTTCAGGATCATGAAGCAAGCAAATTTATAAATTTCATACATTAGGATAGCATATGCTCATACTTGGTCCTTATCACCTAATAATAGTCTAGTAGCCAAGATCGCACATGACAACCAACTCAAATGATTAGTCCTAATAATAGTCATGTAGTGAAGGGAGGACTTGTTGAGGCATGGAAAATCCCAGGTATTGACAGTAGGGATTCTCCCCAAAAACTGTTCCCAATCAGCTCATTTATTGTTTGGTATGGGTAATCCATCCGGTTTACGGTCCGGCTACTGTAGAGTTAAGTAACGATTTAAATATGTTTTACTGGTTGCTTCCCAGTCCACCATTTATGTGTATTTTATTTTATGCTTTATAATGATATGCAAGTGCCTAAATTTAAATGCAGCTTGATTAGGAAGCAAAGGTTTCACAATGTGATGCGTAGGTTCTTACCTCTTGTCTTATCTCCTTTGTTCTTGAATCACAAAAAGCAAATAACAGCTAAGATAAACCTATCTAATACTAATTGACCTATCCCTAAGGAGAAAATTATTATTTATGTGAGTAATGTACTGTAAAATATGCATAAAGAATATTACAGGTAGATGATATAATTCAAAAACACATGAATACAGTAGAAAGATAAACAGAGAGATAGCTCAATGTTGATTAAAACATTCATTACTCAATTTGTTGCATAAGCTTCATCAAATAACAGGAAATCATTCATAACATAGAACTAATTCACAAATCATAATGATCTCACAGGTTCGCAGAGTAAGCTGAAACAGAAATAATTCTACATTCAACCATCCACACAGCATGCATTTGAAACTTGAACAGCTCCTTCTCTAGCAAAAAAAATTAGTCCTTCTTTATTATAAAAAGAAGTAGTTCTTCTTACACAAATCCTTTCACATAAGAGAGCATGGAAAAGTCCTCTCTCATTCGATTGTACCTATACTTATACATTTCCAAATGACCTTTGGTCTCCCTGCCCTTTGGGCTTCCTTTACAATTCGGTTACAAAAAGGATTTGTCATATACTGTGCTTGTTAATTAAGGCAAAAATACAAATATTACAAAATAGGTTTCCCATGTGTCAATAAGACAAAACATTTTAAGTGGGCCTAGTTAACTCATCAATAAACTGCTTCCATGCCATAGCATCCTTAACTATTTTCTCAAAGTCTGATGGCTCCAAAAATATTACAGTGACTTCGTGCTTGGAAGCCTGAGCCTTTATGCTAGCCATTCTGGCTAGACTCACTCTAAGCTGATCTTCCAACCGACATTTGCTTACTGTTGCTTGATCAATTACACTTTTGAGCACCTTTTCATCCAATCTTTTAATCAATTGTATGCCTAACTCATCTTCCTGCAATCTAGCATGCAATTGTTTCAAATGTTCTTCATGCGCAGGAAGTTCATCTAACCTTTTCTTAGATGATGTTTGGCACCCGTTGTGAGTTCTAATTACCTTCTCACAGAACTCCATGCATTGGTCCTTAGTTTTCTTGACTGCCTCTATCAACTTCTTAGCAGCTTTATTACCAAAACCTATCAGTTCGTATTCAAGCTACATTCTCTCTAAATCTTTGACTAGTGTATTTGTTGGGGGCTCCTTGGTTGTTTTCAACCATGGAAATATTCCTTGAATGATTTACATGACATTCTTATTCTTGTCTTTGAATTGAGAAGCTATGACTGATAATCATTCATCTCATTATCATCATCATCATCTTCATCATTGTCATTTTCATCCTTAACAACATCATTTCCATCATCATCATCATCATCATATAATCACATCATTATGAATGTCATTATCATCAAATAAATTACATTTATTGTGTCCACTTTAGAACCCCAAATCAATTACATTTATATTCTCCTTATGCTAGGTTGTCTAGGTGCAAAACTAGGTGGATAATATCAAGATGATGCTAAAGTGGACGCAAATTGCGTCCATTTTAGAATCCCAAATAAATTACATTTAAATTCTACTTGTGATAGATTGTCTAGGTGCAAAACTAGGCACATTATATAGAGATGCTGCTAAAGTGGACAAAAGATTATTTGATTAAGAAATATGACAACAAAATCAAAAGATGATGTAGTTTTTATTCTATTTGAGTTGAATATATGTATCATATTCATGATTTGTCTCATTACTATATTAAGTCATGTTGTTGCTGCAACATACCCCCCAAAAAAATTTACATTTTTTAGGACCCCCCCTTTTTTAAGAATTTTAGTTTGCCTCCTACGCATTTTTTTGTTGTGTTTATCGTGAGGAAAAGTCTCAGGAACTTTGAGTTTTTATCAAGGCAGAAAGTGTGTTAATGATATTCTATGGTGGATGGTTTCCCAAGTTGTGAGCCGCTACGGCAGGTAGCTCTTCATCTCAAAGACGCTATGGCGGATAACTGTTTATTTTCAAGCTTCCACAAAGTGTAGAGTTTCGTTTGTGAGCCGCTACAGCGGGTGAGTTCTAGTTTGCGTATCAGAAAAGTTTATGATGTCTTTTCATCTTTCTCTGGTAGAAGGTTTCTTGAGTCACACCCACTACGATGGCTGACTTCTTAATTCATCAATTCGTCTGATTCCTGGGAGCCGCAATGGAAGAATGCTTTTTAGCTTTGAGCCGAAGCAACAGACTTAGTTTCATTTTCAATATCGGACATTCTTTCTATATTTTTTTATCTCGCTACGATGAGCGGTTCCTAGTTTTCGAGCCACTACGGCAGAGATCTTATCGATTTGGAGCCGCAATGACGGACAAATTTTTATGTTCGTTGGCAGGTAAATCTTCGGTAGTTTCATTGAATCGTTTTTTAAGTCTTCATCGCTACGTCAATTATTTATTTTCTTCATGTCCGGTTTTGATTTCTGCTATGGCAAAGGAGTTACTATGTTGATCAAGTTGAACCTTGCCACCCGCTTTGACAGAAGAATCTCTATTGTTGAGCCACTACAGCGGAAATCTTTTCTAATTGTTGCCCGATGCCTTTTGGTCGGCAAAGCCACAAACGTAGTCTGGGCGTATTTTTGGAGTCTTTAGCCGGTGTTGTGGTGTATTGGAGTATATGGAGCCGCCGTGTCGGGGCTATTTGCATGTTGACTTATGTCCTCCAACCCGAAGCATTTGGTGCCAACAACATTTTTCTAGCACGTATATGTTTTTAATGCTACTTTAAAGGTTTTAACCCTCGAAAGCCTACTTATTCACCAAGTGAAAAGGGTTTTTACCATTTTTGTTTTACGGAGAGGGTGAGGAATTGATAAGAGTTTATCCCATTCGAGCTTTTGTGCAGTTGGTGAGAAATAATCTGTGGAGCTCACGTGGCACGTCTGTGAGGACCCTGCAGCAAACAAGTAATCAAAACACACGATATAGCAGCAGAACTCAAAATCACTTTTATATTAATTGCAAGCCACTTCGAGGGGGCAACCTCCTTTGAGCAAGCTCAATACAAAATAACTTCACAGTGCCTTCCTTGGCCTCAACACACACTTATATACTAAAAATAGGCGCCAATACCATGGGTCAAAACCATGGGCCAATATAAACTATGGGCACCAATACTATGGGTCAAAACCATGGGCCACTGTAAACTATGGATCAACAAATACTACAGGCGACTTACAAAGCATATGCGCCTCACAACAATAACACAAACTATGGATCAACAATTACTATGGGATGACTTACAAATCATATGCGTCCAACAACAATATACTAACATAGTAAAGAGAAGGATTGACATGGGTTCCTAACATCCCCTCCCCCTTAGAAAAAGCTTTGTCCTTAAAGCTTTAGATGTGGAAATTGTCGCTGAATCTGGAGTCGTTCCCACGTAGCATCCTCGGGCTGCATTCCGTGCCATTGAATTAAGACCTCTGTGATAGAGCGAGAGAAAAGCTGACGAGTGCGCTGATTGAGGACAGCCTCCAGCTCCAAAAGGATGGATCCTTCATTATCCAGTTCTGGTAAAATAGTTTGGCCTTGGATGTTGGTGCCAAGAATTTTCTTCAGACAAGAGACATGAAATACTGGATGAATGTGGGAAGAAGGCGGAAGTTCCAATTTATAAGCAACAGACCCAATCTTCTGAAGAATCCCATATGGCCCATAGAACTTTGGAGCGAGCTTATGACGCCCTTTGAGTTTTAGTGAGGATTGCTCGTAAGGCTGGAGACGAAGAAAAACCATATCACCAGCTTCAAAAGTGAGCTCAGAACGGTGCTGATCAGCTTGTTGCTTCATGCGATTTCATGCCATGTGAAGGTTTTCGCGCAAAATGCGAAGAACCTCATCACGGTTTCGAAGGACCGCATCAACTGCCTGAACTGGAGAACTGCTGGGGGTGTAAGGAAGAAGAACGGGCGGTGTCTGACCATGAACTGCTTCATATGGAGTCATTTTAGAGGTAGTGTGGTAAGAGGTATTGTACCACCATTCAGTGAGAGGGAGCCACTTTGCCCACTGATGTTGTTGCCCAGAGGAGAAGCAACGAAGATAAGTTTCCAAGCATTTATTGATAATTTCAGTCTGACCATCCATTTGGGGGTGATAACCTGAACTCATCTTCAATTTGGTGCCAGTGTGGTGAAAGAGTTCTATCCAAAAATGACTAGTGAAAGTCACATCACGATCCGAGACAATGGAAAAAGGCATTCCATGAAGACGAAATATCTAGTCTAGAAAAATTTGAGCAACGGAAGAGGCTGTATAGGGATGGCTGAGAGCACAAAAATGACTATATTTGGAGAGGCGATCAACCACAACCAAAATCACAGTCTTCCCTCCAGATTTAGGGAGCCCTTCAATGAAATCCATAGAAATATCGGTCCATATCCGGGTAGGTATGGGCAAGGGCTCGAGCAATCCCGGAAGGGGTGTTGTTTCACCCTTATTGCGCTGGCAGGTATCACATTCAGCCACCATCTGTTGAATTGTCCTTTTCATGCCCTGCTAAAAGAAGTTGAGTCGTGCCTGTTCATATGTTTTGAGAAAACTAGAGTGCCCCACTGACGGAGAAGCATGGAGTTCATAGAAGATAGCTTGTTGAAGAGCGGTGTTCTGGGGAAGCACCAGACGACCCTTGTATCTCAGTAAAGCACCATCCCAAGAGTAATGTGGGACAGCAGAAGGGTTGTTGTCCAAGCATTGGATGATGTGAGATAATGAAGAGTCATTGACATAATCCTGTTGAACCGATTGCAACCAATTTGGAACAGGCATAGAAATAGCGGAAAGAGAACCTTGGTCATCAAATGTGCGAGAAAGGGCATCCACCACAATATTGTCCTTACCCTTCTTATAAGTGATCTCATAGTCATAACCCATGATTTTGCTAACCCATTTCTGTTGTGCTGGGGAGGATACATGCTGTTCTAGGAAATATTTCAGACTCTGGTGATCAGTCTTGATGCAGAAATGATTCCCTAAGAGGTAGGGTCGCCACTTTTGTACTGCATGCAAAATAGCCATCATTTCCTTCTCATATGTAGAGGCAGCTAAATTCTTACCGGAAAGGGCTTTGCTGGTGAACGCAATGGGTGTTCATCTTGAAGGAGAACAGCACCAAGTCCATTGCCGCAAGCATCACTCTCAATAGTGAAGGGCTTGGAAAAATCGGGCATAGCTAGAACAAGTGTAGTACACATAGCTTGTTTAAGCTTGTCAAATGCACACTCAGTAACATGTGTCCATGTAAAAGCATCCTTTTTCAACAGAGCAGTTAACGGAGCTACAAGCTTCCCATAATCCTTGACAAACTTGCGGTAGTAGCCAGTCAACCCCAAAAAACCACGAAGGCTCTTGAGTGTCTTAGGAGGCAGCCAATTGTTCATGGCAGTGATTTTGGCAGGATCCACACGAACCCCTTGTGCTGAGATAATGTGCCCGAGATACTCAACTTCCTTTTGGCCAAAAACACATTTAGACTTTTTGGCATGGAGATGATGGTTAGAGAAAAGTTGCATTACAAGAGCCAGATGCTCAAGATGTTCAGCCCATGTTTTACTGTAGATGAGGATATCATCAAAAAATACCATAATGAATTTCCGCAAATAGGGTCGAAAGATTTGATTCATCAAGGCCTGGAATGTGGAAGGAGCATTAGTGAGACCAAAGGGCATGACCAAAACTCATAGTGGCCATCATGTGTGCGGAAAGTTGTTTTAGGGATATCATCCTCATGAACCCGAATTTGATGATACCTAGAGCGAAGGTCCAACTTGGAGAAAAATTGAGCACCATGAAGCTCATCAAGGACCTCATCAACAACAGGAATTGGAAACTTATCCTTGATGGTGAGGTGATTAAGTGCTTGGAAGTCAATGCAGAGGCGCCATGACCCATCTTTTTTGCGAACAAGAAGAACTGGTGAAGAAAAGGAACTTGTGCTTGGGCGGATAATACCTTGCTTCAGTAAGTCCCTAACGAGGAGTTCAATCTCTGTTTTTTGGTGAAATTGGTAGCGATAGGGCCTGATGTTGGGAGGAATGCTGCCAGGAAGGAGCTGAATACAATGATCCTCTGGTCGTGAAGGTGGAAGTCCCACTGGTTCAGCAAAAACACCTGTATATCGATCCAGAATTTGTTGGAGATCCAAAGGAGTAGTGGGGGCCGCTGATGGTTGCATTTGAATGGAATGGAGCTGAGCGATGACACCATGGGAACTCTTCTTAAGGAGTTTTTCCATGCGATTTGAACTGATGATGCTGAGAGACCCTGGTTGTAAGCCTTTCAATGTGTGCTTGTGTCCATCGAGGGAGAACTGCATCCAAAGTTCAGCAAAATCCCATAATATGGGGCCAAGTGTGCGCAGCCATTGAGCGCCCAAAACCACATCACATCCACCTAAGGTCAAGGCAAACATGTCAGAGTAGAGGTTATAATCTCCCATAGAGATACACACATTACGACACTTCCCTTTGCAAGGTAAGGTGCCCCCATTGGCAACCATGACTTCAAAGTTGGAGCAAGGATGGATAAAACAATCAGCTTGTTTGGCGATCTGAGGGTCAATGAAATTATGAGTGCTGCCAGAATCAATGAGTATCGTAAGAGGAAGCTTATTGAAGTAACCGCGTACTCGCATTGTTTGGGGGGCAGTGACTCCAACTAAAGCATGGAGGGATATCTCAGGCTGGTCGTCCTGAGATGGAGGGTCAGTAGGCGGCTCCTGAGTGTCAACCGGAGCATCCATTACATCGGCAACTTCTTCACCGATTTTAGAGGCAGGTGGAGAATCCACATCCAAGAGATAGATCTTTTGTTGAACACATCAATGTCCCCGACTGAATTTCTCATCACAATTATAACAAAGCCCTTTTTCTCTGCGTGCTTGCATCTCTGTTTCAGACAAATGCTTGATTGGAGGTGAGCGAGGAGCTGGCGGAATGGGAGGTCGTTGAGAACCCATATTGCGGAAGGGAACAAAAGAGGATTTGGAGCACTGTTGGGCTGCCATTTTGTCTTCTGCCAACTTAGCCAACCCCAGGGCTTCCATCATTGTGTTGGGACTGAACATTTTGACCTCAGAGTGAATTGCATCCTTTAGACCACTGATAAAACAACTCTGGTAGAAGTCATCAGGTAATCCTTTAGTGTGATTAGCTAGTTTCTCAAATTCAGTTTGATACTCTTTCACAGTGCCAGTTTGGCGAAGTTTAGTGAGAGCTCCTGTGAAGTCATCAAAAGCACTCAGACCAAATCGGTGCAAAAAGAGCTGGCAAAAAGCAGGCCATTTTGGCTCTTCATGAGCCTTGATGTACCAACGATACCATTGAAGAGCTTCTTGTTCCAAATCAAAGGAGGCAAGTGGAACTTGGTGGACATCAAAAGTATTATGAAGGCTAAAATACTGTTCTGCACGATAGATCCATCCAGTTGGATCAGTACCATTGAAGCACGAAAAATCTAGCTTCGGACCGTGAAAATTGCTGGAAGAAGAGAACCCATTGGTTAATGAAGACTTGGACTATCGTCTGGTGTTCATAGTTGAATGCTCAAGATGGAGACCGAGAAATTTTTCATCCAGTTCCTGGAGTTTGGCTTGGATGGCTGCAAGTTATTCCTCCATGATTTTTGCTCTTGTGCGGGTGACAACCATAAGCAGGATATTTTTCAGGAAGGGATCTACAACGACGCGGAAGTGATCGGCAACAGATGGATCTGCAACGGCGCGGAACTGACCGGCAACAGTTCTGGACAGAGGAAATCTGTAATTGCGCAACTGAAAATAGATATGGACCCCAGGTATGTGTGGCTTCCTATCGGTTCAAGGGATTCACTCGACCACCAATGCTGTCTGACGGCTTGCGTATTGGGGCAGTACCCCTCACTCCACGACTCAGGTAAAACTGATAACCGCTTGGCCACAAACGACAGCTCTTGGTTTACCTCACAGGTGGGAACTAGTCAATCAGGTAGGGGTCGTTGCCCTTTTTGCTGGCAGGTCCTCTCAATGGGCCAGCTACTTCGAGGTTCCTGTGGTACTCCTCACAATGATTTTTAGGGCTTATTCCCAAGTACTTCCCACAGTTAAGCGGAGAGGGATTATTCCCAGATCCGAACCTGCAACAGAAAAAAAAATTTGGGCAGAAATTCCACCCAATGTTCAAAAACCGGATCTATATTGTTCACAATCGCTATTATAGCATGTTTTCGGAACTGGAACAACCACTCTGCTTCTACCCATGAATTTGGAATAGAAATCTGGGCACTCGGTCAGAAGATTTTCTCGCCGCAATTTCCGCGGCTGTCACCGAAATTCTGAAAAATTGCGGAGTTTAAATCCTCGATATCTCCACTTTTAGAACTCCAAATGAGATGATTTGTTTTTTGAAACTGCGTATTTTTTAAAGAGGAATTCAGATATGCAATCTGTTTCTTCTGATTTTGTGCAAAAAGTTTCAGAAATTGATCTGAAAGTCGCCGCCCAAAAAAGAAAAAAAATTTCCCACTTGTGCCAAGGAAAGTGCTCTGATACCAGATGTGAGGACCCTGCAGCAAACAAGTAATCAAAACACATGATATATTAGCAGAACTCAAAATCACTTTCATATTAATCACAAGCCACTTCGAGGGGGAAACTTCCTTTGAGCAAGCTCAATACAAAATAACTTCACGGTGCCTTCCTTGGCCTCAACACACTTATATACTAAAAATAGGCGCCAATACCATGGGTCAAAACCATGGGCCAATATAAACTATGGGCGCCAATACTATGGGTCAAAACCATGGGCCACTGTAAACTATGGATCAACAAATACTACAGGCGGCTTACAAAGTATATGCGCCTCACAACAATTACACAAACTATGGATCAACAATTACTATGGGACAACTTACAAAGCATATGCATCCAACAACAATATACTAACATAGTAAAGAGAAGGATTGACATGGGTTCCTAACAGCGTCCTCACCGAGTGCTTTCAACCACGTGTCGAGCCTCCGGCCTGCCAGGTAGGTTTGAGTCTTTTCTTTCAATTGGTTGATTTGATTAAACTGTGGAGCTATCAATCGTTGATACAATTGCGCAGGGGCAAGTTAGGTTTTTTGTCATTGCTCAGTTTAAAAGGGTTTTTTTCCCATATATATTTTAGGTTTTGCCTTTTTTCCCTAGTCGCTACCTATTTGCAAAACCCCATTACTTAGTCCAGATGCATTTCACCCTCAGTCTATTAGGTCAATGATGGATATCCAAAGAGTCGAGATTTACACCGGCATGGAGCCAATGTTTATCCCACTCGTGGGCATTGGTCAAAGCCATGTTTTTCCTCCTTTACGTAGATCCTATACGTTTTGGGTTTATATGTTCCGGCCGTGGGATAGTGGGCCTGGTCATTTACCCTAGGGCATCGCCGCCGTAAGCTCGAAGATTTTGTTGCACCGACGGGAGAGAGGTATTGTCAAGTTGGGGTTTTTCTTCTAAAAGTGCAAAGGTCAAAGCCCGTGTCCAAGGTTTTTTTTTGTCAAACTGTAACCTTGAACCGCGTCGTGTGTTGCCTGCCCCAATGGATGGAAATGACAAAGTAAGATAGAATGAAGGTTTTGATTTATTTGGTATATGCATATTTATCTTGCTTTCATGCTTTTACAGTCGTTAGTTTACAATGTGAATACTAAGACATATCTATTTTGTCACAGGTACAACTCACCTCAAACATCATGACAAAGAAAGGGAAGAAAAATCCCAAGATTTGTGAATATGATTCAGACACAAAAATGGCCGAAGTTGCGGTCGTGACAAGGGTAGAAATCATTTATGAGGATACAAAGGCCATACCTGGTGCTGAACCCGAGCTCAAGTGGGATCAGATGTTCCACATGCTGGTGGAGAAGAAGGTCCTAGAGGTAGAGTTGGAAGACTTGGCCTTGTATGAAAATATATTGCGATCTCGGATCACTAAGGTGGCTACGAGACCTAAAATTATCCCATGTGTAGAAGTCATTGGGTGGATATTGCCAAGAATAGATAACACATGGATGATGATTAATGATGAGGAAAATAAGGGAGTGGCATCTTTTGCGCCTGCATTTGTATCAATAGCCTACAACTTACCAGAAATGGAAATTAACGTGAAAACATAATGGGTTAGGAGCCTAAATTTTGATTATACAACCACAGCGAAAATGATGGTGGCTGAGGGAAAGATGTTCCAACACAAACAATCTGGGGAGTATGAGACTGGTCATCTTCGGAGTCCTTTCAGAATAATAGCACTGATGTTGAGCAGGCTCTACTGTAGAGCTGATGGGAAACTTTATAATTTTGATTGGATCCCACTTATGTACTATGTAGCAATGGAAGGAATAATTTTTAATTGGGTAGACATAGTGTCCAAGAATTTGTCCAAATGCATCAAAGCATCCTAGGAAGGCTTGTAGCAAAAAAAATTAGAATTTTATATGTATTATTTTTTAATAGACTACATACTCTACCGTCACATGTTCGAGAAACTCAACTGCGTGTGGAAAGGGGGGAAATCTCCTATATACACAGCGTACCAGATACTGGGGGCTCATAAGTATCATAGTCATTACCAGTTGATATGTGAAGAATTTCTGAGACCCCTATATCAGCTGATTTTTGTGGAAGAGTGTCCATGCTTATCTAAGGTAGCTTTAGAATACATTAAGGAATATGGGGATTACTTCTTCTCCCAAGAAGGTACATATATAAGGATGTATGGGGGAACCAAATCTCCCTCATTGCTGCCCAAATACACGATTGATTACATAGTGCACAAGGAAGCTGTTAGACAAGTTTTTCTGGATGGTTTTGGGAATTATTTGTATGATTTGAAGAAGGCTTTGTTCCCATTAGTACCGTTCTATGTGGGAATCTACAAGTTTTCCAAGGTTAAGGGTGCTTCGGAATTCGTCAAGGAAATAGAGAACTTCCATTTCGGAGAAAAGAGCTTTCATTAAAATGACTCCCAAGGTAAGGTGGCAGCTCATAAGGCAGCACATAAGGTGAATTTTAAATATACTGACTATGTAGATAAGGAGGAACAAGTATACAGGAATGTTTATAGCATGGCTGTTGTGAGCAATAGTTTAAAATGGAAGACCTCTGGAGTTAAGGGGAGCAGCAGCAGCAATCCAAAACTGAATGAGCAAGAGGAAGAAGCTGCAAAGAAGGCCAAAGAAGAGAGTGTTCGTAGATTGGAAGTAGGAGCAAAGAAACTGCTTGCATAAGAAGCACAGAGAGATCAAGAAGAAGAAGAACCTACCAAGAAAAGGAATGAAGAAGCTATTCTGGGAAAGATTGCAGAATTAGAAACGTCCATTGCTCAGGAATCATTGAACCCAAGGGTGGTTACAGAAGAACAGGGGAAAGAAGATTGGGAGGATCTGAGTAATGAGAATCTGGGACAAAGCCCTATTCAGGATAATCTAAAGAACCCTCCCGTAGGCCATCTTCCCATAGTTGAAATGGGATTAGTACCATTTACCCCATCCAAATCACAATATGATGTGGCATGTTTGGAAGATATTCATTTTGATCCTAAAACGAAATCTATTAAGTGGAGAACAGAGAAAACTTTAAAGGTAGGGACTCGACCACTAGTTACCACAGTAACAGAAAAGACAATGGTGAAAAATGTGGAGGATAATCCAAAGCAATTGGCTTCCATGGGTATTGAAACTACCTATGGCAATGCTCACAATGTTGATAAGCTAACAAATTGTTAATGTAATTATAACTTCGAAATGTATTCACTTGTATTTCTTATCTATTGTAACCAGATGTTTATTTCGGGATGTACTTGTGTCATGTCATGCCCCGATGTTCCTATCAGGAGGATCTATAATGTAAACAAGTCATGTCAAGTCATTGTGTGTAAACCTCCTATTGTCTAAGGGTTAAAGTCCTTGCAGTTTCGAGGCACTACGGTTATTAGACTCTCATAGAGAGGTCGGCCCTAGTAGGGTTTTAGTCATGTCAAGAATTAGTATAAATAGAGAGTTGGCCTCTCTATTTAACACACACTCATCCACACTTAGTTGTAGTGCATAATTGAGGAAGAGAAAGACATTGGGGCAAGGAAGAAAGAGGTTACTGCTGTCGGGAGATCATCTTACTATTTTGGGGTTTTACTTTTGGTTCTGATTCTATCTCTGAGGAAGTTGTGGGGTCTTCTCCATTTATGGTTTCCCTGAGGAAAAACACTATGTTCATTGTCTCTTGTGTTTGATTGTTGTGCTTGTTGTTCTCTCAGTTAAATATCCTAATGATATACTAGCTGAATGTTAAAAATCTAACATGGTATCAAAGCTTACCTGAGAAGAAGACACTATGCAGCTGCGGGAACTAGGGCTTCCTACTTTGTGGATCTCTCTCCACATATTTTCGGTAAAATAAGGTTGGAATAACTCTCCTCCTTAGGGCACATCTTTTTGTCGAATCAGAATCCAATTATGAGGTTTTTCAGTTTTAGACCCGACACTACAACCGGAAATTAGGGCTTTTCACAGAAGTGGAATTTTTTAGTGAGCCTAGGCCTGGATTTATCTCCTCCCTAAAATCTAATTAAGGGATCAAATTCAAAGCATTTGGTTGGACAGAACTCCAGAAAAGAAAAACCCTAATCTGCAACCAGCACTGCAGGATTTCAGCTCCAAATCCAGATCCCACATCTTGACCTGGTAAGATCTAAATCTTTTGTATTTCCATTTGAGGTTCTTAGTTGAGATGTCTCATCATACCAAGCTTGATGGAAAGCTTGAGGGAGCTTATAACTTCTGATCCTGGAAGTATAGGATCTCCCTGGTCCTGGAAGAAAATGAGTTGGACTCCTATATTGATGAGGAGGTTCCAATTCCAGAGGGAGATGAGGCAAAGGCCTTACATAAGAAGAAGTTGGTTATGGTAAAGAGGATCATTGCTAATTATATCAAGGATCACCTCATACCACAGGTGTCCTCCCTCAAGACACCTAAAGCTATGTTTGATGCCCTAACCAAATTGTTTGGAGGGAAGAACATAAACCAGAAGATGACTCTAAGAAACCAACTGAAGAATGTGAAGATTCAAAATGCATAAACAATCCAATCTTACTTCACGAGAGTTTCTCAAATCAAGGAACAACTAGAAACAGTAGATGAAGAAGTGGAAATTACAGAGATTGTAATGACCACCTTGAATGGTCTTCCTAGATAATGGGAGTCCTTTATTCAAGGAATATGTGCTAGAAAGAAGTTAGTCAAGTTCAACATACTATGGGAAGAGTGCTCTCAAGAAGAAGCTCGGATAGCAACTCAAGAAGAAAATATGGGAAGTGAAGATCAAGCTCTCACAGTTCACTCCAAGAAACCCAGAAGAAGTTATCATCACACCAGAGGTAAGTCCTTTCATAAAGATAACTCTAGAAAATATTTGTCTAAGATTAGATGTTATACATGTGACGAGAAAGGACATTATGCTAGAGAATGTCCTAGAAACAAAAATGTCTCTCACAAGAATAAGGGAAACAAGAGAAGACATCATGCTCATGCTGCAGTGGATGATGAACCTTCATCAAAGAGAACCAGATATGAAAGTGAAGATTCTTCAAGCGAGGAAGAATATGTAATGAAAAACCATGGGGTGGATGATGAAGGATCCTCTTCCTAAATTGTAGGAAGATCAGACAAGTGTATTGTCAAAATTTATTTTATGACAATATTTCTGAATTCTAAATAAACAACTATAGGTCATAGGTCAAATTCGGATGGAATAGGGTATATACACCACTATGGACTTGAATAGTAAGGCTCTCTTGACCCACAAACAAGTGGGTCAATTTTAATTATTTAACTTTGAATCTATATTAATTAAGATTTCTTATTTAAAATTCGGAGGTCATTTTAAATAGGCCAATTTTAATTATTTAATTTGGGGTGGATGATGAAGGATATTTTCGAATTCTAAATAAACAATTATAGATCACAGGTCAAATTCTAAGGGGATAGGGTATGTACACCTCTATGGACTTTAATAGTAAGGCTCCCTTGTCCCACAAACAAGGCGGTCAATTTTAATTATTTAACTTCATCTATATTAATTAAGATTTCTTATTTAAATTTTGGGTCATTTTAAATAGGCCAATAGGGAAAATTTCCATGGTAAAGTTCCTGTCCATAAGGCACAACTATAAGTTTCAACAAAATTCCTACCAAATTTGGTGAACAATTTCTATAAAACGGTTGTGTTCTCCACTTGTTAACTTGCTCATTTTGATGGGGTTTACTTATAATATGATTATCGACACAATTTTAAGGTGTTCTATAATTCTAAATATTTGACTCTATCCATATTAGTTAGAAAATATTCAGTGGATGAATCTCATAAGATGGATGAAGAGTAGATGAATGAGAAAATCATCACATGACGGATAATTTGGGTTTTTTGCACGTCAAATTCCTACCCTAAGTTATGATATGCTTCAAATTGGTAATAAAAAACAACCTGACCAAGGTAATGGGTATATAACGTGTTCTATAGTTTTAAATATTTGACTTTGTCCATATTAGTTAGAAAATAATTTAGTTGATAAATCTCATAAGATGGATGAAGAGTAGACGAATGATATAATTAGGGTTTTGTAGGTGTTGAAGATGGTAGAGGAAATGATAGATCATTCTTCAAACCCATTGAAGGTTGATCCATCTTCACCGCAGGACCATTGTTGGATAGGACATTAAGGGAAGGATATGAGGATAGGTTTCTATGAGACTTGGGGGTGAACCATGGGATACTTACAATGTCTACCTATGGGGAAATTGTCAACATGTAGAGTAAATATTTTGGGGGAAATGGTAGTGGAATAAGAAATGGAGGGTAACTTGATATCGAAAGAAAATCCCTTGTGTCAAAAAATCAAAAGAAGTGCCTTCCAAGTGAGAAGATCGTGGTAGGAAGCTAAATGGAATGTTGAACTTAAGCAATCACAAGAACTTGTGGGAGATGTTTGCACACAAGAATAACAAAGAGATAACATTGATAGATCCATTTGTTGTTTAGCACCTTTTTATCTACAAGAAATTAAAAAAATTCTCTTTCATTATCTATGAATATTAAAGAGAAATTTGAAGCCCTATTTTCTAAGTAGTTGTAAAGGTTTCGAGATCAGATGAATGCAAGAAAAGAAGGTTGGAGATAATATTCTCCACTTGTGCAATGGCTGGAGGGGTGGGGATGACCGGGCCAGGGCCCATAAGAAGCTATGGGGAGAGAATAAGCTGTGAAAGTTGGTGGTAGATATATCTACATCTCGTGGAGAGACCAGAAGATCTCACTACATATTTATTTGGGAGATGGGAAAGGATGACGCACAACAACTCATCTGGAAGCCTGGACAATAAATCTGAAGCAGGCGCCATGCTAGCTTATTGAAGAAGAAATCCAGCGAAAAGTAACTATTACCACAAGAATAAAAAAGCAGAGCCGATAAAATCACAAATTGGAGAATAGGTTTTGATCGGATGAATCGTTAAATTGTCAAAGGCATTTCCTTTTATAGGGTAATTTGAAACCGAAATAGCTTGTTAAATGTGATGGTTTTGACAACTTTGTAGTTGATTTTGACAATTTTAAAACAAAATTGTGGTGATTTTCTGGACCGTATTTCACGGGAAAATCACTTCATGACAGGCAATTTGCTCATCAAATTCCTACCGTAAGTTATGATATGCTTGAAGTTGGTAATAAAAAACAACCTGACCAAAGTAATGGGTATATGGCCTTATTTCACGGAAAGTCAATAAGTGTTTATATTTTACAATTTAGGGTGGATGATGAAGGATCCTCTTCCTAAATTGTAGGAATATCAAACAAGTGTATTGTCAAAATTTATTTTATGATAATATTTTATGATCATAGGACAAATTCCGAGGGGATAGGGTATGTACTCCTCTATGGACTTGAATAGTAAGGCTCCCTTGTAACACACAAAAAGCGGGTCAATTTTAATTATTTAACTTCATCTATATTAATTAAGATTTCTTATTTAAAATACGGGTCATTTCAAATAGGCTAATAGAGAAAATTTCCATGGTAAAGTTCTTGTCCATAAGGCACAACTATAACTTTCAACAAAATTCCTACCAAATTTGGTGAACAATTTCTATAAAAAGGTTGTGTTTCTCCACTTATTAACTTGCTCATTTTGATGGGATTTACTTATAATATGGTTATCAACACAATTTTAATGTGTTCTATAATTTTAAATATTTTACTTTGTCCATATTAGTTAGAAAATACTTTAGTGGATGAATCTCATTAGATGGATGAAGAGTAGAGGAATGATATAATTAGGGTTTTGTAGGTGTTGAAGATGGAAGAAGAAATGATAGATCATTCTTCAAACCCATTGAAGGTTGATCCATCTTCACCCCAGGGCCATTGTTGGATAGGACACTAAGGGAAGGATATCAGGATAGGCCTCTATGGGACTTGTGGGTGAACTGTGGAATTCTTACAAGTCTACTAATGGGGAAATTGTCAACATGTAGAGTAAATATTTTGGGGGAAATGGTAGTGGGAGAAGAAATGGAGGGTAACTTGATATCGAAAGAAAATCCCTTTGTGTCAAAAAATCAAAAGAAGCGCCTTCAAGTGAGAAGATTGCAGTAGGAAGATAAATGGAATGTTGAACTTAAGCAATCACAAGAAGTTGTTGGAGACATTTGCACACAAGACTAACAAAGAGATAATGTTGATAGATCTATTTGTGGTTTAACACCTTTTTATCTCCAAGCAATTCAAACAATTCTCTTTCATTATTTATGAATATTAAAGAGAAATTTGAAACCCTATTTTCTAACTAGTTGTAAAGGTTGGGTGTCTATAAGGATTTGTCATTTTAGGATTGTAGGAAATGAATGATTGTTAAATGGAATTTGTGTCAAGTTTTATCTTTTTGTCTGAAAGTTCATGGGTGGTGTGTTATGAGACTAGGTTGTTAGATACACCTATGGCCAATAAGGAGAGCATAAGGTGAGTTTTATCATCAAACGCTCCCATCATTGTGAAGGCCTTTACAACTCATTTAAGACTAGATAGACATTGTTAACTAGACCAAGTTTTATGGATTTGAATGAAACAAGTACTAAATGAGGGTTACATTTGGATTTGATTAAAGAAGGAACTAATCCTATAAGGGGAAGAAAATTACATCTAACCTTTGAACAAGGGAAGCAATAGATTGTTGTGGCCCTATTTTTATTAAGAGGGGTATAGATGAAAATCACTATCAAGTACTTAGATATTTGATACATTGATAAATATAATAAGGTATGTAGAAAGCCTTTCATTCTTGGCATTGCTACCAAGGAGGTGTAAAAGGCTCAAGAAGATTTTATTTTGTTGAACTTGATAACACATGGTAAGGGGATTTACATTGTAGGAATAGATGGCAATAATCCTTGTGATATCACATACACAGTGTTTTCTTTATAGAATAGAAGCATATAGATGCATGAATAGAGTCATAAATTCCAGACAAAAATACCTTGGTGTAGTAAAAACTACCCCAAATACTAACATAGTGGTAGGAGAACCACCGAGGAGAGGAAAAACTGAAGATATATGCAATACCCAATTGGTTATTGAAATAGTTGATGTTGTTTTAGAGGTTGGTTTTTTAGCTTAAGCAGTGATTTTCCATTCTACTTTAGATATTGTGCAAATAGAGGATTTGATTAGTGTACATGAAAGTCTTAAACACCAAGAAAATCCAATCCAAGAACCAGATTTCTCTACCCCTGTTGAAGAATTAGTAAATTTTGGAAATCCAAGTTATTAAGGAATTAATCCTCTAAAAAATATGGTTGCTCAAGAAGGAGAAGGATCTAATGAATGCCCAATTGGATAGTCCATTGGAACAATTTAAATGGAAAATAATTCTACTACTACTTTGTCAACTTTCAAGGCATGTCTAATGAAGACCCAAACACTTTTCTCTTTGGGTTTATTGTAGTTTTTTTCATAGTTATGACTACTCTTATGATGCTTAGAAGCTTAAGTTATTTCTAAATCCTCTCAAAGAAGAAGCAATTCACTGGTTCATGGTACTTCGAGGAAATATTATCCAAACATGGGAAGAGAAGCACCAAACACTCCTAAAAAAATATCAAGACTATTGAAAACCTAGAGACTTAGGAGAAGCAATCTTCAAGATGGCCAAAAAATAAGATGAAAGTTTAGAGGACCATGTTGAGAAAGTTGCTATAATTTGTAGAGGTCAAAGCAACATAAGTTGCATCCATACACTCTTTGAAATATTATTTTTCAACCTATTTGAGATGATTGTACTAATATGTTAAACATTATGGGAGCCAGAGATGCTTCCCCATTATACCATGAATATGTGATTTGTTTTGTCAATACTCAAGAGTTAATGAAAAACATGGTAAGGGTCCTAGAGATGTTGCTACAAAATTCACAAAATCAACTAGAGGAGGAGCAACTTAAGCTTAAATTGGTACATAACACTTTATCCAACTTTAGCATGTATCATATTTCTTAAAATTGCTAAAGAGATGCTTTAAATATGTTTTTTTATTGGCTAGAATTATATAATATAAAAGATGTCAAAAATATGCTTTATTTGATTGGATAGAATTGGTGAAGTTGTTTTGGAAATATTGTTTTTTATTGTAAAGTAAGTGGGTGAATCAACCAAGAGAAAATAGAACCATAAAAATCTAAAATCCAAATGGGTTTTCGGGTAAAACTATGACTTAACCAATTTCCTTCTAAAATCAATCAAGTTCAACATGAATTGGCAAGTGGAAATTTCTAAACAATGGTGAGTTTAACATAGGTTAACTAACTGAAAGTATTGTATTAAATAACCATTCCACTTTTCTAGGAGTAAAACATGCAGATAAAATTAATTTTAATTTCTAAATAGTTTTCCACCCCATGGTGGATCTGCATTGATAATCCATCCCCTAAGTTGGAAGCTAAATTCCAAAAAAAATGAGAATCCATCCACTAATCTATCCACTAATATGGTGGGTAACTTAAAATTAAATGGACTCATGTTTTTGTAGCGGCATTTCAAAACAAATCATGTATTGAATTAAAAAGGAGAAGGTTTTTTAATATGTTTTTTGTTGTTTTAGGCTGGCTATGAACTTTAGTAGGATCACACTAGTCAAATATTATGTATTTTTATTATTATTTTTATTTTTGGCATTCATATTAGCCAAGTCAAGTTTGAAGTGTATCTATTTAGATTCCATATTCTACGAAAGCACACTATGATAGATGATAGATTTACGGTAGGAAATTCATTAATTCTTTTGATTTTCATTGAATTATGGTTCAAATTTGATTTGTTTTTAGATGTTTTTCATTTAATGGTCAAAATTTGAGGCATTTACTTTGATTACAGCAGTGATGAATTAATTATTTTAAGTGATGAATCAATTAATTTAATAAATGATTCAAATTTAATGCTTTGTCGTCCCATCATAAATGATTCAGTGTTTAAGTTCCTAACCTAGTCAATCCCTTGAGTTGAGGAGAAGAAAAATAAATGTATTGGGATTAATTTTGAAAGTTCAAAGTATTAATTAATTAGGAGATCTCAAATTTCTGAATAAAGTTTAAAGAGGCATGTATTAGAAATTAATTCATAAATTACTATTTTATTTATGAGATAAAAAGAGAGAAAATCCTTAAGAGTGCATTGGAGGAAAGGTTGGCCAAAATATAGCTTGCACAAAAAGGAAATCCAAAAACAGTTAAAGATACAAAAGTTGAGAAAATAAGGAATAAAATAATTAAGGCAAGAAAAACTGGGAAAACTAGGATAAAGGCAGAAAGAAGGCCAAGGCAGTAAAGTAGAATAAAGAAGGATAAGGTAGAAAGCAGAATAAAGCATGATAAAGTAGGAAAGCAAGAAAAATCAATGGAAAGCAGAGCAAAAGTAGGAAAATCTAAGGCATAAAAGAAAAAGCATGATAAAGCCAAAAAAGCAAGAAAAAGCAGTGGAAAACTAAAACAAGAAGGAAAAAGTAAAGCATGAAAGCAAGGCAGATATTTTGACAGCTTGTGAATCGAATTGAGAGCATTGTACTACTCAAGGCTTGGGAGATGTGCCCCTAGTCAAGCTGGGAGATGTGCCCCATGCTTCTACTATGAGGATGAGGAAATAAACTCTTCATAACTTATATTAATTTTAGATCATATGATCATATCCAATGAATTTCAAGCCATTTGCAGATATTGAAGAAGCCTTCTAGTTCACATCTTCATATTTTCCTAGTCTCTTCTCATGGAGAATTGTCTCTTCTTCTCTTCCATTCTTGAGATAATTTATTGTTGTAATTCATCCTCTGAAGGATTCCATTGATGTCATATCAGACCTATGATATTTATTTTCCTGATGCAATTTGTAAAGATCAAATTTATGTCCTCTTTTGTGCACCTAGTCTAGATTGCTATGAAAATGGATCTAGTTTCATTGTTTGAATCAGTAACACATCAAGGAAAATCCAAATTCGATTATCTCAATTTTTGTTGTTCATTAAAAAGTCAATTAACACATTCCAACCCTGATATTCATCATTCCCCCCCCCCCCTTGCACTATTTGGGTCACCATGAAGTTGAGCTATTTGAGCATTCCTAAAATCCAATTTCACTAGTTTGCCCCTTGCACTATTTGGGTCACCATGAAGTTGAGCTATTTGAGCATTCCTAAAATCCAATTTCACTAGTTTGCCTTCGAAGCCACCTCAAAACTTACTCAAACTTGTTGGTGCAAATCCCGAGAGTTAATTGAATGATATTTCATGTTTCTAATCCTATCCAATCCAAAATCCATCTCCATTGGTTGACAGAATGTGTGAAGTAAAGGGTTTAGTTTGCATATGTTGGGGTGCCCAAGAGCCTTAGGAGTAAACTTCGGTCTCATTTATTTTGAAACCATAAAAGGTCCTAGTGAATTATTCATAGGATCCTAATATGAACATTATCCCTTCTCTTTATTTGAACTCACAGTAGCTCCAACCCTTGATCAAGTCCTAGTTTTGAGTCACCCATCTCGTTGATTGATAATTTGTCTAAGTTAGTGGGCCAAATATCCAATTTGGTACATTACAAGTGGTATCATATCATGGTCCTATAAACCTGCTCTGGTGTTCAATCATGATTCATACAAGAGATACGGATCCCAAGAAGAAAGATAATTTAGGGGATGATCCTGATGGAATGAATTCTACTGAAGGAAAATTCCGAGGAGAAAGTGAAAGATGCAACATGGGTGTAAATGGTGAGATATAAAATATTATTACAAGTATGATGCAAGGATTCAAATACATGACCCATAACATCATCTTCTACGGACAAGAAACCAGAGCATTTCTTGTTAAGTATCTGGAGAATAAGAATGGTGAAGGAAGAAACCATGGGTCGCCACATTAAGAAAGGAAGAGCCCTAAAGGGTTTGTATTTTCAATTATTGTGCCTCGCAATCGACCTAACGAATTCAAAAAGGATACTTCAAGTCAATCAAGGCCTACTATTGTCATGTCCCAACATTTTGGATGAACAAAAGTGTGGACCATGCTAAACACCTAAGGGGACTAAGTGGAATTACTTAAGTTGCCTAGAGAAATTTTGTTAAATAAACATTATTTAGGCATGTATTTGATTTTTTATTTTATCATTATTATTTATTATACAATTTAATTATGTGTAAATGAGCTCGCCATGTCGGGGGGGCGCATTGGGCAAGTCAACTTGCCAAGGTGATAGAAGTGGAAACTCTATGACAAAAGCAGTCAGAGAGAAAAGGGAAAGTGCCTAAAAGCCACATAAAAGCAGTCAAAGACAAAAGAAGGAAAGTTTTGGCAAAGAAGGGTGTAGTTTCCTTTTGGAGACTCAGAAAAGTTGTCAGAACAAAAGCAGGAAATTTTTGGAAAAAGAGGGTGCAGTTTCATTTTGGAGACTCGGTCTCAAAAGCAGGGAAAAGCATAAAGCTATCAGGGATAAAAGCATCAACTATTTGACTAATGAATGCACACTTTCTAAGTCATATGGATGACTTGGATATGGAAACATCTCCACATTGCCCCTACATTTCAATTTTCTCAAGGAGGACCCATGACTGGGCCAGGGTTATGGTTTTATGTGTTAACTTAATCTCACTGGTCACCTATTGCCTCTACTTACTAAGAAGGTCACCCAGAGATATATTAAAGGAGAATTCAAGATCCATTTACTAGTTTTGTTGATGAATTAATTGATTGATGCTATGTGAGCATAGTTTTCTAAGTGATGCACCTTAGAGGGAGATGAGCCCCAAACCTTCCTTTCCCCGCTCCTTAATTCTCATTCACTTATCTTTTCAGGTATGGAGTGAATAATGTTCAGCCAGTGAATTATTATCAGTCATATTTTTCAGTCTCCATATCATTCAAGTCGAGCTCCAATGAAAACCAAGTTTCGCCTATGCTCTCAGTCTCTCTCGTGTCTAATTTTGGGACACCTTCCCATCATTTTGAGTCCTCTGATGTAATGGTCAGTTAATATATTTATTTATGATGAGTAACAGCTGATAAATATTTTTATTTATCTCTTTCATGTCTCAATAACTCTTTTCATTAAGTTTTCATACTCAAATTTCCATGTATAAGTTTAACTAGTCATCAAAATGAAGGATTTGAGAATTCTAGTGCAGTAATAATTGAGCCTTGTTCATGGGCATGAGTTTGGATGGTTTAATATGTTGTAATAATATTTTTTATTTTCTTTAAAATTCATTTATCAGTTCTAATACAGTTCTGCTATGAATTCCAAGCTTACTTGCACACCCTAGCTAGATTACTAGTTAAATTTGACTAGTCTAATTGTTCTTTCAATTTAGAGAGTTATATTCAGTCATTTTCGATTATATAAGTTTTTTTATGTGACTGAAATACTCACATACCCATACATACTTCCATATAAGAAATATTTTGATTCTATACAGTGTTTTGGAACCCTCCATTATGCAGGACATCCCTAGGCCAAAATTGCCTAAAAACCCTAATTCTTTCCTAAAATATCTAGAAATATCTAGATATGTTATGAGCTGTCCCAAACCATATTTTATGTTGTATGAATGCCTTATAACACCTATTTTATTTTCCTCTATCCCCTGGTAAAAAGGACTGAATAAATTTCCCTAGTTTCACGGTTAAGTGACCTAGAAGCGGGGGATTAAGTTTCTGTATAGTGGACTCTGAAACTTTAATGGTCCCTGATCTAAATGTGTTAGGGGAAATTAATTTACTGTTCTAAAAATTTCCTTTGGTTTCTTTCCCCTGCCATCTCCCGTGCATACAAATTTCTCTGCAAAATACCTTCATTTCCCTAGTCAAAAATTCACTGAGTGTTTACAAGTGTAATATCAGAAATTTTATTTAAGTTGCAGCAATAGTTAGTGATATGATATGAATATCAGACCTCAGATAATTCTAGTGGTATCATAGCACTTTCCTCCACCCCTGTGGAAAGTAATCTCTTAGTGAATAAATTTTGCAAATCAACAATTCAAGTTGCAACCATGAGGATTGTACCTATAGTTGAAGATGGTGACTTTGATCAGTTTGTTGAAGAAGAAGAGGTGATATATGTTAATCATGGATTGCAAATCTCAAGATACAAGGATGATTACTTTTCTAACTATATGGAGTATGAATAAATCAATGTTGAACTACCCATGGCTAATCCTAAGAAGAATTTAGAAAAGATCATAGATGATATTGAAAATTTGCCCCACCACTACGAACAGTATCTTACCTTGGGGGAAGAGATTTGTAAATCCATTCCTTTCAAAGAGTATTTTTATTGCAGATTTGGATTTGAGCCCAAAAATGTATATGATCACTCTTTCAAGAGCAGCAAATCATCCATGGAGGAACCAAGTTGTTCCACCTCTCTTAGCAATGAGAAGGAAGAAGGAACCAAAAGTGAACAATCATCAAATCCATCAGCATGTTCAAGCATTCTGAGATTCTTTGGTTTTTCTTCAAGAATATTCTATAGAAGTAATGGTCATAGTACCATTCAAGAAGGAAACACCTCAAGTTTCTTGAAATAATATGCTCCAGAAGATCTTGCTTGTTCACCATTACTCCAAGAAGAGAATGAATGTTACTGCACTTCCAGTTTCCTTATGAATGATGTTCGGACCACTGCTAAGGATGTGGGTTCATATGGTGGTGGAAAGACATATTTTGGGTCATATACATAAGAATAATACAAATCATATTTACAGTCGCCTCAGGATCCACCTAAGGAAGAAGAAGACAAGGCCACACCGCTTGGGTGTCAACCAAAAAATTTGGTGGAGGAGCAGGCCACCAAACTATATGTACATAAATATGGGAAGATGAAAAACATGGATGATAAAAGTTATGATTTTTGAAGCATCCATGTACACCTACAACCATCTGATCTATGGGAGGAGGAAAAGACTTCACTTGCATATGAGGACTGCAAGATGAAGGACAATTGTGAGAGAGATGAATTTACTCCTAGTTCTCTGTTGGTGAACAAAAAATCGATGTAAAGCAATGTGATTTTGTCAATGATGATAAGAGATATTTTGGATCAGATATAAAATAATAAAAAATATCATATCTGAAGTCATCATCTGAACTCCTTAAGGAATTGGAAAAAAAGACCCCACCGACTAGATGTGAACTAGGAAACTTGACGGAGAAAAATCTGATGCAAAGGGATGGACATAGTTCATAATTTTGGACTCTGTTGCAACATGATGAAGCTGAAATTCCAAGGCATGAGATGCTTTCTTATTGTTGTACAGATCACATGTCATTCCAACCTTCAAAGATACCCTCCACTTCACATCATGGAAGTGATTTTGCAGAAAATCTAAAGGCTGACATGTAATGCTAAGAATGAGTTTTGGGTTGTGGATCCATGCGACAAGAAAAATGGTCCTATATGTAAGCTATTAGAAGAAGAAACCTTGGTGGAGGATTTTCTTTATGATCGACATCATTTGAGTGGATTACTAAAGGAGGATAGAAAGAAGCTTATGGCAGCCCTGAAAAACCTTGTTGACATCAATGCCTTGGCGGCAAGATGTTGTTGGAAAGCTTCTGGTGGATGGATGGAAGGAGAATCATTTTTGGAGGAGTGCATAGAAATGAAAGAAGGCATGGCCAAGATGAAGGAGAGCTATGTGAAATTACTATCTGACAGAGATCATCTCTTCATGGTGGCTGAGATGTACCACAATGCACTCAAGAAGGTGGAAGAAGAATCTGAGAAGCACACACATGACTTGGAGATCACCAGAAACTCATTGAAGAGCACACAAATATCCCTTAAACATTCAAAGTTGAAAACCTATCAACTTCAAAAGGAGTTTCGAATGTCACACCCTTCATGTTGCATGGAGGGGAATGTTCTGGGTATAATGGGGAAATCTATTGTGGAGGAAGGACATGAGAAAAGAGAAAATTTGCATATGCTTGGGAAAATATATGAGGAAGACAATATGGACCAAGAACCCATTGAGATTGAGGAGAATGATGAAGTCTTCTTATCTATCAGAAATATGGATGATCACTTTCCATATGGATCAGCAAATAAATTCCTTATTCATCCATTAATTGGGTGGATAGATGCACCTTGGGAATGAAGATTGTGGGAGGTAAAGAGTTCAATTTGTGTAATGAATTATTTGTCCTAACATGTGGGCAGACACAAATATATATGATGCAGCCCTTAGGTACCACCCATACACCTGCACATGAGGTGCATTCTGATTTTCATTTGCTTGAGGAGATTGAGGTCAAACAAGATGAAGAGCAAGCACTTGCATGTTTCCTACGATATTATGAGTTGCTTCTAGGGAAGTGTTGTACAGTTTTGTAGGAGGCACATAATATAATTGTCACCGATCCAACCAATGGAGTAAGTTGTACATCCATTAGATTGATGGACGAGTGTTTCAAGGAGTTGGTTCACAATTCTTCACCCCACACCTCTATTTCAGCCACATCATGTGGGAATAAAAATTGAGTGAAAGGATTTTTTATGTTGATGCCACCAAAGGAGCATGATGTTTGCATTCTTCTAGTGGAGGGATTGATGATCAATCCATGTTGTTTGACAAGTGCATCATTGGTAGTTGAATTATTCAGCATGTAAGTTTGTTTTTCCATTGATTGGGTGGCTAGACACATGATGGAGAAGTGTACTCTGGAGGGAAAATATTTTGCTTGCATCAATGGAGATACATCAAACACATAAAAAAAATTATATGAGCAGTTTAGGCATACTTGTTGGTTGGATGATGCTTACGCTCATTGGGTTTGGACATGGATGTCACACCTATGTTATTGTAGAAACATCATTGTGAGACTCAATGCTGATTTGCATCAATCACATAAAGAAATTAATGTTGGGTGGGGAGATCTCACTGATTTCCAACTTTTCATTGAAAATTTCCAATTTTCAGTGCAATGTTATGATTTCCACATCATGAATTTCATTTCCTGTGAGGATAAATTTTTATGGTGGATACTAATGTTTGGATACTTACAGTTGAGGAAATGGGATCCATGCATAATTTTGTCCAATAAGTTGTGTGGGAAGCCATTCTCACTGAAGGGGGTGCAATGCAAGCAATGGGACCCTGACATTGCTTGTTTTGGAGAAACTTTACATGCTAGATTGATGGAGAAATTCAATCTTTTTTGCACATGAGTTCATGCTCTTGTTCTCCTATATTGTGGACAAATTTGCGGCACTTTGGAGTGCTTCTACTTGAAGATGAGCAGATTTGGGAGGGGAGGATTTTCATGTCCCCACATTTTGGACCAACAAAAGTGTGGACCATGCTAAAAACCTAGGGGGACTAAGTGGAATTAATTAAGTTGCATAGGGAAATTTCGCTAAATAAACATTATTGAGGCATGTATTTGATTTTTTATTTATCATTATTATTTATTATACAAATTAATTATGTGGAAATGAGCTTGCCATGTCATGGGGTGCATTGGGCAAGTCAACTTGCCAAGGTGAAAGAAGTGGAAACTCTATGACGAAAGCAGTCAGAGAGAAAAGGGAAACTGCCTAAAAGGCACAGAAAAGCAGTGAGAGAGAAAAGCAGGAAATTTCTTGAAAAGGAGGGTGCAATTTCCTTTTGGAGACTCAAAAAGGTTGTCAGAACAAAAGTAGGAAAGTTCTGGAAAATGAGGGTGCAGTTTCCTTTTGGAGACTCGATCTCAAAAGCAGCAAAAAGCATAAAGATGTTAGGGATAAAAGCAACAACTCTTTGAATAAGGAATTCATGGTTGCTAAGTCAGATGGATGGCTTGGACAAGGAAACATCTCCACATGGACCTTACATTCCAATTTACTCAAGGAGGTCCCATGACTTGGATAGGGTTAGGGATTTAGGTGTTGACTTTCTCTCACAGATCACCTATTTCCTCTACTTGCTAAGAAGGTCACCCAGAGATCTATTAAAGGAGAATTTGAGCTCCATTTACTAGTTTGGTTGATGAATTAATTGATTGATGCTACAAGAGCATAGTTTTCTAATTGATGCACATTAGAGCTTTGGGAGATGAGCCCCAAACCTTCCTTTCCCCACTCATTCATTCCCATTACCTGCTATTTGCAAATATGGAGTGCATAGTGTTCATCCAGGGAAGTCTTATCCATCGTCTTTTGCAGCCTCCATCTCAGTCAAGTCGAGCTCTAGTGAATCCCAAGCTTCACCTATGCTCTTAGTCTCTCTCATGTGCAATCTTGGGCCTCCTACCCATAATTTTGAGTCCTCTGATGTAATAGTCAGTTAAAATATTTATTTCTAATGTGTTCCCCACCGGAGTCTCCAATTCTGTTATGGAGAGAAAATTCCTATGGCTTGCGGTGTACCACAATAGACAGAGACACCGCAGAAATAAATCCCTTCCCAATATGCAAGATAAATAAAACATCTAACACTAAAGGATCTCTAATCATACCTTATTCCAGATGGTTGAAGTAGATCCTCATTGAGCTTTTTCCAATCCCGCTTGCTTTAGCAATTCCCTCTCAACAACAATAAACAAGGCAAGCATGCTATATAATATAGTGTTAGGACTAATCTAGCATATATAATCAATAATGCATAAGCAATTAAACACATCCATGGATTAAATATTCATTTAAATGCACATCATTGGACAAGAAAATCTATTTCTATTAATAAAATCAGATATTACACAAGTGACAACCTCGGGCGACACATCTGCGAACCAAAGTAACTGAGTCCTCCACCTGGGCCTCCACCACCCCAATCCTCCATCTCTCGATAGCAAGCTCATAAACAAAGGAAAGCTTGGGAATAACACAAAGTGCTCCAAGGGACAAACGGATGCAGACTCAAGTACAAGCAAGCTACGGCAACAATGGACTATATTTTTCTTTCTCTTAAATTCCTCCTCTTCAACGTATCCAAGGGGTTCCTTATATAATACTCCAAAGGGGTGATGGAGGGTCAAATCTGAGTGATCGCGAGGCATATGGAAGGCTAAGAGACAAGTGACTTGGACACACATCAAGGAACACTCCAAAAATATTTGTCCTTTTGTACATATCCCGATGTACATGGGTTTAAGGTCAATATCCTCATATATACGCGAGAAAGGGATTAAAAGTCACCTACAAAAAATAATAGGTGTTTTTAGGGATGATCTTGGAAACATCAAAGGTACAATATTGGTACATGGTGTCCAAAGAGTCTGCAAAGGGACAGGGAATGCCATAAATGTGTGATCTACCATGTGTGGTAAAATCAGTGTTAACAGATGCCCCCTAATGTGTGAGGTTAGAGGGGTAACATGATGGCCAAAATACATTATAAATCCATCCCAGAAGTGGAGTGATGAAGAACCAGGTGGAAGAACCAGCTATCCATCAGTATAGTACAATAATCAATCTCTGCATATGACTGCAAATACATATAATAGTCCTGGATACATAAGAGTACAATGGCCATGAATAGGCATGATATACAAAATGTGACATGTGTGGTCATGGCCACGTACAATATATAATAGATCAAAATCTCCATGATGAATATATACAAAGGATCAAGATCTCCATAGAAATTGAAGATATACAATGGATCAAGGTCTCCATAATGGCTAAAGATATCTAACATACATTGGAATCAAGTCACGAGAGTTGAAATCTCATGAACACTGACACGATCAAGGAGGTAGCATATGTGGAATGCCACCAATCTGGAAAGTCTTCTACACAAATTGATACAAGTACATGTCCTACTATGTGAATAGAGGTGTACAGGTCGAACACAATGGTCCATCGTCTGATTACCGGTCATTGATGTATACCATTAACAGATGCGAGATCACCCACCGATAATGAAAATGGGAATCAAGGTACTAGAGTGCAATCTAACAAGTGTGAATAGATGTGTTGAGGTCGAACGGTTGAAAGAATCCATCGATTAGGGGACATTGATGTATTCCCAAAACTATCAATGGCAAGAGAACCTACCACTGATGATTATAATTCTTAAGGCACTCAAATGACTCTAGACTCCTATCCCAGAATAAATGATCTGAAGTCGATGGGATGGAATCCACTGGAAGGAGGGCATTAAGGCATCCCCCATCAACCAACACGGGGTACTCAGCAACGCTGCATAATGTGGAAGGACTCGAACAAGATGTGCACAAACTAGTGATAGTACCGAGAATGGCTAATATGCAAAGTCAAGACAACTGAGGAATGGCCGACTCAGAATTTAACTTCCTTCGAACAAGAGCATAAAGGTGAATGGTGACTGAATGCAGGCAGCATAGACTCTATATACAAAACTAGGACATCGTTGCGACACGGGAGGCATCAACAGAGGCTCCATAGGGACTGGAAGCTTAACCAATCGGTGGAGATAAACTCAAAGAAATGAGTACAGCTCCTAAATTCAAACTATTAACCCAACCAACGAATGTGATATATAGTGCTCGGTTCGAAGGCGACACGACTCGACTGCCACCAAAGATAACATCTTTTCCTATCCGACTTTTTGGTTTTTTTTTTTAACTTTTTCAGATATTTTGAAAAGCTTGAAAAAGAATAAAAGTGCTTTCTAGTTACAAATCTAGGAGGAGACGGGTGTCAAGGGGCAAAAAAACTAGTTCCAAGCAGTGGAACATACCTATGCTCAATGCAAGGAAATGTGTGTAGGATAACAACACTCAAGGGAAAGTCCCCTCCTAGTAAAAAACGGGGAATCAAGCTGCAAAAGATATATAAAAAGGCTCTGCTTGGCTAGATATGATACAAGCTCGGGTTATATGGCTGATACTCAAAGTCAGGGAAGCCGGCATAAGGCTCAATAAGGCAAGCAAAACTCATGATAATGCAATTACAACTTGACATATACAAGGGAGTCCCAGGGAAATGGCCAGCATAAAGGTCAAGAGGAGTATGAAGCTCTTGCTCAAATTCATGGCTGTACTATACAAAGGCCTCCCACACCCTAAAGGAGAAATGTCGGCATGGGCACCAAATGCAAAACAGGATCTAACTAGGGTACCCATGTATGGGACAACTCTACCATTCACAACATGTCACTTCTAAAAGCAACAAGAAGGTTTCGTGACAAGATGGAATGGGCTCGTACCTAAGGTTAAGATGAAACCATCATAAGGTCATGAAAAGTGCAAATGGATGTGAAACCTAACCTATATGCTAGTTTAGACATAATACCTGAAATAGGCATGAATGGGTCAAAACCAAGGTCAAACCGCACTCAAAATGGATTCCTACAACTTCAAATTAGTTCAAATGATCCAAAACGGTCAAAAACTATAAGAAGTGCGTAAAAATTTCAAAAAGTTTCTATAAATAGTGAAAAATTTTAAATTTTTCATACCATTTGAATTTTTTACCTAACATAGTGCATTTGAGCTCAGAACTTCAGAAGTGAATTCCAGGAGCATCGTCTAGCAGAATCCCTCCCCATTTGATCCAGGTAAATTCTCATGCTCTTCTCTTTCATTTTGATGCAATTTTTTTAAAATTTCATGGTCAATTTAATTTTTTGAGCCATCCAAACTTATGCATTTTGGCCCACGTGAAAATCGGGCCTTTTTCCGCATATAGGGCTCTCCATACACAAAAAATGCACCAAAATCCGCGTACATACGCGTCTGTTTTGAAAACAATCGCGTACAGGGCCACGAACAAGGTTTTGATAGGAAAATACTGATCAAAAACTTGGTATTTTGTGCAGGATGGTGCTAGAGTGGAGAGAAAAAGAGCATGTTGATGTTGAGGAAGCTGTGCAAGGTGATCTTATTGCTCAACAAGCATTACAAGCATGTGGCTTGAAAAAAATTTGGTGTCTTGGAAGCCTGAGGGCCAAACCAAGACTACTCCAGCTACTGATAAACTATTGGGATCCAGAGTCTGAAACATTTCAGATAGATGGGATGTCGCTCAGCATTGAGGTTGAGGACATATATTTCATCATAGGTTTGTCCTGACGAGGGGATATGGTGAACCTCCGATCCCATGGGCCAGGAGGCGGGCTAACCATAGATGAGTACATTATTGTGTACTACTTTCTCAATACAAAAAAGTTTGGGAGTCATTAATCTTTGACTTCCTTTTTCCACATCATCAATCTTTGACTTCCTTTGTCATTAAAGGTTTGTCATCAATGGCAACCAGTGCTCAACAAACTCCCCCTTTGTCATTGATGGAAACACCTCAATTTTCTCCCCCTTACATTAATGAAAAAGGGCCAAGCATTTATCCATCAAATCATCATAATGTTTTCTTGAATAAGTAATGAGATCAAAGTGAAATGTTTGATCTACTGTTGTGATTGATTTCAAATGGTCCAATTTCAAATGCTTGATATGTTGTTGTGATTGATTTTTCTTCTAAATCCTTTTACTTACTCCTTATTTTGTCTATCTCCCCCTAAGCTTGAACACTTCAAAGGTCTTAGCTAGTCTCCTCAGATGCACCAAACATGGCTACTTCTTGCTTCAATTTTGCAATTTTTTCTTCAAATTTTGGTAGTGCCTTATGGAAATAATTCTTGATGCAATATTTAGAGCCAAACTGTCTCTTAGACTTTTCAAGATGTCCTACTCATATCTTGATCAAGGTGTCAATTCAACTCTATACAACTTGTCTTGACATGTGCTGAAAGGATAAATGTGTATAGTTGTTGAAAAATTCACTTATATTTGCAATGCTTAAGAAACTTCTTAAATCACTTTTGGTTAGATTAACAAAATCAAACTTGTTATTACTTTCCAAAACAAAGTTTTTACTGTAATTTAATCAACCCATGTGGTCGTGATCTTGAAAACTTTCAAATGTTGTTGTCTTTAGTCATCAAAGCAAGGCTTGATTTACTACTGTCCTTTGGGTGCAATAGGATATGATGATACTGTGAGGTAAACCATATATCATGTCAATATGCTTCAACAATCATTGCATCAATGACAACTACATAAAGTTGTTTTACCACATTTCTCCCCCTATCAACATGCCAACTTCATCACTTATTAAACTTTGTTAGTTTGTCAACTTCAACCACGATCCTTGGACCTATTTGGAGCATCCTTCTCTTGCCTTTGAGTTCATCCTCCAAACTTTATGAACTTGAGGTCTTCAAGAGACCTCAAGCATGGCTTACCACATGGAAGCCACCTTCACTTTTGCATTGATCATCAACTTCATTTAAATCTAGAAGAATGTTCTTTCTTGCCCATACCTTAGAATGTCCTTGGTTATGATCATTGATCCTTTGGTCTTCAAATCTGCTGGTGCCATTCTTCTTCTAAGATTCATTGACCTTCCTTGCTGATGGGTATGAGAAGCTTCTCATGAATTGTCTTCTTGAGCTTGTTCATACTTGGGATTTATGGCAAACTCCAGCACAAGTGAAGCATTTCAAGGTGTGACAGTTAGCAGCAACATGCCTAATTCGGTCACATGTCTAGCATCTAATCTTGTCATTGTGTCTTCCCCCACTTCTTCTAAAATCCATAGCCATATGACCAAAGTTTGAACAAGAAAAACAGTAACCATTAAATCCATTTTCATACCTGGTACTTTGGTTCCATCTTGGAGGTGCTTCTCTTCTACAGAATTTTCTTTGATGGATAGAACTAGCTCCTTATTGCATTCTTAAACTTCCAATATCTTTGTTTTCATGTGCAGGTATATGAAAAGATTTGCTTTCTCCTATGAAGGATGTGGATCCAACTTCAGGAGTTTTGGGGGACCACATGTCTTCTTTAAGTTTGTATTCTAACTTTTTGGATCCAAGGCCATATTTTCATAGGGAGACCTTTGACAATCCAATAATTTATCCAACATAACCGAGTTGTTATTGAACTTCACGTGATTGTTTGATTTTTTATCTTCTTTTTAAGACCAACAATTTCCATTTCAAGATTCTGATTTTTTATTTCTTTTTCTTCCAGCTGAAGCTTCATAACATCTTATATTCTTGTGGCTTCTTACAGCTGAGTCCTCAAGCCAATATTATTTCTTCTTTTCTCCTCAAGATCTTTTGGGATTTTACCAATATTCTCTTGTTCTCTTGCTAGTTCAGGATTCAGTCTTTCATTTTTATTGTTTTGGTCTTCTAGATCATATTCCAAATATTTCTTCTTAACTTTCACTCTCAAGAGCAAATCTTTTGTCTTCTCTTTGTATTTTTCAAATGGCCCCAAAATATTTCTCTTAAGTCTCGGATTGAATTTAAGATCAATATCCAACAAGGTGTATGTAAATGCATTATTATCTTTTAGCAAGACTTCTTTTTCATCTTCTATAAGTACAAAATCATCATCATTACACTCAGAATTATCATCCATTGAAGAGTACTTACCTTCACTTGTATCTGAAGCATGTGCAATCTTTTATTCTTGCTTCTCATCATTGAATTCTACTTCCTTTTCTTTGTATTGTTCTTCTTTTAGTATTCTTCTTCCATATTATTCTTTTATTATTCTTCTTGCCAAGTCAAGTAAGGTCTACGTGTAGTGATCATCAAGTTTATCAACAAATTTATCAAATCTGCTTCAACAAGTATCATATCACTGCTTCAACAAGATTATCATATAATTGTTCTGTGTCACTTCATTATTTCATCCAAGCTAATTTACAACAGTTCTTTAGCTTCCCATAGTCTCCAAAAACCTTGCTTCCTTATTGCTGGTACAATACCACTGCTTCAGAGTTGCGTGTGCCTCAGTAAACAGTCTGAAAATCAGAGCTCTTCTACACATCCGAATTTCACTCAAAAATGAAGAAGTCAGCTTGTTATTTATAGTGATTTTCCATAATAATTTTACTAAGTCGACATGTCATTTGAATTTATATTTATTTTTAAATTAATAATTAAATTCATGTCTAGTGGGTCGACTTCTGAGGCATTTTCAAATTTTGTTTTAATTCTTTATACCTATTTTATCGTGTCCATGTTGAATACTTTTCCAACATGCTTCCATTCATTTGTCCTTTTTCCATGTCATCAATGCTTGTCATTGGTCATTGTCTTGTCCATATCTCCTTGAGGACTTCATTTTATCTTGTCCACTTGCGTTTTCTCCTTGAGGACTTTGGGCATATGAGTCCACTTAGGGCCATTGGGAGTTTTACGAGATGTCCTTTTAATGCGTTCCATACTTGTTGCGTGAATGGAACTCTACAGGGGGGATGAGTTACATAAGAAATACCTTTATTTATTATAATGTCTCCAATGGCATGTCCTAGATTTGTGGTGTTACATATTTTATAAGTATTAAGGATAGAGATTGTAATGTAATCTTGAAAGTAAGCACCTAAACCTCCAAAGAAAGACAAGCATTTTGTGCCAACTAGAGTTTCATTGATCTTACTAAACTTAATGCTAAAAAACTAAATAAAACATTTATATGTACTTTTTTTCCACATAAAAAATTATTACTTTATTAGTGAAAATGCTAAACATGAAATTAGTCTAAATTGATATAAAGTACCAACCAAAATCAAACTGATAACATTCATACCAAAAACACTATCTTCATAAGAAAACACTCACTACAGAAAATAACAAATTCACATTGTTTATCATGTTGCCAAAATTGGTCTTGCCATTGAAATATTGAAATAACTCTAAGAAATATCCTAATTTATTATAATGTCTCCAATGACATGTCCTAGATTTGTGGTGGTACATATTTTATAAGTATTAAGTAAGAATAAAGATTATAATGTAATCTTGAAAGTAAGCCTCTATACCTCTAAAGAAAGACGAGCATTTTGTGCCAACTAAATTTTCATTGATCTGACTAAACTTACTAGAACATTTATATGTACTTTTTTTTACAAATAAAAAAATTATAACTCTATTAACGAAATGCTAAACATGAAATTAGCGATACAAAGTCCAAACCAAAACAAACTGATAACATTCATTAAAAAAAAACTATCTTCATAAGAAAATACTCACTACAGAAAATGTTCTTCGAAGCAAGTACAGAAAACGATCTTCGAAGCAAATACTGAAAACACGATCTTCGAAGCAAATACCCAGAAGCCAACTACAGAAAACGATCTTCGGCAAATAAGAAAAAACTAACTACAGAAAACGATCTTCGAAGCAAATACTGAAAACGATCTCCAGTTACGCATGATATTATTGCTGCAGCCGAACGTCTCGTGAACGTGGAGCCATAAAAGAATCGTCAGTTACATTTCAGTTACAGATACTCTTGGAGCCGGAAGTCTCTTGAACTTGGAATCATGAATTCTTCGTGAAAGCTGTATGTACTTTTCGTCACTTCCAGCTTCTCGTGGTGGTGGTCTACTGACCACCACTTCCATGGATTCAAGAGCAGGGGAATTCTCAAGCAACCAGACCAACACATCGATCTCCTTCTCATCATAAATCTTGTAGAGATATGCCTCTACCTCCAGAAGATTGAGCAGCGGAGACTCCAAAGTTGTTAGAATGGGATCTCTCGTTAAAGTCTGCATTGCATTAAAGTGAAAACCCAAAACCAATCACAAATTCCTTCTTACTTGAAACAGGAACATATAATTCTTACCAAATCAAATTTCAAAATACAACATACAAAATACAAAAATTCTTACCAAATCAATGGCGCCAGCTATGAACAGACTCTCAAGATTAGGAAGCCCTTGAAGCAGGTTGGTAGTAGGAATATTCATCTTGTCTTCCCATCGTAAATTATCAATTTCTAAACTTCTCAGGAATTTGAATTTCTCCGTTATCTGAGCACATCTCTCCGCTGAATAAGTGTTTGTTCCATGTAAGTTCGGTTTCAATGACATCTCTATTACTGTTCCATCTGAATCCATGTCAAGTTCCATAAAATCGCAAGAGACATCCTTAAACAAGAGCCCATTCAGACTCAAATCGTTTGTATTGGAAATACAAATGAACTTTCTGAGCTTCGGGCAGTTGACACTCAAAATCTCCAGGTCGATGGGAATATGCAGAGTTAAAGCTTCAATGTGAGGACTAGAAATGGTGGAATTCTTCGGCACAATGCAAGACTTTAGTCGAAGTTCTTGTAGAAGCGGGCAATGAGAAAGAAATAGGGCTAAACTATCATCTTTGAATCCCACATTACCAAAGCAGCAATAAGTCAGATGGTCGAATCCACCAAAACCAGTTGGAATTTCTGAGACAACGTAGTCGAAGAGTGTGAGGGTAGTGAGTCTATTACATAAGAAAAGGGTGGGAGGTAAAATTTCTCTTGGATTGTCAGGGTCAGGTTGAGGGTGAGAATCGGGATCTAACTCGGGGTCAGAGGCCGAAAAATGGCGAAGAGAGAGGGCTTCAACATTCTTGGACGCTACACAGTGCACCCATTTACATAAATTCTGGTAAGTAAAATGCCAGTCGTTTCTCGTATAGAGATTGAAGGTTTCGAGATCAGATGAATGTGAGAAAAGAAGGTTGGAGATAATATTCTCCACTTGTGCAATGGCTGGAGGGGTGGGGGTGACCGGGCCAGGGCCCATAAGAAGCTCTAAGGAGAGAATAAGCTGCTGAAGTTGGTGGTAGAGATATCTCCATCTCGTGGAGAGACAAGAAGATCTCACCGCGTCTTTAATTGGGAGATGGGAAAGGATGACGCACAGCAACTCATCTGAAAGCTTGGACAATAAATCTGAAGCGGGCGCCATGCTAGCTTATTGAAGAAGAAAGCTAGCGAAAAGTGACTATCACCACGAAAGGTAAAAAGCAGAGCCCATACCAGCTTAGATCCAGCTTTACCCGGCTCTATCATGCGCCGAGAGGGATCAAATATTTCGAGGTGCAAACCCTGCTTCAACAATTGCACTCCAAAAAAAGGTTTGCACCTCGAAATATTTGATCCCTCTCGACCCATGATAGAGCCGGGTAAAGCTGGATCTAAGCTGGTTCCAGTCGTGGGCGGCAACATTAATATTTTAAATGATCCACAGTATGTATATGTTTTTAGTTATTTTTGCAATTGAATTTTACAGTAGAATATTTTATAATCCAATTTTTACATTATAAAATTACATGAAAGAAGCTTAAGAATAACAATGTAACAATGTAAGAATGTGAATAAGAAGAATGTGATATTAAGCCTAGTTTAATCTTTAAGCCGACATTGTGGTAGCTTCAAATATATATTTATTATGAGCCGACATTGTGGGAGATTTAAATATATATTTATCATGAGCCGACATTGTGCCGACATTGTGCCACGTGTCACTTCCACGTTGAGCACAGAATCACACTTCTACCTCATACCGGACTGTAGAATGCCCTCTCGGCGCAAAAATCACAAATTGGAGAACAAGTTTTGATCGGATGAATCGTTAAATTGTCGAAGACATTCCCTTTTATATAGGGTAATTTGAAACCGAAACTGCTTATTAAATTTGATGGTTTTGACAATTTTGTAGTCGGTTTTGATCAAAGCAAAATTGTGGCGGTTTTTTGGACCATATTTAATAGGCAAATCATCTTATGACTAGCAATTTACTCATCAAATTTCTACCCTAAGTTATCAAATTCCTACCCTAAGTTATGATATGCTTGAAGTTGGTAATAAAAAACAACCAATCAAAGTAATGGGTATTGGCCTTATTTCAAGGAAAGTCAAAAAGTGTTTATATTTTACGGTTTGGAGTGGATGATGATGGGTATTGGCCTTATTTAAGGAAAGTCAAAAAGTGTTTATATTTTACCCTTTGGAGTGGATTATGAAGGATCTTCTTCCTAAATTGTAGGAAGATTGGATAAGTATATTGTCAAAATTTATTTTATAATAATATTTTCGAATTCTAAATAAACAATTATAGGTCATAGGTCAAATTCCTAGGGAATAGGGTATATACACCTTTATGGACTGAATAGTAAGGCTCCCTTGTCCCACAAACAAGTGGGTCAATTTTAATTATTTAACTTTGAATCTATATAATTAATTAAGATTTCTTATTTAAAATTCGGAGGTTGTTTTAAATAGTCCAATTTTAATTACTTGATTTGGGGTGGATGATGAAGGATCATCTTCCTAAATTGTAGGAAGATAAGACAAGTGAATTGTCAAAATTTATTTTATGATAATATTTTTGAATTATAAATAAACAATTATAGGTCATAGGTCAAATTCCTAGGGGATAGGGTATGTATACCTCTATGGACTTGAATAGTAAGGCTCCCTTGTCCCACAAACAAGGGGTCAATTTTGATTATTTAACTTCATCTATATTAATTAAGATTTCTTATTTAAAATTGGGGTCATTTTAAATAGGCCAATACCTAAAATTTCCATGGTGAAGTTCCTGTCCATAAGGCACAACTATAACTTTCAACAAAATTCCTACCAAATTTGGTGAACAATTTCTATAAAAGGGTTGTGTTTCTCCACTTATTAACTTATTCATTTTGATGGGGTTTACTTATAATATGATTATCAACACAATTTTAAGGTGTTCTATAATTTTAAATATTTGACTATGTCCATATTAGTTAGAAAATACTTTAGTAGTAGATGAATGAGCAAATCACCCCATGACGGGCAAATGACCAAAGTAATGGGTATATGAACTTATTTCACTGAAAGTCAATAAGTGTTTATATTTTAAAGTTTGGGGTGGATGATGAAGGATCCTCTTCCTAAATTGTAGGAAGATCAAACAAGTGTATTGTCAAAATTTATTTTATGATAATATTTTTGAATTTTAAATAAACAATTATAGGTCATAGGTCAAATTCTGAGGGAATAGGGTATGTACACCTCTATGGACTTGTATAGTAAGGCTCTCTTGTCCCACAAACAAGGGGTCAATTTTAATTATTTAACTTCATCAATATTAATTAAGATTTCTTATTTAAAATTCAGGTCATTTTAAATAAGCCAATAGGAAAATTTTCCATGGTAAAGTTCCTGTCCATAAGGCACAACTATAACTTTCAACAAAATTCCTACCAAATTTGGTGAACAATTTCTATAAAAGGGTTGTGTTTCTCCACTTGCTAACTTGCTCATTTTGATGGGGTTTACTTATAATATGATTATCAACACAATTTTAAGGTGTTCTATAATTTTAAATGTTTGACTCTATCCATATTAGTTAGAAAATATTTAGTGGATGAATCTCATAAGATGGATGAAGAGTAGATGAATGAGCTAATCACCCTATGACGGATAATTTGGGTTTTTTGCCCCTCACATTCCTACAGTAAGTTATGACATGCTTGAAGTTGGTAATAAAAAACAACCTCACCAAAGTAATGGGTATATGGCCTTATTTCACGAAATGTCAATAAGTGTTTATATTTTAAAGCATGGGGTGGATGATGAAGGATCATCTTCCTAAATTGTAGGAAGATCAGACAAGTGTATTGTCAAAATTTATTTTATGATAATATTTCCGAATTCTAAATAAACAACTATAGGTCATAGGTCAAATTCAGATGGAATAGGCTATATACACCACTGTGGACTTGAATAGTGAGGCTCCCTTGTCCCACAAACAAGTGGGTCAATTTTAATTATTTAACTTTGAATCTATATTAATTAAGATTTCTTATTTAAAATTTGGAGGTCATTTTAAATAGGCCAATTTTAATTATTTAACTTTGAATCTATATTAATTAAGATTTCTTATTTAAAATTAGGTCATTTTAAATAGGCCAATTTTAATTATTTAATTTGGGGTGGATGATGAAGGATATTTCTGAATTCTAAATAAACAATTATAGATCATAGGTCAAATTCCTAGGGGATAGGGTATGTACACCTCTATGGACTTTAATAGCAAGGCTGCCTTGTCCCACAAACAAGGGGGTCAATTTTAATTATTTAACTTCATCTATATTAATTAATATTGTTAGTTTTTCAACATTTAAGCTAGCATTATGTTAGGATCTTTTCACTGAGAGAATAACAAGCACAGCAATAAAACATAAGCACATCACAAGAGACAAGAGACACAAAGAGTTTTTATCGGGGAAACCATAAATGGAGAAAACCCCGCAACTTCCTCAAAGATAGAATCACCACAAGATGTAAGACCCCAAAACAGTAAGATGCACTCCCGATAGCAGTAGTCTTCTAGTTCCAGTATATTTCCTTCTTCACTAGTGCACCACACTTGAGAGATTAAGTGATGTGATGTACAAGTGATAAATAGAGACACTCTCACTCTCTATTTATATTCTTCCGTTCACTTGAAGTGCACTTAATCATGTCGGCCCAACTAACAATTACTTACTCGAGCCTACACCTTAATTAGTGTATAATAACTCAAGTGCCCCGAAACTGTGGGGACTTACACAATGACTTGACAAGACTTGTTTACATTCTTAATCCTCCTGATAGGGACATCGAGGCATGACAACATGACTCAAATACATAATAGAAACATCCCGGAATAAACATCAGGTTACAATACATAAGATACATAGAAGAATACATTCCGAAGTTAAAAATACATCAACACTCCCTCTTAACTAGGAAGGTATTCTTTCGACACAATTTTCAGCACTGGTCTTCTTCTCTGTATCAACTGGATCATCTTCGTCTTCAAGTCATCTTCATCTTCAAGTCATCTGGATCTGGATCATCTCTCGATATGGATCATCATAGAACATCATCACAGGATATAGATCATCACTCGATCTGGATCATCGTCACTGGACTGGATATGAATCATCACTCGATCTGGATCTGGATCTGGATCATCTCTCAATCTAGATCATCACTGCTGGATCTAGATCATCACTCAATCTGGATCTCTAGGAGTCATCATAGCTTGATCTGGATCATCTTTGGTCATCATCATGTGTGTACTATCTCGTCATAGGAACTTATATAGAGCCAGCCATTTTTCATGTTGGTTGTAGGCCTAGCCACCAGGTAGGTCTTCACCCAGCACTTACATCTGACCTGCTCGTCAAAAAGGCATGCCCAGCACTCACATCTGATCATGTAGTAAACTACAATCACATCAGAAAGGCCCAGCACTCACATTCACCGGCATGGTGGGCACATCAAATACCATCTGTGAAATGGCTCTGCACTTATATCTGACCTACTCATCAGAAAGGCACAATTCCATCCAGGTGGGAACACATCCTGCTCACAATGATGAAAGGTTTCCACTCTTTCACCCAGGCTGGAATCGCTTTCGGCTCACAATGATGGAAGACTTCTATCCAGGTGGGAACACATCCTACTCACGGTGATGAAAGGTTTCCACACTTTAACCCAAGCCGGAATCGCATCCGGCTCACAATGATAGAAGATTTCTGCACTTACATCTGACCTACTCGTCAGAAGGGCATGCACTCACATCTGACCTGGTAGGAACTGAATCCTACACCCTCGTCAGAATGGCCCCCAGTCCTAGACTGAGCTACCTGGTAACTGACTAGGTGCCTCCACTCTCCCGGAGAGTGGCAGTTGCCCTTACATCTGTCCTACTCAACAGAATGGCCAGCACTCACATCTGACATGGGAGGAACTTAATCCTTTAGCCATGAACAGAATGTCTTAGCCCTTACATCTGACCTGCTCTTCAGAATTGCTCTCTCAGTCCCAGAATGAGTGTTCCTGGTAACTGACCAGGTGCCTCCATTCCTAGAATGGCAGTCAGCACTCATATCTGACATGGAAGGAACCAAATCCTCTCACCATGACAAAATGGCTTAGCCATTACATCTGACCATGGAAGGAACCAATCCTCTCACCATGTCAGAATGGCTATGGGTCTCATCACTTTCTCTTGGAAGGAACCTCGATCTGGAGAATACCAAGTCTCTCTCTGAAGTACTTGAACTTCAACCTAGCCAATGGCTTCGTCAATACATCGGCAATATGTTCCTCTGTCGCAACATACTGGAGCTTCACTGCTCCTCTCTGCACCATATCTCTAATATAGTGATACTTGATCTCGATATGCTCCGACTTGTCATGGAACACTGGATTCTCTGACAAATTCATGCAACTCTGGTTGTCACAATGTATAGAAGTAGCATCCAACTGGAGATCAAATATATCAGATAGTAGCTTTCGCAGCCATACTGCCTCACAACTAGCTGAACAAGCTGCGACATACTCTGCTTCAGCTGTATTCAGTGCCACATAGGATTACTTCCTGCTAAACCAAGAGATCACACCTGATCCCATACTGAAGCAACATCATGAAGTCCTCTTCCTGTCGATGGCACTGCCTGCCCAATCTGAATCAACATAACCCTCCAGGTTAATCTTTTGATTCGCATCGTACTTGAGTCCATAATCAATTGTACCCTTCAGGTACCTCAGAATATGCTTTGCAGCCATCAAGTGAACACTTCTCGGATCTGTCAGGTACTGGCTCAAGGTGTTCATAGCAAAGCAAATGTATGGCCTCGTGTTCATCAGGTACATCAATGACCCAATCATCTGACGATACATCATAGCATCAACTGACTCTAATGAAGCATCACTTAATGGCTTCAGGTTCGATGCCATAGGTGTGGTCATGCAGTCCATCATCCTGAACCTCTTAAGAATCTCTACTGCATACTTCCCTTGTCCAAGAAGATCCCATCTATACTCTGCCACACCTCCATGCCTAGAATAATAGTGCATCAACACATAACAGGAACATCACTGGTCTTCCGCCTTCAACCTTGAAGCAAAGGTTGGAATCCACTTTACTCTCAATAAATCCTAGAATCATCAGTAGTCTGCCCATCCTGTCGTACCATGTCGAACCTTAGATCTTCTGTAGTCACTCCCTCTGAAGCAAAGCATCGTACTCCCTCAGTCTTCTGTACTCTATGCACTGAAACATTCTGTACTGAAGTGACAAGTAGTATCCATCTAGGATCATTGGATACTAAGATACTCTATCTTGAAATTCTTCAAAAGTTCATCTTGCACCCATCTGTGAGCTTTTCATCCTCTATCAACCTTGTAGCAAAGGTTAAGATATTCATCAAGCTCATCATGTATGTGTTATCCCATGGGTGTCTTCTGAATTCATACAAAGCCTTCTTTCATTTGCACACATGATTATGTATGTCATGTGACTTCACTTCTATTAGCTGTAAATGTTTCTTCGTAGTCTATGCCTTCTTTTCATGAGAAGCCTCATGCTACGAATCTTACTTTGTATCCCACAATGTTTCCATCTACTGCATCATGAAACTATGAACTTCTCTTCAGGTCTCGATACTGCGCCCTGACATCATTCTTCTTGAACTGGTATTCTCTTTATTCTTGGTGGCTGGAAGGTTCTACATCAATGATGTCACTGCACTTGTCATATTATTCTTCATTTTGAAATGTCGTCACTTGCTCTTCTAAACAAGTCTTCATTCTTCTTTGCTTGTAGGCGGTTATGTATGCGGTCTTTCCTACAAGTCAAATGCAATTGTATGGTTAGAAACATTTCATAAGGAATATTTATACTGGCAAACACTTATGCATAAATATATGATCATGCAACTACTTTAGCCAATACAACATTCATCCATATCTCATTGAAACTTTCTAGATGCCTTCCATCTCTACCAGGACAACATTGAGATTGTGCACTAATCCAATATGTCAGCAAATAGGTTTCATTCTAGATAAGTAGCAATGGAGAGTTGTATAGCACCATGAGCTACTTACCCATCGCATGTATATTAGTAGTATACTGTCGTTAATGCAAACATCCTATCATGCATGATACATCAACTGAATATAAACAAATGCATAACAAAACAATATTATGAAATGACAATTGAATACTTATCTTTATTCGTTTCGTGGGTATACTCCTTCTTGAGTCTTCAGCTTCATCGTCTTCTTCATTCATGATAGCATCGTTTCTTATCCAAATGCTGAGGTGGATAAGAAGTTCTTCAAGAGTTGAGATCTTCATATTCCTCATTGATTGAGGGATCTTCTTTGGATGGTAAGAGCTTGATCTTCAGTTGCTCCCATATTCTCTTCTCAAGCTTCTTCTTGTGAGTTCTCTTTCTAGAGTCTATTGAAAGTAATCACTTCCTTCTGGCACACATTCCTCACATGAATGAATCCTACGATCCTGGGAGGCCATTCAAGGTGGCCATCACCACTTCTACATTCTTCACTTCTTCAACTGGTTTATTTAGGTCATATTTTGATTTTTGTTCTTCCCTTCAAATAGCTTGAAATTCTGGAAGACCTTCAACAGCTTTTCTTGCAATAGGTAGTGCTCTATAATGCACATGTGCAAGCCTTCTATGCCAAAGCTCATTTGGCTCTACTATGTCATGGATCAAGGCTTGTTTTGGATGGCCCTTCAATTTGTACAAGCCTCCTTCTTGTTCTCCAATCACTACCGCATCATCGATGGTCTTTCCTTTTGGCCACATGATGACTTGACCATCTATGGATGCAATCCGCATTCCTTTTGCATCAATGCTGAAATGCGGAGAAGGTTCTTCTTGAGTCCTAAAACAAACAATACTTCTTTCATTGTTAGAGACTTACCAGAGTCTAGCTTGTATGAAGATTCTCCACTACCTTTTATTGGATATTGGTAGTCATCTCCTAACTTCACCTTGTGAGGTGATTCATGTTCTGACAGTCTCACAAAAGATTCCTTGAATCCCGTCATATGTTTGGAAGCCCCACTGTCTATAATCCAATCATCACTTCCATGAGTAATCTTACCTGTGAGAGCTGATATCAGAGCATATTCATCCTCACTTGAAGAATATTCACTTTCATATCTGGATCTCTTTCTGGATGGTTCATCATCTTCTGCAGCATGAGCATGATGTCTTCTTTAGCCTTGACCAAGTTCTTCTTGTGAAAGGCTTTTAACCTCGTCTCCCTCTGAAACTAGAACCTCTATACTCATGTAGGTGTCCAATCCATTTTCTTCAGAGAGATCAAATACTTCTATGCTTGGAATTTGTCAACTTCACCAAGATTATCAACAAGCTGTTGTGATAGATCACTTTGAAATAAGAACCTCAAATGAAAATAGCAAAGGATTAGATCTTACCGATTTGAGGTGTCCGTCCTTGTCTCGGAGTTCGCTAATCTAGGGTTTGTCATAGAAACCCTAATTTTAAAAACTTGCAATATTTCAAAACTGATTAGATAAACAGATAGATCTCTTCAAATGGATCTATCCAATGTACTCCTTTTCTGAAAACAGTGGAGGGAAGCTCCAAGAACAAGAAGCCCTAATTTTCCAATTTCTTCTGCAGAAATTCATGTTACTGTTTTTGTGATAGATATGAAATTACTGCTCCTATATGTATGAAATTTCGTACTGAGGTAACCTTGCATGTTCCTGATCCAAAACCGTAGGTTTCATCAGAATTGGTTTCACCATTTGGGATTTATGATCCTTTTCCCAAGGTGACCTGTTACAGGACTGTTCAGAATAGCAAAGTTGTACGAAATGCCACGTGTCACTGGTTCATCTTCTGAGTCTAATATTTGGACCAACAAAATTAAATTCCATGCCATTTCTGGAACATCTTCAAGAATTCCATTTGGACCCCTATAGCCCGAGATATTGCAATTCTCCCCAAGTGTCCTGTTTAGGGATGAACTCTGGAAAAGGCTGGAACCCTAACTTGGAGGGATCATATCTCCTGGAATATAGTGAATATGAGACTGAATTTAGGATACAGTGTTCTTCATGATTTTATATTTGGCCACTACAATTTTCAGCTTTTGATACTTCGCCAACCTTGGAATATAGCGACTGTACCAAAACTTAGTAGTTTTAGTATTTAGGGTTTCTCTAGCTCGGGGTCAAACTAGGGTTTGACTTTCCCAGAGATTTACCCAACCAAATTTCTTGATCTGGGTCTCTAAACTTTGGTTTTGATGAGGATAAAAATCCTGTTCTGGTCTCATGCACAAATTCCTCTTCTGTAGAAAGCCCTAATTTCCGCATCGAAGACTGAAAATGCTCGAAATCAAATTCCGCTTCGACAAAAAGATGCACCCTTCAATGGAGAGTCATCCTAGCATACTTTTGCTGATGGATTGTGGAGAGAGACCCAAAAAGTAAGAAGCCCTAGCTTCTGCAGCTGCACAATGTCTTCTTCTCAGGTTAGCTCTGATACCATGTTAGTTTTTCAACATTTAAGCTAGCATTATATTAGGATCTTTTCACTGAGAGAATAACAAGCATAGCAATAAAACATAAGCACATCACAAGAGACAAGAGACACAAAGATTTTTTATCGGGGAAACCATAAATGGAGAAAACCCCGCAACTTCCTCAAAGATAGAATCACCACAAGATGTAAGACCCCAAAACAGTAAGATGCACTCCCGACAGCAGTAGTCTTCTAGTCCCAGTATATTTCCTTCTTCACTAGTGCGCCACACTTGAGAGAGTAAGTGATGTGATGTACAAGTGATAAATAGAGAGACTCTCACTCTCTATTTATATTCTTCCGTTCACTTGAAGTGCACTTAATCATGTCGGCCCAAATAACAATTACTTACTCGAGCCTACACCTTAATTAGTGTATAATAACTCAAGTGCCCCGAAACTGTGGGGACTTACACAATGACTTGACAAGACTTGTTTACATTATTAATCCTCCCAATCGGAACATCGGGGCATGACAACATGACTCAAATACATAATAGAAACATCCCGGAATAAGCATCGGGTTACAATACATAAGATACATAGAAGAATACATTCCGAAGTTACAAATACATCAACAAATATTTCTTATTTAAATTTCAGGTCATTTTAAATAGGCCAATAGGGAAAATTTCCATGGTAAAGTTCCTATCCATAAGGCACAACTATAACTTTCAACAAAATTCCTACCAAATTTGGTGAACAATTTCTATAAAAGGGATGTGTTTCTCCACTTGTTAACTTGTTCATTTTGATGGGGTTTACTTATAATATGATTATCGGCACAATTTTAAGGTGTTCTATAAATTTAAATATTTGACTCTATCCATATTAGTTAGAAAATATTTAGTGGATGAATCTCATAATATGGATGAAGAGTAGATGAATGAGAAAATCATCACATAACGGACAATTTGGGTTTTTTCCCTGTCAAATTCCTACCCTAAGTTATGATATGCTTCAAGTTGGTAATAAAAAACAACCTGACCAAAGTAATGGGTTTATAACGTGTTCTATAATTTTAAATATTCGACTTTGTCCATATTAGTTAGAAATTAATTTAGTGGATAAATCTCATAAGATGGATGAAGAGTAGAGGAATGATATAATTAGTGTTTTGTAGGTGTTGAAGATGGAATAAGAAATGATAGATCATTATTCAAACCCATTGAAGGTTGATCTATATCACCGCAAGACCATTGTTGGATAGGACATTAAGGGAAGGATATGAGGATAGGTTTCTATGGGACCTAGGGGTGAACCATGGGATACTTACAATGTCTACCTATGGGTAAATTGTCAACATGTAGAGTAAATATTTTGGGTGAAATGGTAGTGGAAGAAGAAATGGAGGGTAACTTGATATCGAAAGAAAATCCCTTGTGTCAAAAAACCAAAAGAAGTGCCTTCAAGTGAGAATATTGTGGTAGGAAGATAAACGAAATGTTGAACTTAAGCAATCACAAGAAGTTGCGGGAGACATTTGCACACAAGACTAACAAAGAGATAACGTTGATAGATCCATTTGTGGTTTAGCACCTTTTTATCTACAAGCAATTCAAAAAATTCTCTTTCATTATCTATGAATATTAAAGAGAAATTTGAAAGCCTTTTTTCTAACTAGTTGTAAAGGTTTCAAGATCAGATGAATAAGAGAAAAGAAGGTTGGAGATAATATTCTCCACTTATGCAATGGCTGGAGGGGTGGGGATGACCAGTCCAGGGCCCATAAGAACCTATGGGGAGAGAATAAGCTATGTGTTAGTTTTTCAACATTAAGCTAGCATTATTAGGATCTTTAACTGAGAGAATAACAAGTACAGCAATCAAACACAAGAGACAATGAACACAGTGTTTTTCCTTGGGGAAACCATAAATGGGGAAAACCCCGCAACTTCCTCAGAGATAGAATCAGCACCAAAATAGTAAAATCCCAAAATAGTAAGTGACCTCCCAACAGCAGTAATCTTCTTCTTGTCTAGCCCCAGTATATTCTCCTTCCTCAACTATGCGCTACACTTGAGTGTGTATGAGTTGTGTGATAAATAGAGACTCCAGTTCTCTATTTATACTAATCTTGACATGACTAAAACCCTACCAGGGCTGACCTCTACTAGGAGATTCCAATAACGCTAGTGCCCCGAAACTGCGGGGACTTTAACCCTTAGACAATCGGAGGGTTACCCATAATGACTTGACATGACTTGTTTACATTATTGATCCTCCCGATCAGAACATCGAGGCATGACAACATGACTCAATTACATTATAGATACATCCCAGAATAAACATTGGGTTACATTACATAAGATACATAGATGAATACATTCCAAAGTTACAAATACATCAACACTCCCTCTTAACTAGGAAGGTATTCTTTCGACACAATTTTCAAAATTGGTATTCTTCTTTGTATTAGTTGGATCATCTCATCTTCTGCATCTCAAGTCTTCTAAGTCTTCAAGTCATCTCCGTCTTCAAGTCCTCTTCATCTTCAAATCTGGATCATCACGGGACATCATCACTGGATCTGGATCATCACTGGGAATCATCACTGGATTTGGATCATCACTCGATCTAGATCATCATTGGGCATCATCACTGGATTTGGATCATCACTCGATCTGGATCATCACTGGCCATCATCACTGGATCTGGATCATCACTTGATCTAGATCATCACTGGTGCTATCTTATTATTCTTCTTGTCACGGGAAGTTCTACAGAGCCAGCCCTTTTTCATGTTGGTTGTAGGCCTAGCCTCCATGGTGCCTCCATGTAGGTCTTCTTCAGCACTTATATCTGACCTACTCGTCAGAAAGGCACAGTACTCACATCCATCTAGGCTGGAACCACATCCTACCATAATGATGGAAGATCTATGTTCTTCCATCCAGGTCGAAACCACATCCTACCACAATGATGGAAGAGTTTTGTACTTCCATCCAGGCTAGAACCACATCCTACCACAATGATGGATGATTTTTGTACTCTCATCTAGGCCGAAACCACATCCCACCACAATGATGGAAGATATTTGTTCTTCCATCCAGGCCGGAACCACATCCTACCACAATGATGAAAGACTCTCATCCAGGTTGGAACACATCCTGCTCACAATGATGAAAGATTTATGCACTTACATTCATCTAGGAGGTAACCACATCCTACCACAATGATGAAAGGGCTCTGCACTTACATCCACCCAGGAAAAAACAAATCCTACCACAATGATGGAAGGTCTATGCACTTACACCCACCCAAGAGGGAACACATCCTACCACAATGATGGAAGGGCTCTGCACTGACATCCACCCAGGAGGGAACACATCCTACAACAATCATGGAAGGGGTCTGCACTTACATCCACCCAAGCGGGAACACATCCTACCACAATGATGGAAGGGCTTGCACTCATATCTGATATTGTAGGAACCAATCCTACAGTCACATTAGAATGGCCCCTAGTCCTCCTCGACTGAGCTACTTGGTAACTAACCAAGTGCCTCCATTCTCTTAGAGAATGGTAGTTGCCCTTACATATGACCTGCTCGTCGGAATGGCCAACACTCACATCTGAGATGGGAGGAACTTAATCCTTTAGCCATGACAGAATGGTTTAGCCCTTATAACTGATCAAGTGGGAACACATCCCTCTATCACATTAGAATGACTACTCAGTCCTAGACTAAGTTCTCCTGGTACCTCACCAGGCAGCTCCATTCAAATAATGGCAAATGCCCTTACATCTGTCCTACTCGACAAAATGGCCAGCACTCATATCTGACATGGAAGGAACCAATCCTCTCACCATGAAAGAATGGCTCAACCCTTATATTTGACCTACTCATCAGAATGGCTATGGATCTTAGCACTCATATCTGACATGGAAGGAACCAATCCTCTCACCATGACAGAATGGCTTAGCCCTTACATCTGACCATGGAAGGAACCAATCCTCTCACCATGACAGAATGGCTTAGCCCTTACATCTGACCATGGAAGGAACCAATCCTCTCACCATGTCAGAATGGCTCTGGGACTCATCACTTTCCCTTGGAGGAAACCTCTATCTAGAAAACACCAAGCTTTTCCCTGAAGTACTCAAACTTCACCCTAGCCAATGGCTTTGTCAATACATCAGCTATTTGTTCCTCCGCCGCAACATATTGGAGCTTCACTTCTCCCCTCTGCACCATATCCCTGATATAGTGGTACTTGATCTCGATATGCTTCGACTTGTCATGGAACACTAGATTCTCTGAAAACTTTACGCAACTCTGGTTTTCACAATGTATACAAGTAGCATCCAACTGGAGATCAAATAAATCAGACAGTAGCTTCCGCAGCCATACTACCTCACAACTAGCTGAGCAGGCTGTGACATACTCTACTTCAACTATACTCAGTGCCACATAGGATTGATTCCTGCTAAACCAAGAGATCACACCTGATCCCATACTAAAGCAACACCCTGAAGTGCTCTTCCTATCAATGGCACTGCCTGCCCAATCTGAATCAACATAACCCTCCAGGATAATCTTCTGATTCGCATCGTACTTGAGCCCATAATCAACTGTACCCTTCAGGTACCTCAGAATATGCTTTGCAGCAATCAAGTGAACATTTCTTGGATCTTTTAGGAACTAGCTCAAGTTCAATGCCATAGGTGTGGCCATAGCCTTGCAGTCCATCATTCCAAACCTCTTCAGGATCTCTACTACATACTTCCCTTGTCCAAGGAAGATTCCATTTGCACTCTGCCACACTTCCATACCTAGAAAGTAATGCATCATCCCCAAGTCCTTCATTTCAAACTTAGAAGCAAGCTTTGTCTTCGTATCAGCAATCAACCCATCTATACCTGTCACAAATAGATCATCTACATATAGTAGAAGCATCACTGGGTTGCCATCTTCAACCTTGTAGTAAATGTTGGAATCTACTTTACTCTTGGTAAAGCCCAAACTGGATAGAAAGTTGTCAATTCTACCGTACCAAGTCCTAGGTTCCTGTTTCAAACCATACAGGGCTTTCTTCAATCTACATACATGAGACTCTCTGTCATGTGTCTCAAAACTGAGTGGCTGCTCTACTTACACTTCCTCTTCCACTACACCATTCAAGAAGGCAGTCTTGACATCCATCTGGTGTATCTTCCATTTCATCACTGCAGCCAGAGCAAGTACCGATCTGATGGAAGTGTATCTGACTACATGTGCAAAGGTTTCTTCATAATCTATTCCTTCTTTTTGAGAGAAACCCCGAGCCACAAATCTTGCCTTATATTTTTCAATGCTACAGTCTGCATCATGCTTGATCTTGTAGATCCATTTGGAAGTTACAATTGACTTCCCTTCTGGTCTTGGGACAACATCCCAAACATCATTCTTCATGATTGATTGGTATTCTTCGATCATAGCATCCTTCCATTCTTTATGTTCTACTACTTCTTCATAACTGGAAGGTTCTCTATCAATGAAATCACATAGTAAAGCTACATACCCGGAGCAAGATTTGGTCCTCTTTCTTTCTCTGTGATTCTCTTCTGGAGCCCCATATCTCTCTGCACCTTGGATAAGTTCTTGTACCCAAGCATTTTTCCTCTTATGAGGATTCATCTCCAGTGGTGGATCTACAGGTATTTATGGTTCTTCGAAATCTTGATCTTCTTCTTGAGTTTCTTCATCATGGTTGTATCATGAATTCTGGGTGCTTCTGCTTCTTCAGGTTCTTCAGCAGGTCTTTTTCTGGATTTGTTGTAAGCTGTGTCTTCATCAAATGTCACATCCCTACTGATGTCAATCTTCTTGTATCCTAGGAAATATATTCTGTAAGCCTTTGAGCTTTTAGAATATCCTACAAATATACCCTTCTTTCCTGAAGGATCTAATTTTGTTCTCTTCTCTTTCAGAATGTGTATGTACATAGGACAGCCGAATATTCTGAGATGGCTGACTTCTGGTTTTTTGCTAGAGAAGACTTATTCAGGAGTCTTGTTCTCAAGTACTCTGTGTGGAGTACAGTTTTGTACATACACCGCTATTCTAGCAGTTTCAACCCAAAGATGCATAGGAATATCTTGATCATGAAGCATGTCTCTTGCAGCTTCCATGATAGTTTCGTTTTTCCATTCCGCAGTCCCATTCTGTTGTGGATTATAAGGAGTGGACAACTCCCTCTTAATCCCTGATTCTTTGCATAGCTCTTTGAATTCATTCGAAGTGAATTCATCACCACTATCTAATCAAAAATTCTTGATCTTCTTTTTAGTTTGGTTCTCGATCAAGGCTTTGAATTCCTTGAACTTGCTGAATACTTCGTCTTTGTTCTTCATGAAGTAAACCCATGTCTTCCTATAAAATTCATCAATAAAAGAAACATAATATGCATACCCGCTTAGTGAGTTTGATGAAATAGGACCGCATACATCGGAGTGGATGATTTCCAAGATTACTTTTGCTTTGCTTTCGCTGCTTGGAAATGTCTTCTTTGCATTCTTTCCTTTCGCGCATCCTTTGCAGACCCCATCATGTTTTGGTTGGAATTCTGGAAGACCTTCAACAGCTTTGCTTGCAATAGGTAGTGCTAGTAATGCACATGTGCAATCCTTCTATGCCAAAGTTCACTTGGATCTACTGTGTCATGGACCAAAGCTTGTTCTGGATGGCCCTTCAATTTGTACAAACCTCCTTCTTGTTCTCCAATTACCACTGCATCATCGATAGTCTTTCCTCTTGGCCACATGATGACTTGACCATCTATGAATGCAACCCTCATTCCTTTTGCATCCAATGCTGATATGGAGAGAAGGTTCTTCTTGAGTCCTGGCACAAACAATACTTCCTTCATTGTTAGAGACTTTCCAGAGTCTAGCTTATAGGAAGATTCCCCACTACCTTTTATTGGATATTGGTAGTCATCTCCTAGTTTCACCTTGTGAGGTGATTCATGTTCTGACAGTCTCACAAAGGATTCCTTGAATCCAGTCATATGTTTGGAAGCTCCAATGTCCATAAGCCAATCATCACTTCCATGAGTAATGTTACCTGTGAGAGAGGAAATCAAAACATATTCATCCTCGCTTGAAGAATCTTCACTTTCATATCTGGTTCTTTTCTTGGATGGTTCATCATCCTTTGCAACATGAGCATGATGTCTTATTTTGTTCTCCTTCTTCTTAAGAGAGTGGACCTTGTTCTTAGGAAATCCTTTTGCAAAGTGTTCTATCTCATCACATGTATAACATCTTGATCTAGATAGGTTCTTTCTATTGTTATCTCTATGATGCAGATTCTTACCTTTGGAGTGATGAGTACTTCTTCTGCCTTTCTTGGAGTGAACTGTGAGAGATTGGTCTTCACTTCCCATCTTCTCTTCTTGAGCTTCTATCTATGCTTCTTCTTGAGAAAATTCTTCCCATATTCTACTGAATTTGACTAATTTCTTTCTGGCACAGATTCCTTGGATGAAAGAATCCCATGACCTAGGAAGACCATTCAGAGTTGTCATCACAATCTCTGCATTCTCCACTTCTTCATCTATAGCTTCTAATTGTTCCTTGATCTGAGAAACCCTTGTGAAGTAAGACTGGATGGTCTCTGCATCCTAAATCTTCACATTCTTTAGTTGATTCCTCAGAGTCATCTTCTGATTTATGTTCTTACCTTCAAATAATTTGGTTAGGGCATCAAACATATCTTTAGGTGTCTTGAGAGAGGACACCTGAGGTATAAGGTGATCCTTGATAGAATCAGTAATGATCCTCTTTTCCATAACCATGTTCTTCTTATGTAGGGCTTTTGCCTCATCTCCCTCTAGAACTGGAACCTCCTCATGGATGTAGGAGTCTAATTCACTCTCTTCCAGGACCAGGGAGATCCTATACTTCCAAGCTCGGAAGTTATCAGCTCCCTCAAGCTTTTCATCAAGCTTGGTATGATGAGACATCTTAAACTGAGAACCTCAAATGGAAATACAAAATATTTAGATCTTACCAGGTTAAGATGTTAGATTTGGATTTGGAGGTGAAATCCCGCAGTACTAGATCAGGAGCAAATTAGGGTTTTGCTTTTCTGGAGATCTATCCACCCAAATGCCTTGAAATTTGTCCCTAACTTTGATTTTGGGGAGGATATCAATCCAGGCCTATGCTCACTAGAAAATTCCTCTTCTGTGAAAAGCCCTGATTTCTGGCAGTAATGTCAGGTCCAAAACTGAAAAACCTTAGAATTGGATTCTGCTTCAACAAAAAGATGCGCCCTAAGGAGGAGAGTTATTCCACCTTACTTTTGTTGAAAATATGTGGAGGAAGATCCACAAACTAGGAAGCCCTAGTTCCTGCAGTTGCACAGTGTCTTCTTCTCAGGTTAGCTCTGATACCATGTTAGTTTTTCAACATTAAGCTAGCATTATTAGGATCATTAACTAAGAGAATAACAAGTACAACAATCAAACACAAGAGACAATGAACACTATGTTTTTCCTTGGGGAAACCATAAATGGAGAAACCCCCACAACTTCCTCAGAGATAGAATCAGCACCAAAACAGTAAAAGCCCAAAACAGTAAGTGACCTCCCGACAGCAGTAATCTTCTTCTTGTCTAGCCCCAGTATCTTCTCCTTCCTCAACTATGCACTACACTTGAGTGTGTATGATTTGTGTGATAAATAGAGACTCCAGTTCTCTATTTATACTAATCCTGACATGACTAAAACCCTACCAGGGCCGACCTCTACTAGGAGAGTCTAATAACCCTAGTGCCCTGGAACTGTGGGGACTTTAACCCTTAGACAATCGGAGGGTTACCCATAATGACTTGACAATACTTGTTTACATTATTGATCCTCCTGATTTGAACATCAAGGCATGACAACATGACTCAATTACATTATAGATACATCTCGGAATAAACATCGGGTTACAATACATAAGATACATAGATGAATACATTCCAATGTTACAAATACATCAACACTGTGAAAGTTGGTGGTAGAGATATCTACATCTCATGGAGAGACCAGAAGATCTCACTACATCTTTAATTAGGAGATGGGAAAGGATGACGCACAACAACTCATCTAGAAGCTTGGACAATAAATCTGAAGCAGGTGCCATGCTAGCATATTGAATAAGAAAGCCAATGAAAAGTAACTATTACCACAAGAGAAAAAAAGTAGAGCCGATGGAATCACAAATTGGAGAATAGGTTTTGATCGGATGAATTGTTAAATTGTCAAAGGCATTTCCTTTTATAGGGTAATTTGAAACCGAAATAGCCTGTTAAATGTGATGGTTTTGACAACTTTGTAGTCAGTTTTGACAATTTTAAAATAGAATTGTGGTGCTTTTTTGGACCGTATTTGACGGGCAAATCACTTCATGATGGGAAATTTGCCCGTCAAATTTCTACCCTAAGTTATGATATGCTTGAAGTTGGTAATAAAAAACAACCTGACCAAATTAATGGGTATATGGCATTATTTCACGAAAAGTCAATAAGTGTTTATATTTTATAGTTTAGGGTGGATGATGAAGGATCCTCTTCCTAAATTGTAGGAAGATCAGAAAAGTGTATTGTCAAAGTTTATTTTATGATAATATTTTCGAATTCTAAATAAACAATTATAGATCACAGGACAAATTCTGAGTGGATAGGGTATGTACACCTCAATGGACTTGAATAGTAAGGCTCCCTTGTCCCATAAACACGGGGGTCAATTTTAATTATTTAGCTTCATCTATATTAATTAATATTTCTTCTTTAAAATTCGGGTCATTTTAAATATGCCAATAGAGAAAATTTCCATGGTAAAGTTCCTGTCCATAAGGCACAACTATAACTTTCAACAAAATTCCTACCAAATTTGGTGAACAATTTCTATAAAAGGGTTTTGTTTCTCCACTTATTAACTTACTCATTTTGATGGGATTTACTCATAATATGGTTATCAACACAATTTTAAAGTGTTCTGTAATTTTAAATATTTGACTTTGTCCATATTAGTTAGAAAATACTTTAGTGGATGAATCTCATTAGATGGATGAAGAGTAGAGGAATGATATAATTAGAGTTTTGTAGGCGTTGAAGATGGAAGAAGAAATGATAGATCATTCTTCAAACCCATTGAAGGTTGATCCATCTTCACCCCAGGGCCATTGTTGGATAGGAAACTAAGGGAAGGATATGAGGATAGGTCTTTATGGGACTTGTGGGTGAACCATGGAATACTTACAAGTCTACTAATGGGGAAATTGTCAACATGTAGAGTAAATATTTTGGGGAGAATGGTAGTGGAAGAAGAAATGGAGGGTAATTTGATATCGAAAGAAAATCCCTTTGTGTCAAAAAATCAAAAGAAGTACCTTCAAGTGAGAAGATTGCGGTAGGAAGATAAATGGAATGTTGAACTTAAGCAATCACAAGAAGTTGCAAGAGACATTTGCACACAAGACTAACAAAGAGATAATGTTGATAGATCCATTTGTGGTTTAACACCTTTTTATCTACAAGCAATTCAAACAGTTCTCTTTCATTATCTATGAATATTAAGAAGAAATTTGAAACCCTATTTTCTAACTAGTTGTAAAGGTTGGGTGTCTATAAGGATTTGTCATTTTAGGATTGTAGGAAATGAATGACTATTAAATGGGATTTGCGTCGGGTTTTATCTTTTTGTCTAAAAATTCAAGGGTGGTGTGTTATGAGACTAGGTTGTTAGATAGACCTATGGCCAATAAGGAGAGCACAAGGTGAGTTTTATCATCAAACCCTTGCATCATTGTGGAGGCCTTTACAACTCATATAAGGCTAGATACACATTGTTAACTAGACCAAGTTTTATGGATTTGAATGAAACAAGTACTAAATGAGGGTTACATTTGGATTTGATTAAAGAAGGAGCTAATCCTATAAGGGGAAGGAAATCACATCTAACCTTTGAACAAGCGAAGCAATAGATTGTTGTGGCCCTATTTTTATTAAGAGGGGTATATATGAAAATCACTATCAATTACTTAGATATTTGATACATTGATAAATATAATAAGGTATGTAGAAAGCCTTTCATTCTTGGCATTGCTACCGGGGAGGTGTAAAAGGCTCAAGAAGATTTTATTTTGTTGAACTTGATAACACATGGTAAGGGGATTTACATTGTAGGAATATATGGTAATACTCTTTGTGATATCTCATACAAAGTGTTTTATTTATAGAGTAGAAGCATATAGATGCATGAATAGAGTCATAAATTCAAGAGCTAAATACCTTGGTGTAGTAAAAACTACCCCAAATACTAACATAGTGGTAGGAGAACCATCGAGGAGAGGAAAAACTGAAGATATATGCAACACCCAATTGGTTATAGAAATAGTTGATGTTGTTTTAGAGGTTGGTTTTGTAGCTTAACAGTGATTTTGCATTCTACTTTAGATATTGTGCAAATAGACGATTTGATTAGTGTACATGAAACTCTTAAACACCAATAAAATCCAATCCAAGAACTAGATTTCTCTACCCCTGTTGAAGAATTAGTAAATTTTGGAAATCCAAGTTATTAAGGAATTAATCCTCTTAAAAATATGGTTTCTCAAGAAGGAGAAGGATCTAATAAATTCCCAATTCGATAGTCGATTGGAAAATTTTAAATGGAAAATAATTCTACTACTACTTTGTCAACTTTCAAGGCATGTCTAATGAAGACCCAAACACTTTTCTCTTTGGGTTTATTGTAGTTTTTTTCATAGTTATGACTACTCTTATGATACTCGAAAGCTTAAGTTATTTCTAAATCCTCTGAAAGAAGAAGCAATTCACTGGTTCATGGTACTTCGAGGAAATATTATCCAAAAATTGGAAGAGAAGCTTCAAACACTCCTAAAAAAATATCAAGACTATTGAAAACCTAGAGACTTAGGAGAAGCAATCTTCAAGACGACCAAAAAATAAAATGAAATTTTAGAGGACCATGTTGAGAAATTTGCTATAATTTGTAGAGGTCAAAGCAACATAAGTTGGATCCATACACTCTTTGAAATATTATTTTTCAGCATATTTGAGATGATTGTATTAATATGTTAAACATTATGGGAGCTAGAGATGCGTCCCCATTATACCATGAATATGTGATTTGTGTTGTCAATACGCAAGAGTTAATGAAAAACATGGTAAGGGTCCTAGAGATGTTGCTACAAAATTCACAAAATTAACTAGAGGAGGAGCAACCTAAGCTTAAATTGGTACATAACACTTTATCCAACTTTAGCATGTATCCTATTTGTTAAAATTGCTAAAAAGATGCTTTAAAATATGTTTTTTTATTGGCTAGAATTATAAAATATAAAAGATGTCGAAAATATGCTTTATTTGATTAGATAGAATTGGTGAAGTTGTTTTGGAAATATTATTTTTAATTGTAAAGTAAGTAGGTGAATCAACCAAGAAAAAATAGTCTAGCCATAAAAATCTAAAATCCAAACAGTTTGGGGTAAAACTATGAGTTAACCAATTTCCTTTTAAAATCAATCTAAGTTCAACATGAATTGGCAAGTGGAAATTTCTAAACAATGATGAGTTTAACGTAGGTTAACTAACTGAAAATTGTATTGTATTAAATAACCATTCCACTTTTCTAGGAGTAAAACATGCAAATAATTTTTTTTTAATTTCTACATAGTTTTCCACCCCATGGTAGATCTGCATTGTTAATCCATCCCCTAAGTTGGAAGCTAAATTCCAAAAAAATTGGGAAAGCTAAATTCCAAAAAAATTGGGAAAGCTAAATTCCAAAAAAATTGAGAATCTATCCACTAATATGGTGGGTAACTTAAAAATAAATGGACTCATGTTTTTGTAGCGGCAATTCAAAAAAAATCATGTATTAAATTAAAAAGGAGAAGGTTTTTGAATATGCTTTTTGTTGTTTTAGGCTGGCTATGAACTTTAGTAGGATTACATTAGTCAAATATTCTTTATTTTTATTATTATTTTTATTATTATTTTTATTATTATTTTTATCTTTGGCATTCATGACATACTATCCAAGTCAAGTTTGAAGTGTATTGATTCACATTCCATTTTCTACTAAAGCACACCCTGATAGATGATAGATTTAAGGTAGGAAATTCACCAATTCTTTTGATTTTCGTCGAATTATGGTTCAAATTTGATTTGTTTTTAGATGTTTTTCATTTAATGGTCCAAATTTGAGGCATCTACTTTGATTACAGCAGTGATGAATTAATTAATTTAATAAATGATTCAAATTTAATGCTTTGTCATGTCTTCTCATAAATGATTCCGTGTTTAAGTTCCTAACCTAGTCAATCCCTTGGGTTGAGGAGAAGAAAAATAATTGTCTTGGGATTAATTTTGAAAGTTTAAAGTATTAATTAATTAGGAGATGTCAAATTTCTGAATAAAGTTTAAAGAGGCATGTATTAGGAGTTAAATTCATAAATTACTATTTTATTTATGAGATAAAAAGAGAGAAAATCCTTAAGAGTGCATTGGAGGAAAGGTTGGCCAAAATATAGCTTGCACAAGAAGGAAATCCAAAAACAGTTAAAGTACAAAAGTTGAGAAAATAAGGAATAAAATAATTAAGGCAAGAAAAACTGGGAAAACTGGGATAAAGGCATAAAGAAGGCCAAGGCAGTAAAGCAGAATAAAGAAGGATAAGGTAGAAAGCATAATAAAGCAAGATAAAGCAGGAAAGCAGGAAAAATCAATGGAAAGAAGAGAAAAAGTAGGAAAATCTAAGGCATAAAAGAAAAAGCATGATAAGCCAAAAAAGCAGTGGAAAACTAAAACAAGAAGGAAAAAGTAAAGCATGAAAGCAAGGCAGATATTTTGACAGTTTGTGAATCGAATTGAGAGCATTGTACTACTCAAGGCTTGGGAGATGTGCCCCTAGTCAAGCTGGGAGATGTGCCCCATGCTTGTACTATGAGGATGAGGAAATAAACTCTTCATAACTTATCTTATTTTAGGTCCTATGATCATATCCAATGAAGTTTGAGCCATTTGCAAATATTAAAGAAGCCTTCTAGTTCACATCTTCATATTTTCCCAGTCTCTTCTCATGGAGAATTGTCTCTTCTTCTCTTCTATTCTTGAGAGCACTTATTGTTGTAATTCATCCTCTGAAGTATTCCATTGATGTCATATCAGACCTATGATATTTATTTTCCTGATGCAATTTGTAAAATTCGGATTTATGTCCTCTTTTGTGCACCTAGTCTAGATTGCTATGAAAATGGAGCTAGTTGCAATGTTTGAATCAGTAACACATCAAGAAAAATCCAAATTCGATTATCTCATTTTTTGTTGTTCATTAAAAAGTCAATTAACACATTCCAACCCTGATATTCATAATTCGCCCCCCCCCCCTTGCACTATTTGGGTCATCATGAAGTTGAGCTAGTTGAGCATTCCTAAAATCCAATTTCACTAGTTTGCCTTCGAAGCCACCTCAAAACTTACTCTAACTTGCTGGTGCAAATCCCAAGAGTTAATTGAATGATATTTCATGTTTCTAATCCTATCCAATCCAAAATCCATCTTCATTGGTTGACAGGATGTGTGAAGTAAAGGGTTTAGTTTGCATATGTTGGGGTGCCCAAGATCCTTAGGAGTAAACTTCGGCCTCATTTATTTTGAAACCATAAAATTTACTAGTGAATTATGCATAGGATCCTAATATGTACATTATCCCTTCTCTTTATTTGAACTCACAGTAGCTCCAACCCTTGATCAAGTCCTAGTTTTGAGTCACCCATCTCGTTGATTGCTAATTTGTCTAAGCTAGTGGGCCAAATATCCAAGTTGGTACATTACAAGTGGTATCATATCATGGTCCTATAAACCCGCTCAGGTGTTCTATCATGATTCATAGAAGAGATACAGATCCCAAGAAGAAAGATCATTTAGGGGATGATCCTGATGGAATGAATTCTACTGAAGGAAAATTCCAAGGAGAAAGTGAAAGATGCAACATGGGTGGAAATGGTGAGATCTAAAATATTATTACAAGTATGATGCAAGGATTCAAATTAAGAAGAAACCATGGGTCGCCACATTAAGAAAGGAAGAGCCCTAAAGGGTTTGTATTTTCAATTATTGGGCCTCGCAATCGACCTAATGAATTCAAAAAGGATCCTTCAAGTCAATCAAGGCCTACTATTGTCACGTCCCCGCATGTTGGACCAACAAAAGTGTGGACCATGCTAAGCACCTAAGGGGACTAAGTGGAATTACTTAAGTTGCCTAGGGAAATTTTTCTAAATAAACATTATTGAGACATGTATTTGATTTTTTATTTTATCATTATTATTTATTATACAATTTAATTATGTGGAAACGAGCTTGCCATGTCAAGGGGCGCATTGGGCAAGTCAGCTTGCCAAGGTGATAGAAGTGGAAACTCTATGACAAAAGCAGTCAGAGAGAAAAGGGAAAGTGCCTAAAAGCCACAGAAAAGCATTCAGAGACAAAAGAAGGAAATTTTTGGCAAAGGAGGGTGTAGTTTCCTTTTGGAGACTCAGAAAAGTTGTCAGAACAAAAGCAGGAAAGTTTTGGAAAAGGAGGGCGTGGTTTCCTTTTGGAGACTCAGTCTCAAAAGCGGGTAAAAGCATAAAGATGTCGGGGATAAAAGAAACAACTATTAATTAACTAAGGAACGCGCAGTTGTTAAGTCATATGGATGACTTGGACAGGGAAACATCTCCACATGGCCCCTACATTTCAATTTTCTCAACGAGGACCCATGACTTGGCCAGGGTTATGGTTTTATGTGTTGACTTTCTCTCATGGGTCACCTATTGCCTCTACTTACTAAGAAGGTCACCCAGAGATATATTAAAGGAGAATTCAAGCTCCATTTACTAGTTTGGTTGATGAATTAATTGATTGATGCTATGTGAGCATAGTTTTCTAAGTGATGCACCTCATAGCTTTGGGAGATGAGCCCCAAACCTTCCTTTCCCCACTCCTTCATTCGCATTCCCTTGTATTTGCAGGTATGGAGTACATAATGTTCAGCCAGTAAAGTATTATCAGTCATCTTTTGTAGCCTCCATCTCAGTCAAGTCGAGCTCCAATGAAGACCAAGTTTCACCTACGATCTTAGTCTCTCTCATGTCCAATTTTGGTCCTCCTTCCCATAATTTTGAGTCCTCTAATGTAATGGTTAGTTAATATATTTATTTATGATGAGTACCAGCTGATAAATATTTTTATTTATCTCTATCAGGTCGCAATAACTCTTTTCATTAGGTTTGCATACTTAGATTTCCATGTATAAGTTTAACTAGTCATCAAAATGAAGGATTTGAGAATTCTAGTGCAGTAATAATTGAGCCTTGTTCATGGGAATGAGTTTGGATGATTTAATATGTTGTAATAATATGTATTAGGTTCTTTCAAATGCATTTATCAGGTCTAATACAGTTTTGTTACGAATTCCAAGCTTACTTACACACCCTAGCTAGATTACTAGTTAAATTTGACTAGTCTAGTTGTTCTTTCAATTCAGAGAGTTATATTCAGTCATTTTAAATCCTATAAGTTGTTGTATATAACTGAGAGACTCACCTACCCATACATACTTCCATATCAGAAATTTTTTGAGTCCGTACAGTGTTTTGGGAGCCTCCATTACGTAGGACACCCCTAGGCCAAAATTGCCTAAAAACCCCAATTCTTTCCTAAAATATCTAAACCTCTCCATATATGTTATGAAATGTCCCAAAAAATATTTTATGTTGTATGAATGCCTTATAACACCTATTTTATTTTCCTCGATATCCTGGTCAAAAGGACTAAATAAATTTCCCTAGTTTCACGGTTGGGTGACCCAGAAGCAGGGGATTAAGTTTATGTATAGTGGGCTCTAAAACCTTAATAGTCCCCAATCTAAATGTGTTAATGGAAATGAATTCATTGTTATAAAAAATTTCTTTGTTTTATTTCCCCTGCCATCTCCCTTGCATACAAATTTCTCTGCAAAATACCTTCATTTCCCTAGTCAAAAATTCATTGAGTGTTTGCAAGTGTAATATCAAAAATTTTATTTAAGTTGCAGCAATAGTTAGTGATCTGATATGAATACCAGACCTTGGATCATTCTAGCGGTATCATAGCACTTTCCTCCACCCCTGTGGAAAGTAATATCTCAATGAATAAATTTTGCAAATCAACAATTCAAGTTGCAACAATGAGGATTATACCTATAGTTGAAGATGGTGACTTTGATCAGTTTGTTGAAGAAGAAGAGGTGATATATGTTAATGATGGATCGCAAATCTCAAGATACAAGGATGGTTACTTTTGTGACTATAAATCAATGTTGAACTACCCATGTCTAATCCTAAGAAGGATTTAGCAAAGATCGTAGATGATATTGAAAACATGCCCCACCACTACAAAGAGTATCTTACCTTAGGGGAAGATATTTGTAAATTCATTCCTTTCAAAGAGTGTTTTTATTGCAGATTTGTATTTGAGCCCAAAAATGTATATGATTACTCTGTCAAGAGCAGCAAATCGTCCATAGAGGAACCAAGTTGTTCCACCTCTCTGAGCAATGAGGAGGAGGAAGGAACCAAAAGTGAAGAGTCATCAAATCCATCAGCATGTTCAAGCATTCTGAGATTCTTTGGTTTTTCTTCAAGAAGATTCTCCACAAGCAATGGTCATAGTACCATTCAAGAAGGAAACACCTCAATTTTCTTGAAAGAATATGCTCCAGAAGATCTTGCTTGTTTTCCATTACTCCAAGAAGAGAATGAAGATGAATGCACTTCCAGTTTCCTTGTGAGTGTTGTTCGAACCATTGCTAAGGATGTGGGTTCATATGGTGGTGGAAAGACATATTTTTTATCATATCCATAAGAAGAATACAAATCAAATTTACAGTCGCCTCAGGATCCACCTAAGGAAGAAGAAGACAAGGCCACATCACTTGAGTGTGAACCAAAAAATTTGGTGGAGGAGCAGGCCACCAAACTATCTGTACAAAAAGATGGGAAGATAAATAACATGGGTGATAAAAGTTATTCTTTTGCAGCATCCATGTACACCTGCAACCATCTGATCTATGGGAGGAGGAAAAGACTTCACTTGCATATGAGAATTGCAAGATTTAGGACAATTGTGAGAGAGATGAATTTACTCTAAGTCTCTCTGTTGGTGAACAAAAAATCGGTGCAAAGCAATGTGATTTTGTCAATGGTGATAAGAGATATTTTGGATCAGATCCAAAAGAAGAACAAATATTAGATCTGAAGTCATCATCTGAACTCCCTAAGGAATTGGAATAAAAGGCCCCACTAGCTAGATGTGAACTAGGAAAATTGGAGAAAAATTCGATGCAAAGGGATGGACATAGTTTAGAATTTTGGACTCTATTGCAGCATGATGAAGCTGAAATGCCAAGGCATGAGATGATTTCTAATTGTTGTAAAGATCACATGTCATTCCAGCCTTTAGAGATACCCTCCACTTCACATCATGGAAGTGATTTTGCAGAAAATCCAAAGGCTGACTTGTATGCTGAGAATGAGTTTTGGGTTTGTGGATCCATATCACAAGAAAAATGGTCCTATATGTAAGCTATTAGAAGAAGAAACCTTGGTGGAGGATATTCTTTGTGAGCCACATCATTTGAGTGGATCACTAAAGGAGGATATAAAGAAGCTTATGGCAGCCCTAAAAAACCTTGTTGACATCAATGCCTTGGTGGAAAGATGTTGTTGGAAAGCTTCTAGTGGAGAGATGGAAGGAGAATCCTTTTTGGAGGAGTGCATAGAAATGAAAGAAGGCATGGCCAAGATGAAGGAGAGCTATGTGAAATTACTATCTGACAGAGATCATCTCTTCATGGTGACTGAGATGTACCACAATGCACTCAAGAAGGAGGAAGAAGAATCTGAGAAGCCCACACATGACTTGGAGATCACCAGAAACTCATTGAAGAGCACACAAATATCCATTAAAGAGTCAAAGTTGCAGACCTATCAACTTCAAAAGGAGTTTAGAATGTCACACCCTTCATGTTGAATGGAGGGGAATGTTCTAGGTATAATGGGGAAATCTCATGTGGAGGAAAGACATGAGAAAAGAGTAAATTCACATATGCTTGGGAAAATCTATGAGGAAGACAATATGGACCAAGCACCCATTGATATTGAGGAGAAGGATGAAGTCTTCTTCTATATCAGAAATATGGATGATCACTTTCCATATGGATCAGCAAATAAGTTCCTTATTCATCCATTAATTGGGTGGATAGAGACACCTTGGGAATGAAGACTATGGGAGGTAAAGAGTTCAATTTCTGTAATGAATTATTTGTCCTAACATGTGGGCAGACGCAAATATATATGTTGCATCCCTTAGGTACCACACATACACCTACACATGAGGTGCATTCTAATTTGCATGTGCTTGAGAAGATTGAGGTCAAACAAGATGAAGAGCAAGCACTTGCATGTTTCCTACGAGATTATGAGTTTCTTCTAGGGAAGTGTTGTACAGTTTTGGAGGAGGCACATAATATCATTGTCACCGATCCAACCAATGGAGTAAGTTGTACATCCATTAGATTGATGGACGAGTGTTTCAAGGATTTGGTTCACAATTCTTCACCCAGAACCTCTATTTCAGCCACATCATGTGAGAATAATAATTGGGTGAAAGGATTTTTTCTGTTGATGCCACCATAGGAGCATGATATTTGCATTCTTCTAGTGGGGGGATTGATGGTCAACCTATGTGGTTTGACAAGTGCATCATTGGTAGTCGAATTATTCAGCATGAAAGTCTATTTTTCCATTGATTCGGTGGCTAGACACATGATGGAGAAGTGTACTCTGGAGGGAAAATATTTTGCTTGCATCAATAGAGATACATCAAACACATCAAAAAAATTATATGAGCAATTTGAGCATACTTGTTGGTTGGATGATGCTTATGCTCATTGGGTTTGGACATGGATGTCACACCTATGTCATTGTAGAAACATCATTGTGAGACTCAATGTTGATTTTCATCAATCACATAAAGAACTTAATGTTGGGTGGGGAAATCTCACTGATTTCCAACTTTGCATTGAAAATTCCCAATTTTCAATGCAGTGTTATGATTTCCACATCATGAATTTCATTTCCTATGATGATAAATTTTTATGGTGGATACTAATATTCGTATACTTACAGTTGAGGAAATGGGATCCATGCATAATTTTGTCTGATAAGTTATGTGGGATGCCATTCTCACTGAAGGGGGTGCAATGCAAGAAATGGGACCCTGGAATTGCTTGTTTTGGAGAAACTTTACATGCTAGATTGATGGAGAAATTCAACCTTTTTTGCACATGAGTTCCTGCTCCAGTTCTCCTACATGGTGGACAAATTTGCGGCACTTTGGAGTGCTTCTACTTGAAGATGAGCATATTTGGGAGGGGAGGACTATCATGTCCCCACATTTTGGACCAACAAAAGTGTGGACCATGCTAAACACCTAGGGGGACTAAGTGGAATTAATTAAGTTGCATAGGGAAATTTTGCTAAATAAACATTATTGAGGCATGTATTTGATTTTTTATTTATCATTATTATTTATTATACAAATTAATTATGTGGAAATGAGCTTGCCATGTCATGGGGCACATTGGGCAAGTCAACTTGCCAAGGTGAAAGAAGTGGAAACTCTATGACAAAAGAAGTCAGAGAGAAAAGGGAAACTCCTTAAAAGCCACAGAAAAGCAGCCAGAGACAAAAGCAGGAAATTTCTAGAAAATGAGGGTGCAGTTTCCTTTTGGAGACTCAAAAACGTTGTCAAAACAAAAGCAAGAAAGTTTTGGAAAAGGAGGGCGCAGTTTCTTTTTGGAGACTCAGTCTCAAACGCAGGGAAAAGCATAAAGATGTTAGGGATAAAAGAAACAACTCTTTGACTAAGGAAGGCACAGTTGCTAATTCAAATGGATGGCTTAGACAAGGAAACATCTCCAGATCGCCCTTACATTCCAATTTCCTCAAGGAGGGCCCATGACTTGGATAGGGTTAGGGATTTAGGTGTTGACTTTCTCTCACAAGTCACCTATTGCCTCTACTTGCTAACAAGGTCACCCGGAGATCTATTAAAGGAGAATTCAAGCTCCATTTACTCTGTTTGGTTGATGGATTAATTGATTGATGCTATAAGAGCATAGTTTTCTAATTGATGCACCTCATAGCTTTGGGAGATGAGCCCCAAACCTTCCTTTCCCCATTCTTTCATTCCCATTACCTGTTATTTGCAAATATGGAGCGCATAATTTTCATCCAGGGAAGTCTTATCAATCGTCTTTTGCATCCTCCATCTCAGTCAAGTTGAGCTCCAGTGAATCCCAAGCTTCACCTATGCTCTCAGTCTCTCTCATGTCCAATCTTGGGCCTCCTGCCCATAATTTAAAGTCCTTTGATGTAATGGTCAGTTAATATAATTCTTTCTAATGTGTACCAGCTAATAAATACAGCTATTTATCTATTTTAGGTCGCAATAACTATGTTCATTAAGTTTGCATACTCATATTTCCATGTATAAGCTTAACTAGTCATCAAAATGAAGAATTTGGGCATTCTAGTGCAATAATAATTGAGCCTTGTTCATGGGAATGAGTTTGGATGGTTTAATATGTTATAATAATATGTATTAGGTTCTTTCAAATTCATTTATCAGGTCTAATACAGTTTTGTTACGAATTTCAAGCTTACTTACACACCCTAGCCAGATTACTAGTTAAATTTGACTCTAGTTGTTCTTTCAATTCAAAGAGTTATATTCAGTCATTTTCGATTCTATAAGTTGATGTATGTCACTGAAATACTCACCTACCCATACATACTTCCATATGAGAATTCCTTGAGTTCATATAGTGTTTTGGGAGACTCCATTGCGTAGGACTTCCCTAGGCCAAAATTGCCTAAAACCCCCAATTATTTCCTAAACTCTCCATACCTCTCCATATATGTTATGAACTGTCCCAAAACATATTTTCTTCTATCTGAATTCCTGATAACGCGTCTATGCTTTTCCTCAAGCCCCTGGTCGAAAGGACTAAATAAATTTTTCTAGTTTCACAGTTGAGTGACCTAGAAGCAGGGGTTTAAGTTTCTTTGATATAAATGTGTTACGGGAAATGAATTCACTGTTCTAAAACTTACCTTTGGTTTCTTTCCCCTGCCATCTCTTTTGCATACAAATTTCTCTACAACATACCTTCATTTCCCTAGTCATAAATTCACTGAGTGTTTGCAAGTGTAATATCAGAAATTTTATTTAAGTTGCAATAATAGTTAGTGATATGATCTGAATATCATACCTCAGATCATTACAACTATGCCCAAGTTCCTTCATGATCAAAGATAAGAGTTGGAGATCCAGAATGAAAACATTGTTACAGTGGAGGACAAGCATGATGGATATCTCACACTAAATGAAGAATGTCGAAGGGACTTGACATTCAAAAAAAACTTTGATCTCTGATACAAAACCAATCCAAGAGGTATCTTTTGTAATTATAATCAGAATTATGATTTGAAGAATGTTATTGGAATAATTTCTCTGCCATACTTTGATGGTTCAACAAATTGCACAGCTAGCTCATGGATACAAAATCTAGATACATACTTTCAGTTAAACCCAATGGCTGAGACAGAAGCTATGAATATTGCCACTCTACACTTGGATGGAGAAGAAAATGACAACTGGTTTCATGGGATGAAGACACTTGGACATGATCAAGTGACCACTTAAGATGAATTCACAAGAAGGATGTGTTATCCACTAATTTTGCACTTAGTGGATTTTTTCGGTGAGTCGCCAGAGCGTTGAACAAGTACACTTGTTCGTGATCAAAATTCAGTCGTCCGCCAGCCTTTTCTTGGGAGTCTATTCAGAACTGTTTGTAAATACAGGTTCATACCCCCTTGGAGAGATTGTAAAAAATGTCCTAGCATTTAATTTTTTATAAAAGGCTCGGCTTCCTGAACTTGGGCATCAAGTCGACTAGTCCAGAGTGTTTTTTCCCTTGCTTATTATTGGTTGTTGAACAAATGACCAATAATTTCTGAGTTTTTCACTCACTCCTCCAAAGTTGGGGTAGTTGTCTTATTATTTCGCCCTTGGGAGGTCATTAGAGCCTTCATGTCAGTTTTTTTTGTCATGCTAAACATTATGATTGAGTCGTATGAAAATGTACTAGGTCCCCCTAGAGTTTCGTTGGATTCCGAGAAAATTTAATTTTTCTGTTTTTTTAAGCCATTTTTTAATGGTTTAATTGGAAATTTTCAAAATGTAATAAATGGATGATCCAGAGTCCGTTTTCGGCATGGTTGGACTCATTTTCAAGCCCGGAGCAACATCATTACCTCAAGGGCCACTTTCACCATCACTCGATCAGCCAGAGCACCCCTTTAAGTCATCATTCAGTTAATTGAACACCAAAGTAACATTTAAATGCTAAAAGCAAACATTTTAGCACTAGGTCAAAATAGTTTTAAAAGTCAAAATCAATTTTTTTATTAGTAAGTGGTGACTTGGCATGGGTCCCTCATGCCATGTAACCCACTTAAACTTATGATATGACCAAAACTTTGGGTTAAAAGAAGTTGTGAATTATTTCATGAAAAAAAAGTGACGTGAGGGTGAAGAGATGGTTCAGGGTTAAGTGGAGAAAGGGTGGTGAGGGAGTGGGGTGGGACCCCTCCCACTTATGATATTTATATTAATTTAAATACATGATAAATAATGTAGCTTTTCAAAACGGAGTGGTTACTAATTATCAATTTGGAGGGGTGACGGGAAGAAAGCTCACGAGTGGTTGTAAGCATACGAGGTGGACTCCTTTAAAACATTAAACAACATTTTAACCTTGGTTTAATGATCTTCCAAGATGGTCACGAATCATTTCAAAGGGTGACGACGTCAAAATGTGAAAGAGATTCACGCTAGCACTGGTGTAAGGATGCGCTGATATATATATATGGAGGGTGTGATTCTATGGAGTGTGGGCCCCTTACATACACATCACTCAAACTCAATAAATAAACCGCGTGTATGTTGACGTGAGGAATGGTCACGATTTCATTAAAAGGAGGTGACGTCAAGGTTTGGTAGAATCGTGGCTTGCCAGGGGCGCTTTCCTTGATTTATGGCCACCAATCAATCGGCTCCCTTCAATCTCAAAGTGTATCAAATCAAGGCTCCAGGTTTCATCTCCACTCAAGGTTTGTGCCTCCACCACATAGTCGTGTCTCCTTCAAAAGCTCACGCAGATCTCTCTTGATTCACATGGATACACTTCGCAGCTTCATACTTGATGGTTGATGTTCCCAAAGGAGGGATGGGGGCGCCTTGCCAAGGTGGAGGCCATCTCCCCATCCATTTTAATACAAGCTCGAGTCTATTGAAGCGATGTGCATTCTAGGCTGGGTTTGATAAGGAAATCAATTTGATGACTTTGTTATTTGGCTCTCTTCATGTGCCAGTTTAGTTTTAGGTTTTAGGATGTTAGTCTTTGTATAAATAGAGAGGCTTGGCTCCTTTCTTTTTCATGGATTTTTATGCAGAGAAACTCTGTCCAAACTTTGTAAATGCTTGTTGCTTTATGCAACCGTTGGAATAAATTTAAGGCTTTGGAGGCTCATATGGTTTGATAATGGTGAATCAATGCTCTTGATGGATGAGGTGATTGTGTTCTAATTTTCTTTTTCATGTCTATTATAATTAAAGATCTATGCTTTAGAAGGCTTTTGTAAACACGTAAGAACAATTATTTGTGGTTTGCAATTTAATTGTTTATTGCTTTAGTCTTGGAAATCGAAAGTAGCATTGTTTATTCAGTGATATTTCATGCTCTTTTACATTTCAATTTGTGAACAATACATTATCTAATCCATCTTTTGGAAAGTATTTGAGTTAATCTTGTGCAGATCAGTCCATCCAACCAAGTAGAAGTTCGAGCTCAGCTGCATCCTCTTCTCTTGGAGTCAAGTGCACTTCTGGTAATTGCAAACTTTAAGAAATCCAAGCATCCTTAAGAAGATCCATAGGTTTGAATATTTTCTCTTGCTTTCATTCATCTTTCAAGGTAAAAATTTCTAAATTTTTGGGTTAAGGGCACGGTTTGGGCTAAAGTGAACATTCATTCACTTAGCCCTTGCCCCGGTTGGCTGCCCTGTTTATTATTTGCAGCCTTTTAGGCTTTTTATTTGCAGCCATTCCTTCCTATCTTTCGTTGTCCACTTTTCCTCACTTTTTACCCTTTCAGACAGCCCTCTTTTGCCTCCTTTGTTCCACTTTTTGCAGCCCCTTTCCATCATCTTTTTTGACCATCTTTTGGGTTGTACTTTCAGCCTTTTTCATCCTCATTTGCAGATTTCTTTCTCTGATTTGCAGCCCTCTTTCTCCCTTAGTTTCCAGCCTTCTTTGACTTGTCTTTTGTCCTCTCTTCACCCCTCTTCCACCTCTCTTGCCTTGCCCTTTTATTTCCTCTTTTTTTCTTTCTTTTGGGTAAGTTTGGGTAGTTGTTTTTAGCTGGTTTGTAGATTTAATTTCAAGTTATTTTTATCAACTAATATCATAACATGTGTGTGTCTAGAGCTCTTAGTTCATGCAGGTGAAGGAGAGCCCAAAGGCCACAAACAAGCAAGGAGTGCAAAAGAACAAAAAAGACTATTTCCCTCTTCTATCATCCCTTTCTTTCCCTGTTCCTCCGAGAAGCTAAGAAAGGGTCACCATGATCATTGTAAAAAATTAATAAAAAGGGCTGAGTGGGAGCAAGTCTCCTTTCTTTTCTACTTCCCCTATTTTGGGGAAGTGTATCTTGTGTTCATTTTCATGCTTTCTTAGTATAGTTTTCTTTAAAGCACTTAACTTAGTTCTCTGGTTAAACTTAGTTTCATTCCTACTAATTGCTAGATTGATTATTGCATTTTGGCATCTTATTATATAATTGTCAAATCATAAAAAGAACCAAAATCTCTTGAATCTCACCATAAGGTGGATCAAGAGTGCTCTCTGTCGAAGAGTTTAATCAACCACTTTCATCTTATTTCTTGTGCTTGTTTAACCAATTAATTCCTAAGTAAGACTCTTGATTTTGCAGAAACACAAGTCAAGAGCACTCTCTATCGAAGAGCATCTCTAGCATTGCATCATCCTTGCATTAGTCTCATATAGATTAGATAAGACTCTTGAAACTTCGTCATAAGACAAGGTCAAGAGCACTCTCTATCGGAGAGTCTAATTAATCAATTTAATAAAATTTTCAACACACACACCCCTTTAATTAATTAACTCCCTTCCCTCCTTGACGAAGTATGCTCTGACCAATCCCAGATCAGAATACGTAGAAACGTCACTGGATCTTTAAACCATACAAGAGTAAATTAATTAAAACTTTTCCCCCATAACCAACGCACCGGCGTTGTTTCATTTAAATACCGTGGCATGTGGGAAAATTCCAAGTGTGGGCGCCAGGCTACCCAATCTGGGCACATGTAGTTGAAGTTATTGAACACTTACCTGTGATCCCAGATAGGTCTGTCATGTCTTCGAACAGAGCCACTGAAGGTATTTCCGGTTAGGACATCCAGCTACCGTAAGCAAAGATTACCAATAAAAACCTTTAAAACCTACCAAGAGCACTTGCAAAACCTAACATTCAATGGCATCATTTTGGGATTCACATCTTTTTACACACGAAGCATCTCTGATAAGTTGACTCCATAGGCACTGGTTCTATCTTTTCGCACTATTGATAATCTGGGCCATTTGTCCATTGGATGTTTTGATTATAACTTATATCTGTGAATGCTTTATCATTTAGTGAGTTCTCAAATTATTGTCTATCTTTTAATTCTTGTGATAACAACGTGGATTGCTTTCTCTTGTGTTTACAATTCATAATAAACAAACAAATTTCATCATAGTAACTCCTAAACAACACACATCCGCATCCGTAACCTAACAACACTTTAACAACCTTAAGAGCCTTAGTAAACTCTTTTGTAGGGACTACCCCCCTTGGCTTCGTTAGGAGTTAGCCTAAACGGAGGAGCTAGTGTTATAGCCCAAAATGACACATCTCTGCCTGTGACCACTTTCCCATGATTTCGTCGCATGTCGGCACTTCATGAAAGTCATTGAAAGTCACTGAAAAAACACCTATCTTGGAATACGCATATCTTGAGTTCTCTAACTCCGTTTGACCTCATTTGTACACCGTTGGAAAGGTATTTCAGTTAGCTAAAACTTTCTAGAAAACACCAAAGTCTGAAAATGCCCAGAAATACCTTAAAATGCATTTTTTGTGTATTTGCGACTCTCCTTATATGCAACTCGCGAATCACTCGCGACTCTTGTGTTTTACAAGTCGCGAATGGCTATATTCGCGGGTTGCTCTTGTGGAAACTCACGGATCATTCACGGGTTCTCCTCCTTCATAGTAGTGAATATGTATCTTAACATTAAAACATAAAAACACGCCTTTTGAGTTAGTTTGGGTAGTTATGCAACTGACTCCTTCAGTTGTAACCACTTTGTCTTCGCCCCTATCTCTCCTTAGCATATAAATAGAGGTAGGGAGGTCCATGAGAGGGGACTTGGATTTTTGCACTGTTATGCTGGAGGAATCAGGACTCTCTTTGCCCACACCTTTGCCTTGGAGGTCTTCCCCTTGTGTTGCAGAGCTTGGAGGCTGAGTTCTTTGGAGAAGAGAAGCAGCAGAACCAGATCAAGGTTTCGTGAGGTGCCGAACTTGAAGAGAAGGTATACTTGTACTTGTTTTCAAGATTAATAAAGATGTGATGTCCTTCTTCTTCCCAAATCATTGTTCAATGTGTGGTCGAATTTCTGTTTATGATCATATGATGATGTTATTCAGATTATTATTTCAGATTTGTTTGATTATCATTGTTTTATATGTGGTCATAATGGTTTGAGGAAGGTATAACTTGTTTTGCAGGTATCTTGGAGCGAGAGGAGCAAGAAGAGGATTGAAGAGAAAGCTTGGACCAGCCTTCAGTTAGTCAGGTGTGGACCTTTCTCATCTCTAATCTTGTTGATATATGCTTGCTGAACATTGTGCATCTCTCTTTCAACCCCAGTACGTTGATGGCGTCTTAAACCCTAGCCATAGGATACTTTCCTTTACAATAGAACTGGCGACTCCGCTGGGGAGAGCCTTGTCTGTTTGGGGTTTCTCTTGATTTCTTTCAGCCTTTTGCATTGTTTCAGGTCTTTCTTGCCACTTAGGAACACCTTATCAGTCTGATTACACACTTCCCCTGCCTTCTTAGGGTAGTTTTTTGACCTTTTGGGGATTTTTCTACCTATTCGCGAGTTGTTCTTCTGAACAGTCACGAATACTAGCTTGCATTCGCGGGTTGCTGCACTGGACAGTCGCGAGTCATTCGCGAGTTGCCCTTATAGACAGTCGCAAATTCCCCTGTAAACAGTGTTTTTTCCTCTTTTTGTGATTTTTCTTCTGTTTGTGGGCTGTTGGGTAGGTCTTTTACGGTCCTCTGCAGTTGCATGACTCCAGGGAGTTAATGTCATCCCTTTTGGTTGTTTTCTATCTATGTGGTAAGCCTTTTATAGCTTTAGGGTTTGTTCTTTACTCTTTCTCCCATCTCCTTTGCTTGGTTTGATTTTTGGCCTATGTTTCTGATCAGCCTCTGTTAGTGGTCTTTGTTTGATTTCAGAAGCTTGTTGGTGTTGGTTTCCTTCGTGTTTTGTTGGTTAACTTCACCATGCCAAAGTAGTTGACTTGTCTCTTTTGCAAGCCTTCCTTCCAAGTAGGTTTTATACTGACTTTAGGGCATTCTAGAGTTTGTTGGTGGTTGCATAGCAAAGTTCATTTTGCTTTGTTCTTGTTATCTACATACTTTTGTTTGTAGGTAGTTTTCTTTTGCTTTTATAAAAGAAAATTAAAAAGAACGTATACTTGTTTTTGCTGCTTTCCCCCCTACCTCTTTCTTTGGCTTGACCTTGTTGGACAAGGTACTGAGCAGCCTTTGTTTATAGGTTTAGGTTGATGCTTGGGACTTCTTGACCTTTGTTTATTTCAGTCTTTTTGCTCAGTCTTTTCATTCCAAAGTTGTTGGCTTGTTTACCTTTGTTAGCCTTCCTTTCAAGAGAGGTTTATATTCAACTTTAGGGAGACCTAGGGTTTGTTTGTGGGGTGTAGAGTAGTTGTCTATTTGCTTTGCTTTCAGTACTTGCTTGCATTAGTTGATAGGCTGATTTTTCTTTTGCATTTATAAAAGAAAAAGACAAAAACACATGTTTGCTTTATATGCATGTAGATTAGGTTTTTAGTCTAGATTGCATGGCATATCATTGTTTTTAAAAAAATTAAAAAATATAAAAAGATTTGATGTTTTTTGGCTTTCAAGTTTTCTATTTGAAAATATAAGGAGAATAGTTTTTGCTTTTTGCATTTCATATCTCTTTGCTTAGTCATTTTGTTTCAACTTTGAGTCACAACACCACATAAGTTTCATGCCATTTACCCTCTGACTGAAAACAGCTCTTAAAATAAATGATATAATTTAAAATTTACTAGTAAGTTTTATTTTATAGGGTCATACACCAACTAGCTTAGGCTAGACTTGTGGGTTACGGTGTTTTCAACTCCCCACAAGTGTTAAATTTCAGACGTAGTTGGCCTATCACTAGGTAAATCCTTGATTCTATCACTGTATCTAGGAAGCTCCTCTCAAACGGGAGTTAAGCACGAGGTCGCGTGGAGGCTTGGACAGAGGAGATAACCCTCTGAATCCTTGTCAAAGCATAACTCAGGACTTTTGCGCATCTGGGGATTCTGTCCTAGACAGAGTTTCGGGCTCAGCTACCCTGCCCATGCGTACGAGTCCGGCTTGCGACTGTCCCCCCAGACTGTTGGTATAGTCAAGGTAGTCTTTAGTCTCTTGACATCTAGGGTCCATACACAGGTAAACCGGAAGGTTATTTCTGGTTGACCTTGGACGGGCTTGGAAGGTAACCCCGGTAGAAAGTGTGAGAGGGCAGTGGGTGATTCCTCCGCTTGTGCCTAAGAACATATACACGGGACGCCAAGTAACTGTCTATCAGCTTTCTTCTGGAAAGTACATCTTATACCCGTTTGTCTGCTTGGGCTTTAGGAATTTTTATTAAGTGCTGTGTGGTTTGTTTGTACTTAGTGGGCCTTTAGGTGTCTGCTTTGTAATTTTGGTTGACCATCAACCTCAGACTTTGTCTCTCGTTTTGAAACTATGGCTAGCACCCCTTCGAGCACCAACCAAGAGATCCCTTCGATGGGAACTCCTTGTCCTATTCATCTCACAGGGAATGTTGGTGTTCCCTTGATGGCCACCCTGAATCTTCCTGGATTCACCCTAGGGCTACCGGTGTGGTTGTTTTCCACTCCAACTGTCCTGAATGCTCCTGATGCTTCTCAAATAAGCTCCTTATATCAAGGGCATCAAAACACTGCTACCCCTTCACCTGTAGTTAGTTCTCCTCCTCCTTCTACCTCGTGCGGCGAAAGTACTGATACTAGTAACCGGGAGTCTAAAAGGAGTAAAAGAAGGAGGAATAGGAAGAAAGCACATAAGCAAGGGGGCACCCATTCAACCTCTGCAAGTCAAGTTGAACCTCACCACCCAGCCTCTGTTGTTCACGCTGGGGGAACTCATCCAACCTCTGTTTTTCAAGTTGGATCCAAGCACTCAACTTCTGCAAGTCAAGTTGATCTTCACCATCTAGCATCTGTTGATCATGATGGTAGGATCCTTCCAACCTTTCAAGGTCATGTCGGATCCAGTCACTCAGCCTCTAGTGTTCACGCTGAGTGCACTCGTTCAACCTCTGGTTTTCAAGTTGAACCCCCCCATCCAACCTCTGTTGTTCACGTTGGATCCGGTCACTCAGCCTCTGGTGTTCACGCTGAGTGCACTCGTTCAACCCCTGGTTTTCAAGTTGAACCTTCTCATCCAGCCTCTGTTGTTCAAGTTGGATCCATCCACCCAGCCTCTGTTGTTCACGCTGGGGGCACACACTCAATTGCTGCAAAGCATGTTGATCCTAACCATTCAACCTCTGTTGTTCATGTTGGTGGTGCCCATCCAACCTCTGCATGACATGTTGGATCCAGTCTCTTAGCCTCTGCAAGTCATGCTGGGGGCAGTCTCTCAGTCTCTGTGGTTCATGCTGAAGACAATCTGTCAGCCACTGCGAGTCATGTTGACACTGTTGAAAAGACTATCCATTCAAAACATAAGCCCAAGTTTCCTTGTAAGCTTTGTGAGGGAGACCACCTTACTTATAAATGCCCTTCTATTGCGGAGGTGCGACGAGTTTGGATTCATGGTCATCCCGTTTTTGAACATTCTGAAGTCTCTCAACAACCTTCCTCTCTTAGTGAGGTTGGACCCAGTCACCCAGGATCTGTAGTTCATGCTGAGGGCAAACTCTCATCCTCTGCTTGTCATGTTGAGAGCAAACAGTCATCCACTGCTAGTCATGTTGACTCAGTTGAGAAAACTGGTCGTTCGAAGCATCATCTTAAGTTTCCTTGTTTGCTATGCAAGGGAGATCACCTTACTCATCTGTGCCCTGCTATCCCAGAGGTGCGAAGAGTGTGGTCCGAGACTCATGGATTTCATTCTTCTGAACACCCTATAGTTTCTCAATATCCTACTCAACCTTTGGTTGATCAAGTGGTCGAACAAATCTCATATTTGGTTGATCCCACTCTTCTTTCGGAGAGTGTTCCTCACGTGATTGAACCAATGTCATCTTTGGTCAATCCCACTCTCCTGTCAGAGTGATCCTAATGTGATTGCACCAATGCAATGTCACATTTGGTCAATCCCACTCTCCCTTCGGAGAGTGACTTTCACGAAGCGGTTGAATCGATTCCATTGTCGATCAATCCCACTCTTCCTTTGGAGAGTGAAGTGTCTCCTAGTCACATTTTCTTCATTGCCAGTTCAGATCTTACTGAATAAGGGGGCACTGAACTTGTTTCGGACCAACCCCCACCAAGCCCTCAGATTGCTTCCTTTGATTGGGATAGCCTATTTGAGCCGCGCCTTCCTTCCGCTGGACCTTTCCAGATAAAGGTCAAAGTTGAACCATATACGATTGCTCATTGTATTGTTGATGAAGGAGCCTCAGTTAGTATTTTGTCTGCTCGTGCTTGGCAAGGCATGGGATCTCCCAGCCTTGTGTCGACTGCTAGTCAGTTACTGGCTTTTTATAGAAGAACTTGTATAGCCTTGGGAATTCTTGCTCAAACACCTGTTACTTTGGGTGGGAAGACCGTCTTAGTTGAATTCATGGTGATAGAAGACCCCTTGGACTTCAATATGCTCCTTGGATGTGATTATGTCTATGCCATGCAAGCTGTGGTGTCAACATTCTTTCATGTGATGTACTTTAATCATGGCGAAGAAATTGTCACTATCGATCAGTTGGATTTTCTGGATCCCTCTCCTGACCCAACTAGAGACCAGGTTTTTCCTTTATTGGTTCCCAGTGTTTCTATAGACACCACCCCACCACAGGTGAACTATGTGGCCTCTTGTCCTTTGTGTTCAATTGCTACTGAGAAGCAGCCTCTGTTTCCATGCTTACCTTCTTGGGACTTGGTCCCTGCAGTTGATCAAGTGAATCATCCTATACAGACTATAGAGCCTTCTCTCCACTCTGTCAATCCATTTGAAAGTTTAGACATGTGTCATATCTCGGATGATCTCCTTCCTTTGGATGAAGTCTTCCTTGAGTCTTTGATACAATCTGATCTTCTTTTGGATGTTGGTTCAGTTGTGACTAAGTCTAACCCTGATTTGCCTAGTAAGCCTAACCTTTCTTCTTATGTTGGTCTTGTTGAGTCTTTTGACTCTTCCTACGAACAGCAAGTCAGTGATCCTGATGGGTTTAATTTTTCTTTTGAATTTTTCAACTCCTGTGATATTGAGTTTGTTCCTACAGACTCTATATCCCTTGTTGATTTTTGCTTTCCTTCTGAGGTTGATCTTATTGATCATAAACCCTCAAGCCTTGGTCCTATAGAATCTTCTTCGGTTGATTCTACCTTGACTTTACCTTTTATAGAAGATAGAAAAGCCACATGTGTTTCTACCAAAGTGACTCGCATCAGATCTTTTCTTCTGAATATGATTATGATGTTGTTGTTTCTTGGAGACAGGATTCTTAGTTGGATTCACAACTGTTTATTGGCCTCACCTTGTGCTTCAATTTGTAATTGCATTTGCATGTATTCTGCTCGCGCTTTTGAGCCTGATGCCGGCTTCCACGCTTTTAGCTCGTTGTATAAGCCCTCATCTTTGTTCTCATCGTCGCTAAGCCTTGTATCATTTTTCCTTTGCAACTTGACACCCTTTACCTTGAGGAGATGTTCCCCGAGTGTCCTTATCTTGCTCACTTTCCTTGCATTATGCATAGGTCTGTTCCTTGCGCTTGGAACTAGTTTCGTCTGTCTATGACACTCGTCTCCTCGCATTTAGAGCATTCTTTCTGCTCTCCTTCGATCTCGTTAAAAACAGTAAGGAGGCCGCGAGTTGACTTTTATGGACTCGTTAAAACTTCACGGGGAATATTTTGAGTTTCTTTAGGCCCAAGTCTGACTCCCCAAAATAGACTTGACTGCCAAGTAAACTTGTCCGTTCAGGCTCGTTAAAAATATATGAACGGGCATCCACATTGGTGGTAGGTTATCTCTTTCTTGGACCATGTGGAATAATACGAAAAAGGATCACTCTCTTTTCTTTTTGAATTGAGAAGAGTATTCTTAGGTATAGGTTTATCTCTTTTCCAGACCCGAGGGACTAAATTTACGGAAAAGGAACCCCCGGTATGAGCTTAGTTTTCTCTTTTTCGTGCTCTGGACCAAAACATGAAAAAGATTTCGAGTGTACTTTATGTCTTTGTCATGCTCGTTAAACCCTAAAGAACAAAGCATCGAGTTTATTGTTGGAAGCTCCATTTCTCGTAATCAAATGGATCTTTCCGAGTGATCTTACCTTCCTTCACACTCGTTAAACTCAGGCTATATGCTACTTTTGAAGGAGCGTTGGGTAGGTGGTAATTTAACCTTTTTCGGACCTTCCTGACTAATTACGAAAAAGGTGCGCCTTTTCTTCTTCGGAAGTTAAGAGAGTTCTTCTGTTGTTTGTTTTATACTTTTTCGGCCTCAGGAGACTAAATTGTACGAAAAAGGACCCCCCTGGAATCTTCTTTGGAGTTTTCAGACTCTCTAAACTATAAAAACACCGTTGAGCATGTACTAGTTCGGGCTCGTAAAATCCACGAATTAGTGCCTTATCAAGCATTCTTCTTTCTTTTCTTTGAGCTTGTCAAAAAATGAAGATGGTCCCGAGTTTGCTTTGTTGGACTCATTAAACCTTTATAAGAAAGAAGGGAAGGGGAGGTTTATTTCCATGTCTTTTTACATAATGGCAGCAAGTCTTGTTTCCTTGAACAAAGCACCAGTTTTGAGTCTATCAATAGTCGGGTCCTAGTATTTTGACCTTATCCCGATTCAGAGTTTCTTACTCCTCCAGTTGGTCTCTTTTCCAATTGTATGGGGAATCTGTCAATGTTTCCTACATTGTAGATTTGTTTCGTTGGTCCTATTTTGTGTCAAAAGCTGCCTAAGTCACTTTTGTGTCGTGCTCACTGTTCAAGGATTAAACCTTTGTCGGCCATTCTGTATTTGCCTTGACCTTTTTGTGTCGACCATTTCCCTGGTATCAGTTCATTGCATCATGACTTGAGCGGTCCTTTTTGTGACATTTAGTACCAATTCCAGATCCAATTAGTCTTTGATTTTACCTCATGTTGGATGATGAATGATGCCTTAATGCCTTCCTTCCAGCGGATCTCTTCCTATCGACTGCAACACATCTTGCTCTGGGGACGAGATTTAGAGTTTTATGGCAGTACCTTGGGAATTGTTATCCTCAATGGAAATTTCCCTCGCTATTGGGTAGCGGGAATACCTTAATGTCTCCTACTTGATAGATTCTTCAAGTGTTAGACTTCAAGTCCTTGTAATCACACTTGTTAGAATGTACTAGGTACCTTGGGAACCATTTTCATTAATGGTGGTTTCCCTCGCGTTTGTTAACGGTTCTCATCATTGACTGCTAATCAAACGGTTTCCTCCATGTTCGACTTCAACTCCTTTATTCACATGGTTAGGATTCGTACCTTTTTTAGGTGGTTTGGATTGAAGACCTTGGGCCGACAGTAGCTTTGTTATTTTTTGCCATTGCCCAAGCTGCGCAAGACCTTGTTATACTTTATATGACATTTTGCTGAGACATAGATCCACCTTGTATTTTTGTGGCTATGATCGATTGTTGAGTATGGATCCACCTTGTTCATTTGTGGCCATCACTCCTTTAGATTTGATATGGCGCCTTTTTGCATATTGAGCGACCATGATAGTTTCATCAGTTATATATATGTTGGATCCGCCTGTATCTTTATGGCGATGTTTTGTATATGGACGTGTATGTCCCAGAGATCATTTTTTCTGACATTTATCTCTCTTTCAGGTACCTTCACTCGAGCCTTTTTGGATTCTCTGCTCTCTCTCCATACTCAGTTGTTTCCTTTATAATGTATTTCGGCTATCGTCTTCCCCTCTAACCTTACACATTAGGGGGCATCTGTTATAGCCCAAAATGACACATCTCTACCTGTGACCACTTTCCCATGATTTCGTCGCATGTCGGCACTTCATGAAAGTCACTGAAAGTCACTGGAAAAAAACCTATATTAGAGGACACATATCTTGAGTTTTGTAACTCCGTTTGACCTCATTTCTACACCGTTGGAAAGGTATTTCAGTTAGCTAAAACTTTTTAGAAGACACCAAAGTCTGAAAATGCCAAGAAATACCTTAAAAATGTGTTTTTTGTGTATTTGCGACTCTCCTTATATGCAACTCGCGAATCACTCGCAACTCTTGTGTTTTACAAGTCGCGAATGGCTATATTCACGCGTTGCTCTTGTGGAAACTCATGGATCATTCGTGGGTTGTCCTCCTTCATAGTAGCGAATATGTATCTTAACATTAAAACATAAAAACACGCCTTTTGAGTTAGTTTGGGTAGTTATGCAACTGACTCCTTCAGTTGTAACCACTTTGTCTTCACCCCTATCTCTCCTTAGCATATAAATAGAGGTAGGGAGGTCCATGAGAGGGGACTTGGATTTTTGCACTGTTATGCTGGAGGAATCGGGACTCTCTTTGCCCACACCTTTGCCTTGGAGGTCTTCCCCTTGTGTTGCAGAGCTTGGAGGCTGAGTTCTTTGGAGAAGAGAAGCAGCAGAACCAGATCAAGGTTTCGTGAGGTGCCGAACTTGAAGAGAAGGTATACTTGTACTTGTTTTCAAGATTAATAAATATGTGATGTCCTTCTTCTTCCCAAATCATTGTTCAATGTGTGATTGAATTTCTGTTTATGATCATATGATGATGTTATTCAGATTATTATTTCATATTTGTTTGATTATCATTGTTTTATATGTGGTCATAATGGTTTGAGGAAGGTATAACTTGTTTTGCAGGTCTCTTGGAGCGAGAGGAGCAAAAAGAGGATTGAAGAGAAAGCTTGGACCAGCCTTTAGTTAGTTAGGTGTGGACCTTTCTCATCTCTAATCTTGCTGATATATGCTTGTTGAACATTGTGCATCTCTCTTTCAACCCCAGTACGTTGATGGCCTCGTAAACCCTAGCCTTAGGATACTTTCCTTTACAAAAGCTAGGAGTAGGTGACAGTACCTGGCTCTATGCTTGCCCCCAAGGTCACACCTCTCCCACTTTCTCAAGTGAGGAGACAACTTTCAACTGATTTTTGTTGCTGGTGTGCAATCGGCGGACAACGGGATGATTGATAAATTCGAAATAAGAGACCCTAAAATCTGTAAAGCAAACTGGGACTCATGAAGCTTATAACTCTGAGTGCCATAAGTTGGTTGTTATGGTTATTGATATATCATAAACTCGATTGATCTTGTTGTTCATTGAAGGATTGAAAGAACCCTTGACAGGTTTAATGAAATCCTATAGACCCTCTACTTTTCAAGATGCGATGAATCAAGCAAGAGATTTGCAAGATTCTATTTTGAGGACAAGGTTCCCTCTTCTGACGACGAAAATCCAACTACAACAAATGATTTTTAGCAAATAAGAAAAAACAACTACATAATGATCTTCAAAACAAATAAGGAAAATACAATTACAGAAAACAATTTTTAGTTATGCATATTATTGTTGGAGCCAAACGTCTCGTGAACTTGGAGCCATAAAATATATTCAATTAATTTTCAATTATAGATACTCTTGCTAGAGCGGAAGCTGTCCTCAAATTGGAATCAAGAATTCTCCGTAAAATTTGTATGTATTTTTCGTCGTATCCAGCTTCTCATAGTGGTGGTGGTACACTGAATTCCATATATTCAAGAGCAAGGGGCTTCTCAAGCAACCAGACCAACACACCGACCTCCTTCTCATCATAATTCTTGTAGAGAAGTGCATCTACCTTTTGAATATTGAGTAGTGGAGACTCCAAACTTGTTGGAATGGGATCTTTCATTAAAATCTGCATTGCATTAAAGTGAAAACCCAAAACCAATCAGAAATTCCTTCATACTTGAAACATGAACATATAATTCTTACCAAATCAAAATACAAAAAATATTTCTAAATCAATCGCGCCACCTATGGATAGACTCTCAAGAGTAGGAAGCCCTTGGAGGAGATTGGTAGTAGGAATATCCATCTTGTCTTCCCATCATAAATTATCAATATCTAAACTGGCTAGTTGCATCCCACTTGTTCCATATCCAGGTGTTGTTGGTGCTCATGACTAAGTGCCTATTGATAATGGTAATTGGGATTATTATGATGCTGTCTCAATGGGAGTTGCTATGCCAGCCAAAGCCATATGGTCAGGAATTTCAATGTCTTTGTTATCTCGGCACATCTCTCTGCCGAAAAATTGTTTGTTCCATGTAAGTTCGGATTCAATGACATCTCTATCACAATTCCATCTATATCCATGTAAAGTTCCATAATATCGAAAGAGGGATTCTCTACTTATCTTGGCATAAGTAGAGAAGGTAAGGATGAGATGTTTGCACAAAGAATATTGAAGGTTAAGGAGAAATTCTCCCAAGTGAAAATGTAAACAAGAGACATCTTGTCTAGATTGGTAGACAAGAAAGAGGGGGAAATCAACAGTAGTGTTTCCCACTAAAAGGAGAAGAGAATATTCAAGGAGAAAATATTTTCTAAGACTGGACCCCATAATAGGCCACATGAATTCAAATATTTTTCAAGGTATACTATGCCTAATATTCTGGAGCATAGGATAGAGGAAACTGAAATGCAATTTGAAGGAATCACACGACTAGAGGTTTGGCTTACATAATACATAGCCTTTAATGAAGAGCTCAAAATACATTTGAACTTTAGAGAATATTGTGATTACCAGGATAAGGTCAAATTTAGAGGAGGAAGTAGAATTCCTACTCAAACTTTTTTGTTGCAAAGAACCATAAGAAAAATCTCCCTTCCCTACTTTGATGGATCTGCAAAATGCACTACTAACTCTTGGGTGCAAAAGTTAGATACTTGTTTTTAGTTGAATCCAATGATTGAATATTGATGACCACCAAATCAATCCAAAGGAGGGTGATGTGGTCACTGATGATAAGGGATATTTTGGATCATATCTCAAAAAAGAAAAAATATAAAATATAAAATCATCATTTGATCTTCCTAATGAAGTGGAAGACAAGCCCCCACCAACTGGGTGTGAACTAGGAAATCTGAAGGAAAAAAATCTGATGCAAAGAAAGGAACACAGTTCAGATTTTTGTACTCTCTTGTAGCAAGATGAAGTTGCAGCCACATCAGAAGTGAGGCTTGACATTGGTAATAATTAACATCCCCCTATAATCATTAAGGACAGCTATGAACCATCTAGTATTGCAAGTGGGAAAGCAGAAACACAAATTAAAGATGAGAAGTGAAATTTATTGTAAGGTATTTACAATGAAGAAGAAGAAGAGGTTCATCTTCCAGCACCTCATTTTCTTTCAAGGTCATTGAAGATGAGTGAGTTCAATATAAAAGAGGCCCTACACACACTCCATGGAACCCATGCATTTATGATAAATCTCTATTGGAAGTTGGAGGAGAAATCTTCCATGGAAGACATGGAGAAGTTTTAGAAAGCCATGACAAGCATGAAAGGTAATTTTCTACAATTTATTTCTAATAGGGACGGTTTGCTTGAGCTTGTTGAGTTGTTGCATGGAGCATCCTTGGAGGATGAAGAGGAGAATTAAAATATCACACAAGAATTATTGACCACCCAATATTCCTTCAAGAGAAACCAGTGTGCACTCCAAGAGTCGAAGTTGCATATAGATAAACTTCATGAGGAGTTGCAAAGATTTCACCTACCCTCCTACACACCATTCAACCATATTCACGAGGCTGATTGCATCCCTGGTCATATGGAGCAATCTCATGAGATGGTGGATCGTGAGATGCATTTAGTTTTGCATGTGTTGGAGGACTGTGCAGACAAGCTTGAAGAGAACCAAACACTTGATCTTTTCCGGAGAAAACTAGAGTTGTTTTATGAAGAGAATCTCTTCTCCATGGAAGAGTCATATGAGACCACATTGGTTGGATCAGCTAGTGATGAATAATATGCAGCCATAATATGGGTGTATAATTACTGCAGAGAGTTGATTCATAGTTCTACTCACACTTCTATTTCAACCACATCAAGTGGGGATGAAAAATGGGAGAAGGAATTTACCTTATTGGTGCCACATGAGGCGAAGGAGGCTCCCATAGGTGTTCAAAATGACTTGAGGGATGCACCATCACCTTCTTAGCAACAACATAGTCACATATTGCATCCACTTGATTCCATTCATCCACACATTGATTGTATAGGCAAATACATAATAGATATGGAGACTAAAAGGTGTGCAACCTTGGCTCACATTGGTAAGTGTTTTCTTTGCATTTGTAGCAGGTCCATATATGCATATGGCATTGGTTTATCATGTGGGAAGAAAATAAGAAATGTGGGGAATCCAATGGATGCATTGGGTACATAAAATTCCAAGGATTGGATGAGTAGAGACATGTTGGAGTTGAGCACCCCCATAGGGGATCACCACCTGTTCTTTGGGAGCATAAATGGTGTATGTATTTGTGCTTCCTGGAAAATTCAGTTACATATGATGGAGATACTCAATATGATTTGTTCCCACATGGAGGAATTCCATGTCTAGTGGGAAAGTTTTAAAAATGTTCAGTTTGGCATGGGGAGAGATGGGCTTCTAGTATGGTCGTATGATTTTCACAACCTCATTTTCATCCTATACAATGATAAAAAAAATGTTGTTTTTAATGATGGGTGGAAGGAGGAAAATAAAACCATGGGATCTCGGCATTTTTGGGAATGGAAGAGTTCAATAGGGGGCATAAACATTTGGGTCCTTATACAGGAGGCAGTGGGATTTGGGAATTCTACTCAGTTACCTTAACTGGGTTGGAAATTTTGTTAAAGGAAGTGGTCATTAAAGAAATGTAGTATGATCAGAGTGGTGTAGCAGAAACATGGTGGACAAATTTGTAGTACTCTATGGTGATTCTGCTTAAGGACAAGAAGAATTGGGAGGGGAGGACTGTCATATCCCAACTTTTTCATCACCATAACTGTTGACCTTTCCTAGCATCAAGGGGGTCAAAAGATGCATTAAATAATTAACCTATGAGATTTTATTTAAATGTTACTTAGGAGGCATGTACTTGGTATATTACTTTTCATTAAATATTATAATACAATTAATTATGTGGAAAATAAGTTGCCATTAACAAGAGGGGCACTTGGGCAAGACAACTTGCCAAGGAGGAAGTAGAATCTATCATAGGACTAACAAAAGCCAAGAAAAGTTGTCAGACACCAAAGAGGAAACTCTAGGCCAAGGTAGGGTGCAGTTTCCATTTGGAGACTCGGTCACAAAAGAAGGAAGTTCAAAAAAATCTATCATAAAGAAAAGCAACAACACTAGGGCACAATTTCCATTCTAGAGTTCAATGACAAAAGTAGGCAGGCATGAAAAGTTGTCATAGGGAAAAATAGAAACTCTGGGCCAAACGAGGATGCAGTTTCCTAATTGGATGGAAGATCATGAAAGGGAAACATCTCAGTGACACCAACTTGCTAAAATTCTCAACGAGGGTGCATTCATGGTTAGGATTAGGGTTCACCTATACCTACTAAACAAGTCACCAGAGGATTATAAAAAGAAAAAGGGAGCTCCATTACTCAGTTTTGTATGTTTATTATTTGTGATGTTGATGAAGCTAAGGATTCTTTGTTGAGTTTTGTTCCTCAGTTTCTTGGGAGATGCGCCCCAAGGTTCTCATTCCCTCTCTCCTCTTCCCCTCTTCTCCCCTTCTTTTGCAGGTGACTTGAAATAAGGAGGAGCCCATAAACATCAGCTCAAACTCTAGAGTTGATTCTCACTATTTATGATATGTATGTGACAGTAAGGTTCTGTCATGTAGAGCTTCCATGATTAAATGCACATAAGGAGTGATTTTTGTGCCCAACTAGTGGGCTATTTAACTGTAAAATGTAATGGGATTAATATAATTTCCATGATAGGAGTTTTAACTGCTATTATATGATTAATTATGATGTATTTACCTCTTTTAAACTATATTTACAGTTCTTATTTCATTCTGATACGAAATTCATGATTTATTGTACACCCTAGCTAGTTGACTAGCTAAATTTAACTAGTCTTACCGTTTTTTTAATTATGAGAGTTATGTATATCAAATTTTAATTTCATAAGTTGATGGAGGTTTTTCAATATCCCCACTATCCATACCAACATTCATACATAGTTTTAGTTTAGGTTGTACCCTGTTTGGGCCACCTCCTTTACGCATGGCCTCCCAAGTCAAAACTTCCAGTTTTTCCCAATTATTTCCAAACAACCCTAGATCACTCTAGATTCGTTCTTAACTATCTGAAAATTTGTATAATACCTTTTACCAATCATAACACACCTCTGTACCATGCCAAATCTCCTGGTTGACTAGATTTGACAAATTATTCTTAGTTTCACGGTTGGGTGACCCAAAAGTGTGGGAGTAGGATTCAATGGATGCTGACTCCGAAACCAAAATGGTACCTGATATAAATTTTTTAGGGAAGATAATTTATCAGTCCTAAAAAATTTCTTTATTTCTCTCCACATCCCACCGCCCTGTTTGCAAAATTATCAACCAATTTCCCATATTTACCTAGTCTCAAGAGCTCTCTGATTGAATGTGAATTTTCATGTAATATTGTTTATAAAAATTATATCAGATATAGTCTTCTGATATGACATATATCAGGGAAATTATATTAATATCATGTCTTTGAGTTCATTTTGTGAATAATCCTTTCAACTTGAGTCCTTCCAGTCAAAACTAGTAATTTCCTATCACCTAGTTTGACCATTTTATGCATCAAGATTTTGTCTGGAGTTAGTATCTCTGAAATATGATTCGGGGATATTACACATTTAAAGTGAGTGAATTAACACAAAAAATTTCAGTATGCATACCCCTACCTAATATTTTTTGTAGATGGAATCCTAGAAATAGAAGGCTACTCAACTACATAATCCACATAACTTTTAGTAATTCGAAGTTCAATCTTGCATCAAACTAGAATGTTAGTGCTAGGTGGATCGGCATAGAGACCAAACCATATGGATATCAAAAAGACAAGTCCCTCAAACAATCTTTCACATTAACTCCTTGCAAAATCATACCCAAAATAAGCCCCTACAAAATGAGTTTAGATGTGAAACATCCCATTTCAATGGTTGAGAAATGGTGCTATGGAAAATCCTTCTTTGACTACCAGACCAAAGAGATTTACACTAGGACCTACCCACTTTTTTCTCTTGAAGATACACCAAACAAAAGATGGGAAGTTCAAAATCATGAAGCAAGCAAATTTATAAATTTCATACATTAGGATAGCATATGCTCATACTTGGTCCTTATCACTTAATAATAGTCTAGTAGCCAATATCGCACATGACAACCAACTCAAATGGTTAGTCCTAAATAATAGTCTTGTAGTGAAGGGAGGACTTGTTGAGGCCCAAAAAATCCCAGGTATCAACAATAGGGATTCTCCCCAAAAACCGTTCCCAATCAGCTCGTTTATTGTTTGGTATGGGTAATCCATCCGGTTTACGGTCCGGCTTCCGTAGAGTTAAGTAACGATTTAAATATGTTTTACTGGTTGCTGCCCAGTCCACCATTTATGTGTATTTTTTTTTATGCTTTATAATGATATGCAAATGCCTAAATTTAAATGCAGCTTGATTAGGAAGCAAAGGTTTCACAATGTGATGCATAGGTTCTTACCTCCCGTCTTATCTCCTTTGTTCTTGAATCACAAAAAGCAAATAACAACTAAGATAAACCTATCTAATACTAACTGACCTATCCCTAAGGAGAAAATTATTATTTATGTGAGTAATGTACTATAAAATATGCATAAAGAATATTACAGGTAGCTGATATAATTCAAAAACACATGAATACAGTAGAAAGATAAACAGAGAGATAGCTCAATGTTGATTAAAAAATTCATTACTCAATTTGCTGCATAAGCTTCATCAAATAACAAGAAAACATTCATAACATAGAACTAATTCACAAATCAGAATGATCTCACGGGTTCGCAGAGTAAGCTGAAACAAAAATAATTCTACATTCAACCATCCACACAGCATGCATTTGAAACTTGAACAGCTCCTTCTCCAACAAAAAAAAATCAGTCCTTCCTTATTATCAAAAGTAGTTCTTCTTACACAAAGCCTTTCACATAAGAGAGCATGGAAAAGTCCTCTCTCATTCGATTCTACCTATACTTATACATTTCCAAATGACCTTTGGTCTCCCTACCCTTTGGGCTTCCTTTACAATTCAGTTACAAAAAGGATTTGTCATATACTGTGCCTGTTAATTAAGGCAAAAACACAAATATTACAAAATAGGTTTCCCATGTGTCAATAAGACAAAACATTTTAAGTGGGCCTGGCTAACTCATCAATAAACTGCTTCCATGCCATAGCATCCCTAACTATTTTCTCAAAGTCTGATGGCTCCAAAAATATTACAGTGACTTCGTGCTTGGAAGCCTGAGCCTTTATATTAGCCATTCTGGCTGGACTCACTCGAAGCTGATCTTCCAACCGACATTTGCTTACTACTGCTTGATCAATTACACTTTTGAGCACCTTTTCATCCAATCTTTTAATCAATTGTATGCCTAACTCATCTTCGTGCAATATAGCATGCAATTGTTTCAAATGTTCTTCATGTGCAGGAAGTTCATCTAACCTTTTCTTAGATGATGTTTGGCACCCGTTGTGAGTTCTAATTACCTTCTCATAGAACTCCATGCATTGGTCCTTAGTTTTCTTGACTTCCTCTATCAACTTCTCAACAGCTTTATTACCAAAACCTATCAGTTCGTATTCAAGCTACATTCTCTCTAAATATTTGACTAGTGTATTTGTTGGGGGCTCCTTGGTTGTTTCCAACCATGGCAATATTCCTTGAATGATTTACATGGCATTCTAAGTCTTGTCTTTGACTTGAGAAGCTATGACTGATAATCATTCATCTCATTATCATCATCATCATCTTCATCATTTTCATTGTCATCCTTAACAACAGTACTGCCATCATCATCATCATCATCATATAATCACATCATTATGAATGTCATTATCATCAAATAAATTACATTTATTGTGTCCACTTTAGAACCCCAAATCAATTACATTTATATTCTCCTTATGCTAGGTTGTCTAGGTGCAAAACTAGGTGGATTGTATCAGGATGATGCTAAAGTGAACGCAAATTGCGTCCATTTTAGAATCCCAAATAAATTACATTTAAATTCTACTTGTGCTCAATTGTCTAGGTGCAAAACTAGGCACATTATATAGAGATGCTGCTAAAGTGGACAAAAGATGATTTGATTAAGAAATATGACAACAAAATCAAAAGATGATGTAGTTTTTATTCTATTTGAGTTGAATATATGTACATATTCATGATTTGTCTCGTTACTATAATAAGTCATGTTGTTGCTGCAACATACCCCCCAAAAAAATTTACATTTTTTAGGACCCCCCCTTTTTTAAGAATTTTAGTTTGCCTCCTACGCATTTTTTTGATGTTGAGATCCAGCAATTTTGTTGTGTTTATCGTGAGGAAAAGTCTCAGGAACTTTGAGTTTTTATCAAGGCAGAAAGTGTGTTATTGATCTGCCACGGTGGATGGTTTCCCAAGTTGTGAGCCGCTACAGCAAGTAGCTCTTCATCTCAAAGATGCTACAGCGGATAACTGTTTATTTTCAAGCTGCCACAAAGGATAGAGTTTCGTTTGCGAGCCGCTACAGCGGGTGAGTTCTAGTTTGCGTATCAGAAAAGTTTCTAATGTCTTTTCATATCACTCTGGCAGAAGGTTTCTCAAGTCACGCCCGCTACGATGGCTAACTTCTTAATTCATCAATTCATCTAATTCCTGGGAGCTGCAATGGAAGAACGCTTTTTAGCTTTGAGCCGCAACAGCGGACTTAGTTTCATTTTCAATATCGGACATTCTTTCGATCTTTTTTATCTCACTACGATGAGCAGTTCCTGGTTTTCGAGCCACTACAGCAGAGATCTTGTCGATTTGGAGCCGCAATGACGGACAAATTTTTATGTTCGTTGGCAGGTAAATCTTCGGTAGTTTCATTGAATCATTTTTTAAGTCTTCATCGCTATGTCAGTTATTTATTTTCTTCATGTCTGGTTTTGATTTCCGCTACAGTAGAGGAGTTACTATGTTGATCAAGTTGAACCTCTCCACTCACTTCAGCGAAAGAATATCTATTTCTGAGCCGCTACAACGGAAATCTTTTCTAATTGTTGGTCGATGCCTTTTGGTCGCCAAAGCCGCAAACGTAGTCTGGGCGTATTTTTGGAGTCTTTAGCCAGTGTTGTGGCTGTATTGGAGTATATGGAGCTGCCGTGTTGGGGCTATTTTCATGTTGACTTATGTCCTCCAATCCAAAGCATTTGGTGCCAACGACATTTTTCTTGCACATATATGTTTTTAATGCTGCTTTAAAGGCTTTAACCCTCGAAAGCCTATTTATTCACCAAGTGAAAAGGGTTTTTACCATTTTTGTTTTACGGAGAGGGTGAGGAGTTGATAAGAGTTTATCCCATTCGAGCTTTTGTGTAGTTGGTGAGAAATAATCTTTGGAGCTCACGTGGCGCGTCCTCATCGAGTGCTTTCAACCACGTGTCGAGCCTTCGGCCTGCCAGGTAGGTTTGAGTCTTTTCTTTCAATTGGTTGATTTGATTAAACTGTGGAGCTATCGATCATTGATACAATTTTGTAGGGGCAGGTTAGGTTTTTTGTCATTGCTCAGTTTAAAAGGGGTTTTTGCCCATATATCTTTTAGGTTTTGCCTTTTTTCCCTAGTTGCTACCTATTTGCAAAACCCCATTAGTTAGTCCAGAGTCGTTTTGCCCTCAGTCTGTTAGGTCAATGATGGATATCCAAAGAGTCGATATTTACGCCGGCATGGAGCCAATGTGTATCCCACTCGTGGGCGTTGGTGAAAGCCATGTTTTTCCTCCTTTACGCAGAGCCTGTAGGTTTTGGGTTTATATGTTTCGACCGTGTGATAGTGGGCCTGGTCATTTACCCTAGGGCATCGCCACCGTAAGCTCAAAGATTTTGTTGCACCAACGGGAGAGAGGTATTGTCGAGTTGGGGTTTTTCTTCTAAAAGTGCAAAGGTCAAATCCCATGTCCAATGGTTTTTTTTGTCAAACTATAACCCTGAACCGCATCGTGTGCTGCCTGCCCCAATGGATGGAAATGACAGAGTAAGATAGAATGAAGGTTTTGATTTATTTGGTATATGCATATTTATCTTGCTTTCATGATTTTATAGTCATTAGTTTACAATGTGAACACTAAGACATCTCTATTTTGTCACAGGTACAACTCACCTCAGACATCATGACAAAGAAAGGGAAGAAAAATCCCAAGATTTGTGAATATGATTCAGACACAGAAATGGCCGAAGTTGCGGTCATGACAAGGGTAGAAATCATTTATGAGGATACAAAGGCCATACCTAGAGCTGAACCCGAGCTCAAGTGGAATCAGATGTTCCACATGATAGTGGAAAAGAAGGTCCCTGAGGTAGAGTTGGAAGACTTGGCCTTGTATGAAAATATATTGCAATCTGGGATCACTAAGGTGGCTACGAGACCTGAAATTATCCCATGTGTAGAAGTCATTGGGTGGATATTGCCAAGAATAGATACCACATGGATGATGATTAATGATGAGGAAAATAAGGGTGTGGCATCTTTTGCGCCTGCATTTGTATCAGTAGCCTACAACTTACCAGAAATGGAAATCAGCGTGAAAACAGAATGGGTTAGGAGCCTAAATTTTGATTGTACAACCACAGCAAAGATGATGGTGGCTGAGGGAAAGATGTTCTGACACAAACAATCTGGGGAGTATGAGACTGCTCATCTTCGGACTCCTTTCAGAATAATAGCACTGATGTTGAGCAGGCTCTACGGTAGAGCTGATGGGAAACTTTATAATTTTGATTGGATCCCACTTATGTACTATGTAGCCATGGAAGGAATAATTTTTAATTGGGTAGACATAGTGTCCAAGAATTTGGCCAAATGCATCAAAGCATCCTAGGAAAGCTTGCAGCAAAGCAAATTAGAATTTTATATGTATTATTTTTTAATAGACTGCATACTCTACCGTCACATGTTCGAGAAACTCAACTGCGTGTGGAAAGGGGTAAATCCCCTATATACACAGCGTACCAGATACTGGGGGCTCATAAGTATCATAGTCATTACCAGTTGATATGTGAAGAATTTCTGAGACCCCTATATTAGCTGATTTTTGTGGAAGAGTGTCCATGTTTATCTAACGTAGATTTAGAATACATTAAGGAATATGGGGATTACTTCTTCTCCCAAGAAGGTACATATATAAGGATGTATGGGGGAACCAAATCTCCCTCATTGCTGCCCAAATACGCGACTGATTACATAGTGCACAAGGAAGCTGTTAGACAAGTTTTTCTGGATGGCTTTGGGAATTATTTGTATGATTTGAAGAAGGCTTTGTTCCCATCAGTACCGTTCTATGTGGGAAGCTACAAGTTTTCCAAGGTTAAGGGCGCTCTAGAATTCATCAAGGAACTAGAGAACTTCCATTTCGGAGAAAAGAGCTTTCATCAAAATGACTCCCAAGGTAAGGTGGCAGCTCATAAGGCAGCTCATAAGGTGAATTTTAAATATACAGACTATGTAGATAAGGAGGAACAAGTATACAGGAATTTTTATAGCATGGCTGCTGTGAGCAAGCATTTAAAAGGGAAGACCTCTGGAGTTAAGGGGAGCAGCAACAACAATCCAAAATTGAATGAGCAAGAGGAAGAAGATGCAAAGAAGTCCAAAGAAGAGAGTGTTCGTAGATTAGCAGTAGGAGCAAAGAAAATGCTTGCAAAAGAAACACAGAGAGATCAAGAAGAAGAAGAAGCTGCCAAGAAAAGGAATGAAGAAGCTATTCTAGGAAATATTGCAGAATTAGAAAGGTCCATTGCTCAAGAATCATTGAACCCAGGGGTGGTTACAGAAGAACAGGGGAAAGAAGATTGGGAGGATTTGAGTAATGAGAATCTGGGTCAAAGCCCTATTCGAGATGATCCAAAGAACCCTCCGTCTACATCAAGCAACATACTTACCGTAGGCCATCTTCCCATAGTTGAAATGGGATTAGTACCATTTACCCCATCCAAATCACAATATGATGTGGCATGTTTGGAAGATATTCATTTTGATCCTAAAATGAAATCTATTAAGTGGAGAACAGAGAAAATTTTAAAGGTAGGGACTCGGCCACCAGTAACCATAGTAACGGAAAAGACAGTGGTGAAAAATGTGGAGGATAATCCAAAGCAATTGGCTTCCATGGGTATTGAAACTACCTATGGAAATCCTCACAATGTTGATAAGCTAACAAATTGTTGATGTAATTGTAACTTCGAAAAGTATTCACTTGTATTTCTTATCTATTGTAACCCGATGTTTATTTCGGGATGTACTTGTGTCATGTCATGCCCCGATGTTCCTATCATAAGGATCTATAATGTAAACAAGTCATGTCAAGTCATTGTGTGTAACCCTCATATTGTCTAAGGGTTAAAGTCCCCGCAGTTTCGGGGCACTACGGTTATTAGACTCTCGTAGAGAGGTCGGCCCCAGTAGGGTTTTAGTCATGTCGAGAATTAGTATAAATAGAGAGTTGGCCTCTCTATTTGACACACACTCATCCACACTTAGTTGTAGTTCATAACTGAGGAAGAGAAAGACACTGGGGCAAGGAAGAAAGAGGTTACTGTTGTCGGGAGATCATCTTACTGTTTTGGGGTTTTACTTTTGGTTCTGATTCTATCTCTAAGGAAGTTGCAGGGTCTTCTCCATTTATGGTTTCCCTGAGGAAAAACACTATGTTCATTGTCTCTTGTGTTTGATTGTTGTGCTTGTTGTGATCTCAGTTAAATATCCTAATGATATGCTAGCTTAATGTTAAAAATCTAACATGGTATTAGAGCTTCCTTGAGAAGAAGACACTGTGCAGCTGCGGGAACTAGGGCTTCCTACTTTGTGGATCTCTCTCCACATATTTTCAGCAAAAGAAGGTTGGAATAACTCTCCTCCTTAGGGCACATCTTTTTGTCGAATCAGAATCCAATTCTGAGGTTTTTCAGTTTTGGACCCAACACTACAACCGGAAATTAGGGCTTTTCACAGAAGTGGAATTTTTTAGTGAGCCCAGGCCTGGATTGATCTCCTCCCTAAAATATAAGTTAGGGATCAAATTCAAAGCATTTGGTTGGACAGAAATTCAGAAAAGAAAAACCCTAATCTGCTCCTGAACCAGCACTGTAGGATTTCAGCTCCAAATCCAGATCCCACATCTTGACCTGGTAAGATCTAAATCTTTTGTATTTCCATTTGAGGTTCTTAGTTGAGATTTCTCATCATACCAAGCTTGATGAAAATATTGAGGGAGCTTATAACTTCTGAGCCTGGAAGTATAGGATCTCCCTGGTCCTGGAAGAAAACGAGTTGGACTCCTATATCGGTGAGGAGGTTCCAATTCCAGAGGGAGATGAGGTAAAGGCATTACATAAGAAGAAGTTGGATACAGCAAAGAGGATCATTGCTGATTATATCAAGGATCACCTCATACCACATGTGTCCTCCCTCAAGACACCTAAAGCTATGTTTGATGCCCTAACCAAATTGTTTGGAGGGAAGAACATAAACCAAAAGATGACTTTGAGAAACCAACTGAAGAATGTGAAGATTCAGAATGCAGAAACAAACCAGTCTTACTTCACAAGAGTTTCTCAGATCAAGGAACAACTAGAAGCAGTAGATGAAGAAGTGGAAATTGCAGAGATTGTAATGACCACCTTGAATGGTCCTCCTAGATCATGGGACTCCTTTATTCAAGGAATCTGTTCTAGAAAGAAGTTAGTCAAGTTCAACATACTATGGGAAGAGTGCTCTCAAGAAGAAGCTCAGATAGCAGCTCAAGAAGAAAAGATGGGAAGTGAAGATCAAGCTCTCACAATTCACTCCAAGAAACCCAGAAGAAGTTCTCATCACACCAGAGGTAAGTTCTTTCATAAAGATAACTCTAGAAAATATTTGTCTAAGATCAGATGTGATACATGTGATGAGAAAGGACATTATGCTAGAGAATGTCCTAGAAACAAAAATGTCTCTCACAAGAAGAAGGGAAACAAGAGAAGACATCATGCTCATGCTGCAGAGGATGATGAACCTTCATCAAAGAGAACCAGATATGAAAGTGAAGATTCTTCAAGCGAGGAAGAATATGTATTGAAAAACCATTGGGTGGATGATGAAGGATCCTCTTCCTAAATTGTAGGAAGATCAGACAAGTGTATTGTCAAAATTTATTTTATGACAATATTTCCGAGTTCTAAATAAACAACTATATGTCATAGGTCAAATTCGGATGGAATAGGGTATATACACCACTATGGACTTGAATAGTAAGGCTCCCTTGTCCCACAAACAAGTGGGTCAATTTTAATTATTTAACTTTGAATCTATATTAATTAAGATTTCTTATTTAAAATTTGGAGGTCATTTTAAATAGGCCAATTTTAATTATTTAACTTTGAATCTCTATTAATTAAGATTTCTTATTTAAAATTAGGTCATTTTAAATAGGCCAATTTTAATTATTTAATTTGGGGTGGATGATGAAGGATATTTTCGAATTCTAAATAACCAATTATAGATCACAAGTCAAATTCTGAGGGGATGGGGTATGTACACCTTAATGGACTTTAATAGTAAGGCTCCCTTGTCCCACAAACAAGGGGGTCAATTTTAATTATTTAACTTCATCTATATTAATTAAGATTTCTTATTTAAATTTCAGGTCATTTTAAATAGGCCAATAGGGAAAATTTCCATGGTAAAGTTCCTGTCCATAAGGCACAACTATAACTTTCAACAAAATTCCTACCAAATTTGGTGAACAATTTCTATAAAACGGTTGTGTTTCTCCACTTGTTAACTTGCTCATTTTGATGGGGTTTACTTATAATATGATTGTCGACACAATTTTAAGGTGTTGTATAATTTTAAATATTTGACTCTATCCATATTAGTTAGAAAATATTTAGTGGATGAATCTCATAAGATGGATGAAGAGTAGATGAATGAGCAAATCATCACATGACGGATAATTTGGGTTTTTTGCCCGTCAAATTCCTACCCTAAGTTATGATATGCTTCAATTTGGTAATAAAAAACAACCTAACCAAGGTTATGGGTATATAACGTGTTCTATAGTTTTAAATATTTGACTTTGTCCATATTAGTTAGAAAATAATTTAGTGGATAAATCTCATAAGATGGATGAAGAGTAGAGGAATGATATAATTAGGGTTTTGTAGGTGTTGAAGATGGTAGAGGAAATGATAGATCATTCTTCAAACCCATTGAAGGTTGATCCATCTTCACCGCAGGACCATTGTTGGATAGGACATTAAGGGAAGGATATGAGGATAGGTTTCTATGAGACTTGGGGGTGAACCATGGGATACTTACAATGTCTACGTATGGGGAAATTGTCAACATGTAGAGTAAATATTTTGGGGGAAATGGTAGTGGAAGAAGAAATGGAGGGTAACTTGATATCGAAATAAAATCCCTTGTGTCAAAAAATCAAAAGAAGTGCCTTCAAGTGAGAAGATTGTGGTAGGAAGCTAAATGGAATGTTGAACTTAAGAAATCACAAGAAGTTGCGGTAGACGTTTGCACACAAGACTAACAAAGAGATAACATTGATAGATCCATTTGTGGTTTAGCACCTTTTTATCTACAAGAAATTAAAAAAATTCGCTTTCATTATCTATGAATATTAAAGAGAAATTTGAAACCCTATTTTCTAAGTAGTTGTAAAGGTTTCGAGATCAGATGAATGCAAGAAAAGAAGGTTGGAGATAATATTCTCCACTTGTGCAATGGCTGGACGGGTGGGGATGACCAGGCCATGGCCCATAAGAAGCTATGGGGAGAGAATAAGCTGTGAAAGTTGGTGGTAGAGATATCTACATCTCGTGGAGAGACCAAAAGATCTCACTGCATCTTTATTTGGCAGATGGGAATGGATGACGCACAACAACTCATTTGGAAGCTTGGACAATAAATCTGAAGCAGGCGCCATGCCAGCTTATTGAAGAAGAAAGCCAGCAAAAAGTAACTATTACCACAAGAATAAAAAAGCAGAGACGATAAAATCACAAATTGGAGAATAGGTTTTGAACGGATGAATCATTAATTTGTCAAAGACATTTCCTTTTATAGAGTAATTTGAAACCGAAATAGCTTGTTAAATGTGATGGTTTTGACAATTTTAAAACAGAATTGTGGTGATTTTCTGGACCGTATTTCACGGGCAAATCACTTCATGACAGGAAATTTGCTCAACAAATTCCTACCGTAAGTTATGATATGCTTGAAGTTGGTAATAAAAAACAACCTGACCAAAGTAATGGGTATATGGCCTTATTTCACGGAAAGTCAATAAGTGTTTATATTTTACAGTTTAGGGTGGATGATGAAGGATCCTCTTCCTAAATTGTAGGAATATCAAACAAGTGTATTGTCAAAATTTATTTTATGATAATATTTTCGAATTCTAAATAAACAACTATAGATCATAGGACAAATTCCGAGGGGATAGGGTATGTACACCTCTATGGACTTGAATAGTAAGGCTCCCTTGTCACACAAAAAAGCAGGTCAATTTTAATTATTTAACTTCATCTATATTAATTAAGATTTCTTATTTAAAATTTGGGTCATTTTAAATAGGCCAATAGAGAAAATTTCCATGGTAAATTTATTGTCCATAAGGCACAACTATAACTTTCAACAAAATTCCTACCAAATTTGGTGAACAATTTCTATAAAAGGGTTGTGTTTCTCCACTTATTAACTTGCTCATTTTGATGGGATTTACTTATAATATGGTTATCAACACAATTTTAAGGTGTTCTATAATTTTAAATATTTGACTTTGTCCATATTAGTTAGAAAATAATTTAGTGGATGAATCTCATTAAATGGATGAAGAGTAGAGGAATGATATAATTAGGGTTTTGTAGGTGTTGAAGATGGAAGAAGAAATTATAGATCATTCTTCAAACCCATTGAAGGTCGATCCATATTCACCCCAGGGCCATTGTTGGATAGGACACTACGGGAAGGATATGAGGATAGGCCTCTATGGGACTTGTGGGTGAACCATGGAATACTTACAAGTCTACTAATGGGGAAATTGTCAACATGTAGAGTAAATATTTTGGGGGAAATGGTAGTGGAAGAAGAAATGGAGGGTAACTTGATATCGAAAGAAAATCCCTTTGTGTCAAAAAATCAAAAGAAGTGCCTTCAAGTGAGAAGATTGCGGTAGGAAGATAAATGGAATGTTGAACTTAAGCAATCACAAGAAGTTGCTGGGACATTTGCACACAAGACTAACAAAGAGATAATGTTGATAGATCCATTTGTGGTTTAACACCTTTTTATCTCCAAGCAATTCAAACAATTCTCTTTCATTATCTATGAATATTAAAGAGAAATTTGAAACCCTATTTTCTAACTAGTTGTAAAGGTTGGGTGTCTATAAGGATTTGTCATTTTAGGATTGTAGGAAATGAATGACTGTTAAATGGAATTTGTGTCAGGTTTTATCTTTTTGTCTGAAAGTTCAAGGGTGGTGTGTTATGAGACTAGGTTGTTAGATACACCTACGGCCAATGAGGAGAGCATAAGGTGAGTTTTATCATCAAACCCTCACATCATTGTGGAGGCCGTTACAACTCATTTAAGACTAGATACACATTGTTAACTAGAACAAGTTTTATGGATTTGAATGAAACAAGTACTAAATGAGGGTTACATTTGGATTTGATTAAAGAAGGAACTAATCCTATAAGGGGAAGAAAATTACATCTAACCTTTGAACAAGGGAAGCAATAGATTGTTGTGGCCCTATTTTTATTAAGAGGGTATAGATGAAAATCACTATCAAGTACTTAGATATTTGATACATTGATAAATATAATAAGGTATGTAGAAAGCCTTTCATTCTTGGCATTGCTACCGGGGAGGTGTAAAAGGCTCAAGAATATTTTATTTTGTTGAACTTGATAACACATGGTAAGGGGATTTACATTGTAGGAATAGATGGAAATACTCCTTGTGATATCACATACAAAGTGTTTTCTTTATAGAGTAGAAGCATATAGATGCATGAATAGAGTCATAAATTCCAGACCAAAATACCTTGGTGTAGTAAAAACTACCCCAAATACTAACATAGTGGTAGGAGAACCATCGAGGAGAGGAAAAACTGAAGATATATGCAATACCCAATTGGTTATAGAAATAGTTGATGTTGTTTTAGAGGTTGGTTTTTTAGCTTAAGCAGTGATTTTCCATTCTACTTTAGATACTGTGCAAATAGAGGATTTGATTAGTGTACATGAAAGTCTTAAACACCAAGAAAATCCAATCCAAGAACCAGATTTCTCTACCCCTGTTGAAGAATTAGTAAATTTTGGAAATCCAAGTTATTAAGGAATTAATCCTCTAAAAAATATGGTTTCTCAAGAAGGAGAAGGATCTAATGAATTCCCAATTGGATAGTCCATTGGAACAATTTAAATGGAAAAGAATTATACTACTACTTTGTCAACTTTCAAGGCATGTCTAATGAAGACCCAAACACTTTTCTCTTTGGGTTTATTGTAGTTTTTTTCATAGTTATGACTACTCTTATGATGCTTAGAAGCTTAAGTAATTTCTAAATCCTCTGAAAGAAGAAGCAATTCACTGGTTCATGGTACTTCGAGGAAATATTATCCAAACATGGGAAGAGAAGCACCAAACACTCCTAAAAAAATATCAAGACTATTGAAAACCTAGAGACTTAGGAGAAGCAATCTTCAAGATGGCCAAAAAATAAGATGAAAGTTTAGAGGACCATGTTGAGAAATTTGGTATAATTTCTAGAGGTCAAAGCAACATAAGTTGCATCCATACACTCTTTGAAATATTATTTTTCAACGTATTTGAGATGATTGTACTAATATGTTAAACATTATGGGAGCTAGAGATGCTTCCCCATTATAACATGAATATGTGATTTGTGTTGTCGATACTCAAGAGTTAATGAAAAACATGGTAAGGGTCCTAGAGATGTTGCTACAAAATTCACAAAATTAACTAGAGGAGGAGCAACTTAAGCTTAAATTGGTACATAACACTTTATCCAACTTTAGCATGTATCATATTTGTTAAAATTGCTAAAAAGATGCTTTAAAATATGTTGGCTAGAATTATATAATATAAAAGATGTCAAAAATATGCTTTATTTGATTGGATAGAATTGGTGAAGTTGTTTTGGAAATATTATTTTTTATTGTAAAGTAAGTGGGTGAATCAACCAAGAGAAAATAGAACCATAAAAATCTAAAATCCAAACGGGTTTTCGGGTAAAACTATGACTTAACCAATTTCCTTTTAAAATCAATCAAGTTCAACATGAATTGGCAAGTGGAAATTTCTAAACAATGGTGAGTTTAACATAGGTTAACTAACTGAAAATTGTATTGCATTAAATAATCATTCCACTTTTCTAGGAGTAAAACATGCAGATAAAATTAATTTTAATTTCTACATAGTTTTCCACCCCATGGTGGATCTGCATTGATAATCCATCCCCTAGTGGATCTGCATTGATAATCCATCCCCTAAGTTGGAAGCTAAATTCCAAAAAAAATGAGAATCCATCCACTAATATATTCACTAATATGGTGGGTAACTTAAAATTAAATGGACTCATGTTTTTGTAGCGGCATTTCAAAACAAATCATGTATTGAATTAAAAAGGAGAAGGTTTTTTAATATGCTTTTTGTTGTTTTAGGCTGGCTATGAACTTTAGTAGGATCACACTAGTCAAATATTATGTATTATTATTATTATTTTTATTTTTGGCATTCATATTAGCCAAGTCAAGTTTGAAGTGTATCTATTTAGATTCCATATTCTACGAAAGCACACTATGATAGATGATAGATTTACGATAGGAAATTCATTAATTCTTTTGATTTTCATTGAATTATGGCTCAAATTTGATTTGTTTTTAGATGTTTTTCATTTAATGGTCAAAATTTGAGGCATTTACTTTGATTACGGCAGTGATGAATTAATTATTTTAAGTGATGAATTAATTAATTTAATAAATGATTCAAATTTAATGCTATGTCGTCCCATCATAAATGATTCGGTGTTTAAGTTCCTAACCTAGTCAATCCCTTGGGTTGAGGAGAAGAAAAATAAATTTCTTGGGATTAATTTTGAAAGTTCAAAGTATTAATTAATTAGAAGATGTCAAATTTTTGAATAAAGTTTAAAGAGGCATGTATTAGGAATTAAATTCATAAATTACTATTTTATTTATGAGATAAAAAGAGAGAAAATCCTTAAGAGTGCATTGTTATGAGCTGTCCCAAACACCGATGTTGTATGAATGCCTTATAACACCTATTTTATTTTCCTCTAGCCCATGGTAAAAAGGACTGAATAAATTTCCCTAGTTTCACGGTTGAGTGACCTAGAAGCAGGGGATTAAGTTTCTGTATAGTGGACTCTGAAACTTTAATGGTCCCTGATCTAAATGTGTTAGAGGAAATGAATTTACTGTTCTAAAACTTTCCTTTGGTTTCTTTCCCCTACCATCTCCCGTGCATACAAATTTCTCTGCAAAATACCTTCATTTCCCTAGTCAAAAATTCACTGAGTGTTTGTTAGTGTAATATCATAAATTTTATTTAAGTTGCAACAATAGTTAGTGATTTGATCTGAATATCAAACCTTGGATCATTCTAGTGGTATCATAGCACTTTCCTCCACCCCTGTGGAAAGTAATCTCTCAATGAATAAATTTTGCAAATCAGCAATTCAAGTTGCAACCATGAGGATTGTACCTGTAGTTGAAGATGGTGACTTTGATCAGTTTGTTGAAGAAGAAGAGGTGATATATGTTAATGATGGATTGCAAATCTCAAGATACAAGGATGGTTACTTTTGTGACTATATGGAGTATGAATAAATCAATGTTGAACTACCCATGGCTAATCCTATGAAGGATTTAGCAAAGATCGTAGATGATATTGAAAACATGCCCCACCACTACGAAGAGTATCTTACCTTGGGGGAAGATATTTGTAAATTCATTCTTTTCAAAGAGTATTTTTATCGCAGATTTGTATTTGAGACCAAAAATGTATATGATTACTCTATCAAGAGCAGCAAATCGTCCATAGAGGAACCAAGTTGTTCCAGCTCTCTAAGCAATGAGGAGGAAGAAGGAGCCAAAAGTGAAGAGTCATCAAATCCATCAGCATGTTCAAGCATTTTGAGATTCTTCGGTTTTTCTTCAAGAAGATTCTCCACAAGTAATGGTAATTGTACCATTCAAGAAGGAAACACCTCAATTTTCTTGAAAGAATATGCTCCAGAAGATCTTGCTTGTTTCCCATTACTCCAAGAAGAGAATGAAGATGAATGCACTTCCAGTTTCCTTGTGAGTGTTGTTCAGACCACTGCTAAGGATGTGGGTTCATATGGTAGTGGAAAGACATATTTTGGGTCATATACATAAGAAGAATACAAATCTGATTTACAGTCGCCTCAGGATCCACCTAAGGAAGAAGAAGACAAGGCCACACCGCTTGGGTGTGAACCAAAAAATTTGGTGGAGGAGCAGGCCACCAAACTATATCTACATAAAGATGGGAAGATGAACAAAATGGATGATAAAAGTTATGATGTTTGCAGAATCCATGTACACCTACAACCATCTAATATATGGGATGACGAAAATACTTCACTTGCATATGAGGACTGCAAGATGAAGGACAATTGTGAGAGAGATGAATTTACTCCTAGTCTCTCTGTTGGTGAACAAAAAATCGATGCAAAGCAATGTGATTTTGTCAATGGTGATAAGAGATATTTTGGATCAAATCTAAAATAAGAACAAATATCATATCTGAAGTCATCATCTGAACTCCCTAAGGAATTGGAATAAACGGCCCCACCGACTAGATGTGAACTAGGAAAATTGAAGGAGAAAAATCCGATGCAAAGGGATGGACATAGTTCATAATTTTGGACTCTGTTGCAGCATGATGAAGCTGAAATTCCAAGGCATGAGATGATTTCTTATTGTTGTATAGATCACATGTCATTCCAGCCTTCAAAGATACCCTCCACTTCACATCATGGAAGTGATTTTGCAGAAAATCCAAAGGCTGACATGTAATGCTAAGAATGAGTTTTGGGTTGTGGATCCATGCCACAAGAAAAATGGTCTATATGTAAGCTATTAGAAGAAGAAACCTTGGTGGAGGATTTTCTTTGTGATCGACATCATTTGAGTGGATTACTAAAGGAGGATAGAAAGAAGCTTATGGCAGCCCTAAAAAACCTTGTTGACATCAATGCCTTGGTGGCAAGATGTTGTTGGAAAGCTTCTGGTGGATGGATGGAAGGAGAATCATTTTTGGAGGAGTGCATAGAAATGAAAGAAGGCATGGCCAAGATGAAGGAGAGCTATGTGAAATTACTATCTGATAGATATCATCTCTTCATGGTGGCTGAGATGTACCACAATGCACTCAAGAAGGCGGAAGAAGAATCTGAGAAGCCCAAACATGACTTGGAGATCACCAGAAACTCATTGAAAAGCACAAAAATATCCCTTAAACATTCAAAGTTGCAAACCTATCAACTTCAAAATGAGTTTCGAATGTCACACCCTTCATGTTGCATGGAGGGGAATGTTTTGGGTATAATGGGGAAATCTATTGTGGAGGAAGGACATGATAAAAGATCAAATTTGCATATGCTTGGGAAAATATATGAGGAAGACAATATGGACCAAGAACCCATTGAGATTGAGGAGAAGGATGAAGTCTTCTTATATATCAGAAATATGGATGATCACTTTCCGTATGGATCAGCAAATAAATCCCTTATTCATCCATTAATTGGGTGGATAGAGACACCTTGGGAATGAAGATTGTGGGAGGTAAAGAGTTCAATTTGTGTAATGAATTATTTGTCCTAACATGTGGGCAGACACAAATATATATGATGCAGCCCTTAGGTACCACCCATACACCTGCACATGAGGTGCATTCTGATTTTCATGTGCTTGAGGAGATTGAGGTCAAACAAGATGAAGAGCAAGCACTTGCATGTTTCCTACGATATTATGAGTTGCTTCTAGGGAAGTGTTGTACAGTTTTGTAGGAGGCACATAATATAATTGTCACCGATCCAACCAATGGAGTAAGTTGTACATCCATTAGATTGATGGACGAGTGTTTCAAGGAGTTGGTTCACAATTCTTCACCCCACACCTCTATTTCAGCCACATCATGTGGGAATAAAAATTGGGTGAAAGGATTTTTTCTGTTGATGCCACCAAAGGAGCATGATATTTGCATTCTTCTAGTGGAGGGATTGATGATCAATCCATGTTGTTTGACAAGTGCATCATTGGTAGTTGAATTATTCAGCATGTAATTATGTTTTTCCATTGATTGGGTGGCTAGACACATGATGGAGAAGTGTACTCTGGAGGGAAAATATTTTGCTTGCATCAATAGAGATACATCAAACACATCAAAAAATTTATATGAGCAATTTAGGCATACTTGTTGGTTGGATGATGCTTATGCTCATTGGGTTTGGACATGGATGTCACACATATGTCATTGTAGAAACATCATTGTGAGACTCAATGCTGATTTGCATCAATCACATAAAGAAATTAATGTTGGGTGGGGAGATCTCACTGATTTCCAACTCTGCATTGAAAATTTCCAATTTTCAGTGCAGTGTTATGATTTCCACGTCATGAATTTCATTCCTGTGAGGATAAATTTTTATGGTGGATACTAATGTTTGGATACTTACAGTTGAGGAAATGGGATCCATGCATAATTTTGTCCAATAAGTTGTGTGGGAAGCCATTCTCACTGAAGGGGGTGCAATGCAAGCAATGGGACCTTGGCATTGCTTGTTTTGGAGAAACTTTACATGCTAGATTGATGGAGAAATTCAACCTTTTTTGCACATGAGTTCATGCTCCAGTTCTCCTACATGGTGGACAAATTTGCGCCACTTTGGAGTGCTTCTACTTGAAGACGAGCAGATTTGGGAGGGGAGCATTGTCATGTCCCCACATTTTGGACCAACAAAAGTGTGGACCATGCTAAACACCTAGGGGGACTAAGTGGAATTAATTAAGTTGCATAGGGAAATTTCTCTAAATAACCATTATTGAGGCATGTATTTGATTTTTTATTTATCATTATTATTTATTATACAAATTAATTATGTGGAAATGAGCTTGCCATGTCATGGGGCGCATTGGGCATGTCAACTTGCCAAGGTGAAAGAAGTGGAAACTTTATGACGAAAGCAGTCAAAGAGAAAAGGGAAACTGCCTAAAAGCCACAGAAAAGCAGTGAGAGACAAAAGCAGGAAATTTCTTGAAAAGGAGGGTGCAGTTTCCTTTTGGAGACTCAAAAAAGTTGTCAGAACAAAAGCAGGAAAGTTTTGGAAAATGAGGGCGCAGTTTCCTTTTGGAGACTCAGTCTCAAAAGCAGGGAAAAGCATAAATATGTTAGGGATAAAAGCAACAACTCTTTGAATAAGGAAGTCATGGTTGCTAAGTCAGATGGATGGCTTGGACAAGGAAACATCTCCACATGGCCCTTACATTTCAATTTACTCAAGGAGGTCCCATGACTTGGATAGGGTTAGGGATTTAGGTGTTGAATTTCTCTCACAGGTCACCTATTTCCTCTACTTGCTAAGAAGGTCACCTAGAGATCTATTAAAGGAGAATTCGAGGTCCATTTACTAGTTTGGTTGATGAATTAATTGATTGATGCTATAAGAGCATAGTTTTCTAATTGATGCACCTTAGAGCTTTGGGAGATGAGCCCCAAACCTTCCTTTCCCCACTCATTCATTCCCATTACCTGCTTGTTGCAAATATGGAGTACATAATGTTCATCCAGGGAAGTCTTATCCATCGTCTTTTGCAGCCTCCATCTCAGTCAAGTCGAGCTCTAGTGAATCCCAAGCTTCACCTATGTTCTCAGTCTCTTTCATGTGCAATCTTAGGCCTCCTGCCCATAATTTTAAGTCCTCTGATGTAATGGTCAGTTAATATATTTCTTTCTAATGTGTTCCCCACCGGGGTCTCCAATTCTGTTAAGGAGAGAAAATTCCTATGGCTTGGGGTGTACCACAATAGACAGAGACACCGCAGAAATAAATCCCTTCCCAATATGCAAGAGAAATAAAACATCTAACACTAAAGGATCTGTAATCATACCTTATTCCGGATGGTTGAAGTAGATCCTCATTGAGCTTTTTCCAATCCCGCTTGCTTTAGCAATTCCCTCTCAACAACAATAAACAAGGAAAGCATGCTATATAATATAGTGTTAGGACTAATCTAGCATATATAATCAATAATGCATAAGCAATTAAACACATCTATGGATTAAATATTCATTTAAATGCACATCATTGGATAGGAAAAGATATTTCTATTAATAAAATCAAATATTACACAAGTGACAACATCTGTCGACACGTCTGCGAACCAAAGTAACTGAGTCCTCCACCTGGGCCTCCACCACCCCAATCCTCCATCTCTCAATTGCAAGCTCACAAACAAAGGCAAGCTTGGGAAGAACACAAAGTGCTCCAAGGGACAAACGGATGCAGACTCAAGTACAAGCAAGCTACAGGAACAATGGACTATAGTTTTCTTGCTCTTAAATTCCTCCTCTTCAACGTATCCAAGGGGTTCCTTATATAATACTCCAAAGGGGTAATGGAGGGTCAAATCCGAGCGATCGCGAGGCATATGGAAGGCTAAGAGACAAGTGACTCAGACACACATCAAGAAAAACTCCAAAAATATTTGTCCTTTTGCACATATCCTGATGTACATGGGTTTAAGGTCAATATCCTCGTATATACGCGAGAAAGGGATTAAAAGTCACCTACAGAAAATAATAGGTGTTTTTAGGAATGATCTTGGAAACATCGAAGGTACAATATTGGTACATGGGGTCCAAAGAGTCTGCAAAGGGATAGGGAAGGCCATAAATATGTGATCTACCATGTGTGGTAAAATCATTTTTAACAGATTCCCCCTAATGTGTGAGGTTCGAGGGGTAACATGATGGCCAAAATACATTATAAATCCATCCCAGAAGTGGAGTGATGAAGAACCAAGTGGAAGAACCAGCTATCCATCAGTATAGTACAATAATCAATCTTTGCATATGACTGCAAATACATATAACAGTCCTAGATACATAAGAGTACAATGGACATGAATAGGCATGATATACAAAATGTGACATGTGTGGTCATCGCCACATACAATATATAATAGATCAAAATCTCCATGATGAATATATACAAAGGATCAAGATCTCCATAGAAGCTGAAGATATACAATGGATCAATATCTCCATAATGGTTGAAGATATCTAACATACATTGGAATCAAGTCACGAGAGCTTAAATCTCATTAACACTGACACGATCAAGGAGGTACCATATGTGAAATGCCACCAATCTGGAAAGTATTCTACACAAATCGATACAAGTACATGTCCTACTATGTGAATAGAGGTGTCAAGGTCAAACACAATGGTCCATCCTCTGATTACCGATCATTGATGTATACCATTAACAGATGCGAGATCACCCATCGATAATGAAAATGGGAATAAAGGTACTAGAGTGGAATCTAACAAGTGTGAATAGATGTGTTGAGGTCAAGTAGTTGAAACAATCCATCGATTAGGGGACATTGATGTATTCCCAAAACTATTGATGGCGAGAGAACCTACCATTGATGATTATAAGTCTTAAGGCACTCAAATGACTCTAGACTCCTATCCCAGAATAAATGATTTGAAGTCGATGGGATAGAATCCACTAGAAGGAGGGCATTAAGGCATCCCCCATCAACCAACACGGGGTACTCAGCAACGCTGTATAATGTGGAAGGACTCGAACAAGATGTGCACAAACCAGTAATAGTACCGAGAATGGCCAAGATGCAAAGTCAATACAACTGAGGAATGGCCAACTTAGGCTTCAACTTCCTTCGAACAAGAGCATAAAGGTGAATGGTGACTGAATGCAGGTAGCATAGACTCTATATACAAAACTGGGACATCTTTGCGACACAGGAGGCATCAACAGAGGCTCCATAGGGACTGGAAGCTTAACCAGTCAGTGGAGATAAACTCCGAGAAATGAGTACAGATCCTAAAGTCAAACTATTAACCCAACCAACGGATGTGATATATAGTGCTCTATTCGAAGGCGACATGACTCGACTGCCACCAAAGATAACATCTTTTCCTATCGGGCTTTTTGGTTTTTTGAATTTTTTTTTTACTTTTTCAGATATTTTGAAAATCTTGAAAAAGAATAAAAGTGCTTTCTAGTTACAAATCTAGGAGGAGACGGGTGTCAAGGGGCAAACAAACTAGTTCCAAGCAGTGGAACATACCTATGCTCAATGCAAGGAAACATGTGTAGGATAACAACACTCAGGGGAAAGTCCCCTCCTGGTAAAAAATGGGGAATCAAGCTGCAAAAGATATATAAAAAGGCTCATCTTGGCTAGATATGATACAAGCTCGAGTTATATGGCTGATACTCAAAGTCAGGGAAGCCAGCGTAAGGCTCAATAAGGCAAGCAAAACTCATGATAATGCAATTACAACTTCACATATACAAGGGAGTCCCGGGGAAATGGCCAGCATAAAGATCAAGAGGAGTATGAAGCTCTTGCTCAAATTCATGGCTGTACTATACAAAGGACTCCCACACCCTAAAGGAGAAATGTCGGCATGGGCACCAAATGAAAAATAGGATCTAACTAGGGTACCCATGTATGGGATAGCTCTACCATTCACAACATGTCACTCCTAAAAGCAGCAAGAAGGTTTCGTGACAAGATGGAATGGGTTCGTACCTAAGGTTAAGATGAAACCGTCATAAGGTCATGAAAAGTGCAAACGGATGTGAAACCTAACCTATATGCCAGTTTAGACATAATACCTAAAATAGGCATGAATGGGTCAAAACCACGATCAAACTGCACTCAAAATGGATTCCTACAACTTCAAATTAGTTCAAATGATCCAAAACAGTCAAAAACTATAAGAAGTGGGTAAAAATTTCAAAATGTTTCTATAAATAGTGAAAAATTTTAAATTTTTCATACCATTTGAATTTTTTACCCAACATAGTGCATTTGAGCTCAGAACTTTAGAAGTGAATTTCAGGAGCATCGTCTAGCGGAATCCCTCCCCATTTGATCCAGGTAGATTCTCATGCTCTTCTCTTTCATTTTGATGCAATTTTTTTTAAATTTCATGGTCAATTTAATTTTTTGAGCCATCCAAACTTATGCGTTTCAGCCCACGCAAAAATCGGGCCTTTTTCTACGTATAGGGCTCACCATACGCAAAAAATGCACCAAAATCCGCGTACATACACGTCTGTTTTGAAAACAATCGTGTACAGGGCCGCAAACAAGGTTTTAATAGGAAAATACTGATCAAAAACTTGGTATTTTGTGCAGGATGGTGCTAGAGTGGAGAGAAAGAGAGCATGTTGATGTTGAGGAAGTTGTGCAAGGCGATCTTATTGCTCAACAAGCATTACAAGCATGTGGCTTGTACAAATTTTGGTGTCTTGGCAGCCTGAGGGCAGAACCAAGACTACTCCAGCTACTGATAGACTATTGGGATCCAGAGTCTGAAACATTTCAGATAGATGGGATGTCGCTCAGCATTGAGGTTGAGGACATATATTTCATCACAGGTTTGTCCTGATGAGGGGATATGGTGAACCTCCGATCCCGTGGGCCAGGAGGCGGGCTAACCATAGATGAGTACATTACTGTGTACTGCTTTCTGGATATGAAAAAGTTTGGGAGTCAAATCCTGACAAACTCTATTCAAATTCTAGGGCTGAAAGCCATACTTTTAGAACTAGGCAGGATTACAGGGTTGGCTTCAATCCACCAGGCCTCATAGCCAATGATGTTCTATGCGGTAGAGTGCATACGACCTACAGTATATGATTGGAGTACTACGCTGCTGAGCAACATGAAACCACAGCTCAATGACTACAAAATGGGTAGAGTGTGGAACTTTGGGTTCGACAGTATACTAAGCACATTTTTCTTTGAGCGATTTCCAGGGCTAAGCCATAGAGTGGACATTGCTCCACTTGGATTTCGGGATCCATCCCAATGATGTTAGGAAAATTTTGTGCGCAGACTAGGAGGTGGAAAGGTGGCTAACCCCTACCCAGAAGAGTTCTTTCCACGGTGGCGGAGACAGATCGTCACCATAGATGACTACCCCTATGCAGGGATAGACTACCTTGGAGACCCAGATATGCCCCTACCACCAGGAGCATCTTATGGTGACATAGGTAAAGAATCCCAAACCCACTTTTTAAGTTTTGAATTATTTAATTTTTTTTGTGTTTTTTGATATATGGAGTCAAAAAGGCATATTTTTGGCGTGACGACACATAGTGACAATCTGTCATGTATATGCAGATGTAGGACCACAACAGCCAGATGGATTTCCTCATCATCGATGGAGGGGAAGAGGAGATGATATTATGGGTGCGAATGCGGAGCAGACCCTCCAAAGCATCCACACAAACTTCATTCAGTTGACACACAGGGTACCCATGGCGTAAGTCGAGGACTTTCCTGAGGCCATGCAGCGCCAAGTGGTTGGTGTACCATGAGCATGGGTTTGACTATTCTGTCAACTATCTAGAGTCATGTTGTGCTATCATGATCAGCACCCTCCTCCCCCTCAAGCTTAGAGACCTGAGTGTATACATTTTGTATGACCGTGTAGTATATTTTGGTGGCTCGAAAGCCCCAATTTTGTATATGACACTTATATATTATGACATCAATTTTTGAAGTTAATGAAAAAAAACTTTTATGATGATCAATTTTATTTTATTTACATGTGTGTAAAAATGTGTTTGTAATATGCTTATGGTCTATGAAACAAATGCCAATCTAACACATAGTTAGCATATGAGTCAACAACTTGATTAAAAATTCTTGGAACATGAATGTATGTTATACTCTCAAATTTTCGTTCTAGCAATCTAACACGTAATAATCTTTGTAATAATGTCGGATCCATAATACGATACAAGCCATTAATCTGTGAAACCACTAGCTATGAATCAAGACGTACCTCAAGAGAATGAACACCATGTGAAATGGCATCACGCAATAACTCAATTATGGCAATATACTCAGCAACATTGTTTGAAGAAGGCCGTAAACATACGCCTCCTAAAGACAATACTTGACCCGTAGGAGTATAGATCACCGAAGCAGTCGAAGCTGAGTTTTGAGTGTGGCGGCTGGCACCATCGGCGAATCCAATGAAAATGGAAGACTCCATCGACATTTGCCATAAGAAACAAAAGCTAATCAACAAACCCAATCACCATAAGAAAACCTAACTATGCAATGCAAAATTGTACAATAATATACAAAAATCAGCCCTGGCTGAAGATCATGCATAGTATTTTTTGAGATAGAGCCCATTTCTAGGCTCCACCAAGGATGTCCCTTCATAATCAACCAGCTCATAGGCGCTTTTCTCTAAGAATCGTTTAACCATCTAAGGACCATGCCACATGGGATTAAATTTCCCTGCCCCCAAGGGTTCTTTAGCTTGATCCCACAAAAGGACCAAGTCACCTTCACTAAACTTCCTTGGACGGACAGACTTATCATATTGGACCTTAATGCAACACTTGTTAACCTCTAGAGCCACGAAGGCATCTCGGTGATGCTCATCAAGCTGCTTCAAGTGGACCAAACGCTCTTCCAATGCGGAAGTGTCTAGTAGAAGCTCTGTGGCTAGCTTTAGAGAAGGGATTTCGCATTCAACCAGTAAGACAGACTCCACCCCATGCACAAGCTGATAGGGAGAAAATCCGGTTGCAGTCTTAACCGTGGTTCTATAGGCCGACAAAGTAGGATACAACATGATATGCCAATTATTCTTGCTTTGTGTGATGGTTCGTTGGAGAATAGACTTAAGTGATTTGTTCATTACTTCAACTTCTCCATTCACTTGAGGGTAATAAGAAGAGGAGTGCTCTTGCTTATATCCTGACTTGGAAGCCACCTCTTCCATCATTTTATTCTGAAAGTGCCTACCATGGTCAGTGACAAGCTCTTTTGGAATGCCGAACTGGGTGATAATCTAGTTGAAAACGAAATGCACGGTTGTCTCACCGTCGGATTTTACTATAGGCGTAGCCTCTGCCCATTTCATGAAGTAATAGACAGCCACAATAATATGATGATGCCCCCCAGCCAAAGCTAGGTTGTAATCCATAAAATCAAGCCCCCACTTGGTGAAGGGACCGACGGTGACAATAGAATGCATTGGGGTTGGACATGAGCGCATATTACATGCAAACACCTGGCAAGGGTGGCACTTCTTGACCGCATTAATGCAATATTTGAAGATGGACGGCCAAAAATAGCCCTCTCTTAAGATTTTTGGGCTGTAGAAAGCCCAGATAAATGGCTGCCACACTCCCCTCTGTGGCAATCATTAAGCACAACCTCAGCCTCATCATGGGTTAAACAACAACGTAAAATGCTACCCCATGGTGGTACAAAGTGTTATCCACTATAAGGTAGTTCTTAGCTACATGACATAATCGTTTTCGCTCATCCCATGAGAGGTGAGTAGGGACCTTCAATGTTTTCAAATACACAATGATATCCCTGTACCAAGGGTCCACAATTGAGATGAGGAATATATTTTCTTTGACAAAAGAATCCTCATAAAACTCCTCCTCCTCCAAATTTGGAAAAACATATATAAGCTCCACAAAGATTAACGATTTCTTTGATTTTGCCAAAATGAATTCGAGATCAAACTCTTGCAAAATGACAATCCATTTATTATATTTTCCCCCAATCATCCTTCTAGTGAGTATGAACTAAAATGGATTGATATGAACTACGACCAAAGTTTGGCGAAGGAGAATGTAATGTCTCAAACGTTGAACCGCATTAACAGTGGCTAAGTCTAGCTTCTCCACATGGGAATAGGGAATTTCCGCATCTATAAGGTTTCGGCTCAAATAATATATGACATGCTCATGGAGCTCCTCATCCTCCTGAACCAAAACCATACCAACCGTCTCCTAAGACACGGCCACATAAATCAAGAAATCATGGCTATAGTTTGGTGGACTAAGCGCTGTTGTCATTGCTAAGGCCTGCTTAAGAGCATCGAAAGAATCCTGGGCTCGCTCATCCCAATAAAAGGAGTGTCCTTCTTCAAAAGACGCATAAATCCTTTAGTTAAGTTGGCAAAATTAACCATGAATCTCTGCAAGAAGTTCAACATCCTTGTAAACACTAAAGGTGTCTAATATTACGCTAGGGAGACAATTGAAGTATTACCTCAACCTTTAAGGGATCGACTCTAATACCCTCCTTGGATACAATGAATCCTAGTAAACGACCAACAGTCACGCAAAACATGCACTTTTGAGGATTTAAACGAACTTGATAATATTTTTAAGATCTTGAAAGATTAAGGTCATGGCCCGCTGAAATGTAGCTCCGGCGTTTTTAAGGCTGACTGGCATTTTTTGATATGCAAAATGTTGGAATATAATAATCCCACTCATAAAATAATTAATCATTATTTGATTAATTTCCTACCCACTAGCTTAGATAGTTGGCATCCACTTGCACCTTAGAGTCAACACTTGCTGTCAAAACCCAAATTTTCCAAAAATTTTAAAAAAAATTAAATGCATATATTTTCATTAAATACAGTCATTAACTGTTTGATTAGTTCCATGTTACTAGATTCATATCTGAATGATCTTTTGACTATGCTTATCTTTATAGAATAGTTTTTTTTCAATTACTGATTTGTTTTCTGTTTGCGACCACAAGGTGGGTTTGTCATGAAAAACTGGGCTTACTTAGCTTCCGAGCTAACACAGAAGTTTTCATTCTCTACAGATATACAGGTAAGATGTTCGGGTGTTGCTAACGAATTTCTAAAGTACTTCAGTAAAGATTCGTTGTACAAAAATTAATTCAGTAAAAGTATATACATGCTAGTCAGATTTCTCAAGCTTATAAAGTTAAAGCTTAAACTATGATTCCTTTTAAGATCTTACTCACAGAGAATTGAATTCTACTAGTGAAGATAACAGCCATCTTTCCTTCACAAAAGCGGGATTTAATATTCCTACGAAGTATGAAACCATTTGATGTTCATACTAACTGTAAGTGTAAAATGCAATAAATATTTCTTTACTAGCTCAGTAAGTATGACGGAAAACACAAAGTCAAAGATTTAATTTTAATTGTTCATAAATTACTGGACCACACCATGATTGAATTTGCAACTGCAATTGTAAAATGATAAGGAGGTTTAAATACCAAACTTATACTTTTCTTAAATCAAGAATTTCAAGGTTTACTACTTGATACAAGTCACTTTTAAAGTCTTCCTTTAGTATTTAAGGATCTGTACTGTTTTGGAATACTATTTCTATTCCGTGGTCAAAAATTGGTTGAAAAAGCTTTAATTCATTCTCGGATTTATTATACTGAAATACCGCTTTATGATTTTCATAATTATACTATCAAGTAAAGAAGGCTAACTTACCCAAGCTACCTATCATATAATAACTCTTATAATATCTTTTATAACCTTTGAGCTTGAATTTGATAAAAGACTAATTGTCACAAAAATGATTCTATGACTATTAATAGGATTGTTATTTTACAAGCGAGGGATGATCATAAGGTCAAGAGTAAAACCATAAACATGATCAATTGATCACTTAAATTGATTATTACAATTCTATAGACTTTATATTATTATTCCCTTTACCTTCATTTGTGAACTAGGGCAATAGATAATATAGAAAAATAGGTTTATACACAAGCTACACCATGGTAAACTATTATTTCCCTTTTGTTCTTATATCTCATTAACATACAATACAATCCTCCAAACATAGATGTGTTAGACCAAATGATAAACAAGTTCTACGTTATAATGTTTTCTAAACATCACTCTAATGTTTACATGGTTGATTTTATAACGCAGGTGGTTGACTATGGTATAACGAACCTTGTGGAATCCCCGCGATATGATTTGGGTTGTGAAATCATTGGAAATCTTGTTCATGGAACTATAATGTTCCTACCCACTGCATGCCAATTATTAAAAGGGTTACGTGGTCTCTTCCCAGCCATGCACTAGCATTTAAAAAGGTTTGACTCAAACCCTAATCGTCATACTTCCACTGCCTTTGGGCCTCCGGCCGCTCTGCAAAACCTCCTTGTTCGTTTCGTTGCTTGCACTGTCTGCTATCAGTCCCTATGTTGGTTCATCTCCTCATGGACTCATCTACTGTGTTGTGAGGAAATGTTGTGTCGAATAGCTTGCTGTTGAAAGGTGAACAGCATCGATTCCCTTAGGGTTTCTCCATTGGCACCCATTGTCCGAACTCTTTACTGGGTAGGTCGTCGCCTTAACTTGCGCTGTGAATCATCCTCCAACGTGACAGGTTGCCTATTGCTCCAGTGAGCTCCTTCTCTTCTACGGTAAATGAAGGGTTTACCTTTCCTCCTGCTGGTGATTGTCTTGCTGTTCTTCAGTGGCCATAGATCTGTTAGACTCTAAGGTAAGATACAGGGTTTTTCCCTTCGTTTTCTTTTCAAAGAAATAGCTTAAACAAACAACAGTTTTTGGCAATATTTTTAATATTATGTTTATCCTTTGTTACAGGGTTGGTCTTCTCCTCTTGGCGTGGAAGGTGCAAGACTTCAACAGCTGGCTACTCCTGGTAAGCCTGGTTGTTATCCATGGTGTTCTCCTCCTTACTGGTCCTTTAAGGCAGTTGTGGGTTTGGCTTCGTGATGTGTAACCCTCGCTGTTATTTTGGTTCAGTTAGTGAACCTAAACGCTGTTAAAAGAGTTTTCAACTCTTCATTTACCATGGGATCTTGGCTGAAGCCGAGACTGTGGTTTTTGGGTCTTTAATTGATTACTGTGTAAAGCATGCATATATATATACTGTTTGTACAGGCTGTAAGCTTTATTTTGTAAATTATGTTGGTAGTCGTGAGGCATAAAGGAGATAAAACTCCTTCCTTTTGATGAACCTCAGTACATATTTTTAATTTTGACAGGGTTTACCCTGAACTTGGAGCTATACGTTGTCCATACAATTTTTCTTGAATTAATATTTTGTTTACTGTACAGTTTTGAAATAATATAGTGTAAGCTCGGCTTATTGAGCCTACCTGATTTCAATACCTTCGATTCCTGTAAATTTAATAAATACCTAATTTACTCTCTGTAAATTATTTATGGTATTAACTGGTAGGGTTTTTCCTGTATATTAATAATATATTGGGTTAATTATTTACTCAAAGAATTTTATAAATTGTTAGAATGGTTACACTTTGTAAATTATAAAGTCTGATTGTTTTAATGACATTCTTTAAGTCACTGCCAGTGTAACCTTGGTTACAGGTTTTATATTAAATTTCTGTTATCAATAATAGGTAAAACAGTACTGTGATTTCCAAATAATATTATTTCTATACAGAAGATAATAAAGCAATAATTATTACTTATTGTAATAGTAAAGTTACCCTACCTGGAATGCTTATTACCTTTATTGCTAGCTCTGTTTAGATTCTTTTATAAGTATAAATGGAAATAATAATTTGTTCTCTGTTTATAAAATAACCTATTGTTAATGTATCCTCAAAACTTACTATTAATTACACTGCACTTCTGAAATTATAAGGGTTTCCAGTTATGTTTTATACAATATAGTTAAGCTTGAAGTCAAGCATTCTGTACTCGATTTAAACCTTGATTTACTAATTATTAAGAAATTGTAAGTGTTAACATATAGTTTATACCCTTCATTTTATATAGGGTCTTTATATTCTTATTTTATTATAATAATATTCTTAAGTACTGTTTATTTACCTCGTAGTACAGAAAGTATAAAAGAATCCCAGTTTGTAATTAATATAATAAGTATATTACCTTAAGTTCAACAATGATAATACTCCTATAGTGTAGGTAATAGAAATTTATTGTTATTGATACATATAAGATATTATATCTCTTGAGAGTACCAATGTTTCCATGGTTAATATCCAGTTTATTTTATAGCATTCTGTTATTTAATTCTTGTGCCAATTATGCTAAATACTAGATAAAGTTCTATAAATATTTAGTTTATTTGTTTAGTTATGATATCTGTATATATAATTATAAAAATCAAATAGTACTACTTAGGATCTATCTCATATAATTATATATAGTAGCATTCATTTACAATCTAAAAAAAATAGGATAACAGCTCTGGAAACTGTTCGAGCTCAGTCAAAAATAAAAAAGAAGAATAAGTAATAAAATGACTACATCACTAAACATGCATACAGTCTAACACAGATTGGTTTAACTGTAGAGTCTAAACAATATTTAATTACTCCTACTTTCAGTGTTGTCTTTTCAGCATATAGAAGTTAAATTCTTTAAATTGGAAGAAAACAGTTGTAAGGTTTAAACCACAGGTATACCTAGTCTAACCTTTCTTTAGTGCAACTATTATATTCTTTTATATGTTCTTTACAAGGAATAGAATTGCTAAGAGTAAAATACTGTACAAGGGAACAGTTTTATCTATAAGCACATGCTACTATCAGTAAAACAAATATTTCTTCTAATGATAAGTAAAGAAACAATCTACTATTCTACAATCTCATCATACCATCCTTTTTTACTTCTACCCTATGCTGGAGTACGGTCTGGTAAACCTAGATGTGGAAAAACACAGTGGGTCTTTATTCTTCATCAAAAGATTCTATTACTGATAAACTAACAACATTTACATCACTAAACCAGTTAAATCTTTATATCATAACTACAAACATAACATTCAACCATTCACAGTTATTTAAAACAAAGAAAATTAAGTGACAGAACCTACTTAAGCTTTGGACAACAACAACAATGGGAGGTCGTTCCTCCCTACCAACTCCTGGAGAGCGCTCAAACAGCGACTCCTCAGGACCCTCGAGCTTTCTCTGGTCTCCCTGGCTGGAACTAGGTGCAACAATAGTTAGATACCAGTCTTCAAACTTAGTATTAATCTAGAACTTATCAGTAAGTTTCCTAGCTAACAAGCTGTAATAAACCAAGTTATTGCAGCATTCCTCTCAGAACAACTTCCTTATTTTTTTCCCTTTTTCCCCAATGAATTTCCTGAACATCATTCACCTGAATGATTTCATCTGAGCAGCCTCAGCTCTATTCATTGGGTACTTTTTAAAAGATTGCCTAGGTCTTTTTGGGTTAGTTGTCATTTAATGAGCCACCTGCTCTGATCCCATTTTCTTGAGGGATCATGACCCCAAATATAGGGAAGTTGCCACCTGCAACTTAGGAAGTGTTTGAGGATGCTGCCACTTGTATTTTGCCCTCCACCTAGTTCCATCCACCAGTTTGACCAGTAACCTCTTATTAACAGCGCTCCCAATGTTGTTGTCTCCACTTTTTATTTATTAATAATAAAATATTCAGAATTACATTTCACATCTTTTGACTCTGCTGAGTCATCAGTTCCTACTTTACATTAAATTTAACATAATGTCTTGGGAATATAATTAAAACAATTTACATTATTTTACAAATTTGGGGTATGTGACACTTGCCATCTATATCCTAGGAATGATTTATTTCTGATTCTAGGTTGATCTTGACCACTTTATGGCCATCCAGAATTGATAACTGTGCTTTACAACAGAATCTGCTTTATTCTGCGTTTTCTGCTTTATCCTGCTTTTCTATAGATAAGGTAAAGCTAGTCAACTAGGAAACTGGCAGGTTTTGTTGCCAACCCATCCTCCATTATTTTCTCTCCATATTCTAGGATTAGCAAGTATTTCCTTCACTCATCATCACTCACACATGCTATTGCTAATTCGTGAGGTGCTTGGTAGATTGGGAAAGTGATTTAGTCAACTATGGGGTTTATCATAATTAGTAAGCCTACTTTATGAACTAGTTTGAGTTGTCTTCTAGAAACTCCTTTTTCCTTTATAAGGATGTATTACCTATGTAATAATATCAATTATCATTTATTGATCATTCATTAATGTGTGTTCATTAATTCTTCTTCTTCTCTCCCTATGCTAATTCTCTACAATTCTATGTGAGGTTAATTGTGTGCCTAGATCCTTAAGCTGTTTATGAAATTCCTTATGCCATCAAGGCTTTATAATTTCTACATGGTATCAAAGATAAGGTTCTCAAAGCTCAAGTTCTACATGGTATCAGAGCTGACGATATCAAAGCTCTACATGATATCATATCTTTGAGAGTTCATTAATTAATTCTCCCTTTCAGATTTGCATGTTAAACTTCGATTGGATTCAAGAGTATAAGTTCCTCTTCTTTCTCCATTCACAAGCTATTCAGAATGGAAATTGGAGATGATTTCATATATAAAGAGACAAGGTCTCTATGAGATATCTATTGGAGCTGGTGAAGAGTCTTATGAAGAGCCAAGTGACTGGTTGAATGACTATGATAGAGAAATTAGAGCTATTTGTCCAGTTATCTCTCCATGCATGCGCTACCTTATTGATTCTGTCGATTACCCAAAGGATCTCTGGGACAACATTGGATAGAGTTTTGGTAAAGGACAATGAGGATCCTTCTAGCTATGTGGAAAGTGCCTCTAGCTCCTCAATGATTTCTCTCTCTCAATATGTCTCGACCTCTACAGTCTCTGATGAAGTTGATAATGAAGAAGAAGTTTCTCATATAGTTCTTGTTGCTGCTACACTCTTTGATTTGAATGCTTCCTCTTTCAATCAAGAAGAAAATATTGAAGAGCCATCTTTTTCTATGTCTCTTGAAGTAGAAGATCTTGATTCATCTTCTCATGATATTGTTGATGAAAAAAAGTGACTAATGGATCTGCTATTGATATTGATGATTCACTCACACATTCAGTGTTCTTTATGTCTTCTATCATGGATTGTAAGATCCATATGCCAGACCTCTCACACTTTGTGCATACCTCTCTTCTTGATGGTGTGAAACCCAGTGACTGCCAGGATGTTTGCTTAGCCAAATCAAGTCCTTCTAGTGTTTTTCCACTTACCATACTTGATCCCATGTGCTTCTGCAGCTCCTCCTTTGTTCTTGGCACTCATTCTTAGAGCCTCCTTGAAGATTTTGAACATCACTATCTTTCCTCCTCTCATACTTATACCATAGAGGATTCTTTACCAGTATATTCCCATGAGTCTACTATTGTGCTTATTTGTGATCTCTTGGATTCTTTGGAAGCTATATCAACCCATGGAGCCCATTCATTCACACTCTTTGATACTATGCCTTCTCTATGTTCCTACAATATCACTTCCACACATCCTCTTTGTGTAAATGAAGATGGAGACATTATACATTCGCTTGGACAATTATTTCACCTATATAGAGCTCATTTCATCTCTACTGGTTGGAAGTTCAAGTCATCTCATCATCTTGGAGCTGATTACAAGTCTCAAGGTCCTTCAATATTGCCTTCACATCATTGGATCTCAGTTGTTCTACATGGTCTTATAGCTGTCCTTGATCCAAGTAAGCAGATTTATCTTCTTCCCAATAAGAATATTCCTCCAGACATCAACATCTAGTTTGGAGCAGTAGCAACACTAGCAGTTTAGCATTTTTAGTATTGATTTTCATGTCCTTTCTTGAGGGAGGATTTTCCCCTTGAGGTTTTTCGCTTTCCTCATTTATTTGGACAAGATAAATTGTAAAAGGGTAACCATAGATTTATTGCTAGGCCCTATATGCATATATGTTTCTGATTAGTTCAGGAATATCATCATAAAGTCAGGCTTAAAGGGAGGTGTTGGAATATAATAAACCCACTCATAAAATAATTAATCATTATTTGATTAATTTCCTACCCACTAGCTTAGATAGTTGGCATCCACTTGCACCTTAGAGTCAACACTTGCCATCTATATCCTAGGAATGATTTATTTATGATTCTAGGTTTATATTGACCACTTTATGGCCATCAAGAATTTGTAATTGCGCTTTACAACAGAATCTGCTTTATTCTGCTTTTTTTGCTTTTTCTTGCTTTTCTATGGATAAGGTAAAGCTAGTCAACTAGGAAACTGGCAGCTTTTGTTGCCAACCGATCCTCCATTATTTTCTCTCCATATTCTAGGATTAGCAAGCCTTTCCTTCACTCATCATCACTCACACATGCTATTGCTAATTTTTGAGGTGCTTGGTAGATTGGGAAAGTGCTTTAGTCAACTATGGGATTTATCATAATTAGTAAGCCTGCTTTATGAACTAGCTTGAGTTGGCTTCTAGCAACTCCTTTTTCCTTTATAAGGATGTATTACCTATGTAATAATATCAATTATCATTTATTGATCATTCATTAATGTGTGTTCATTAATTCTTCTTCTTCTCTCCTTATGCTAATTCTCTACAATTCTATGTGAGGTTAATTGTGTGCCTAGATCCTTAGCCTGTTTATGAAATTCCTTATGCCATCAAGGCTTTAGAATTTCTACACAAAAGTACCCCAAGGACAAATAAATGTGGTCTTGTGTTGATCCTCGGGATTAATTTGAATCTGGTTATATCCAGAAAAGCCGTCCATAAAGGAAAACACCTCACTTCCCGCACACTCATCCAAAATTTGGTTAATAAATGGTGTGGGGAAATTATCCTTAGGACAGGCTCAATTTAAGTCATGAAAATCAGTACATATTCATATCACTCCCTGCTTCTTATCCACCGGAATGGGAATTGAAACCCACTCCATCAAGGGAATGGGATAGATAAAACAAGCTTTCAATAGTTTCTCTATCTCAGCTTTAATGGTGGGTGCTTTTCTAGGATTCACGGCATGCAAATGTTGTCGAACCGGTTTTGCATCCAGATAGGTCTTAATCTCATGTTCGACAATACAAGGGTCTACACCTAGCATTTCTTCATATGACCAAGTAAAAATGTCACGAAATTATTTAAACAACTAGGTATACTCCTTGATCTCATCGGGGGAACAACCCACCCCAATGTAGACATTCTCAACCTTGCCAGGATCATGAGAAATATTGATAGGAATTGTTGGTGACAAGTTAGCCATGTTCCCATCAGCCATCTGACCAGGAGAGCTTAATGGGACCATGGGGCTACCAATATTCTTGCTAAGAATCTCCTCAAAGTAATCACACTCCATACAATCGAGCTTAGGAAGGAAATACGATCGATGATGCAACTCTTCCCAAGGTTGCTCAACCCCAAACATGGCCTCAAGAATAGCTTCATCCGATGGAAAAACATCATCAAGGCAATCATGTGAGTGAGATGACTCTACTGCCCATGCAAGAAGCACATACGGGTCCTCCTCCTCTGTCCATGAAGAGGCAGGACTAGGCTCTGCAACCTGATGAAGATTCACTTGATACACCACCATTGTTGCAGGAAACAGCACATATGTCTCGACAGGCACACTCGAAGTACTCGGTGAAGGAAGAATCCAAGGATCTTCCATATGGCTAATGCGAAAAGATACTGAATTTGACAAGGATGAAGCCCCACCAAAACTAGACCCAATCATAAGAACAGGCGCAAGACAACTAAAGGTTCCCATAAGAGAAGGATACATACCCACGCCCACACTCCCAGTTTCCGGCTAAGAATGAACGATAATCAGGATAGAAGCTCTCGATGATGCATTGACACTCGAATTATTGAATGACTTTTAATAAATCGTAACAATCTTCCCATTAAATGGAAAGCATATCACTTGAAAGAGAGAAGAATCTACGGGTTGCATACTATACATCCAATTCCTACCCAGCAAAATATTGTAGTCAAGGGGTGCATCAACCACCTCGACCTTGATCACGATGGTCTTCCCTCCCAATTGGACCTCTAGAGAAGGAAGAATTATGTGCGTTCGAAATGATCTACCATCGAAAGTTGTCAACATGGTGGCAGATTGAGACAACATGGGAGAACCTAAGCCCTTCCAACAAGACAAAGACATCACGGAAGTAGCAGTGCCTTCATCAATGACAGTACGCATAACAGTGTTGTTAAGACACTCTACATGAATCAAAAAAGACACGTAGTAATGCAAGCAAGGCTGTACTCCCATGGTTTCAAATTTGATAATGGAAGAAGAGATATTGCCACTAACCCCAAGAGCACACAACAAAGCTTTCCTCTATGGAGGACAAGTCTGAAGCACTTCTAACGCAGACATTGCACAAGGAGTCTGGCCCAAATCCTCGACAACTGAATAGTTTTGGGAAGCTTGGGAATTAGGATTGCATCCCGAACGCTTTAAGACTCCCTTAGGAATGTGAGGTGGAACTTTAGGTTTATCCGTAGCTTTTTCAATTCACAAAGTGCTCTTGATTGGAGTAGGTTCTTTCCCAAGGTTAGGTCGTGATGAACCATAATATTTTGCACGTGTCACAACTTTAGCAGTGCGCACCATTTTGATACAACCGTCACCACTAGTGGCCTCTGGCAGATTTTGATTTCCACCTGATGCACAACCAAGATCAACGGTCCTTGAGTTCATATTTTGATTATTGGGTAAAGGATTAGTAAACATAGTTGGGCCATGTGCTATGAACTTTGAGGAATTCTCCATATGAGGGCATAAGTGAGTGAGGTGATCGTCTTTGCACAACTTACAAGGAAACTTCACCTTACGTTTAGACTGCTTGTCCCCCCTAGCATTAGTGTTCTTGTCATTATTATTAGAATTTTTTGTTCTTATTTCCACCCTTACGATTATTTTTTCCTTTTTTCTTATTCCTTCCAGGCTGCTAGTTGCCTTTCGGGTTTGACGATTGCACGGAGAGTACACTCGCCGATTGGGTGGGTTGAGACGAAGCTGTAGCTTGTCCCAACGTAGACTGGTTAATCGATAACTGGCTCACTTGTTTGGTAACTGAGTCCGCAAGGTTGGTGCTTATATATCCAACAATACCATCGACATGTGGCCTAGGCTTAACCTTGGGGTCGAAATTGGATCTTGGAGCATTTGGTATAATCTTATACAAAAGTCTGGATTGAGCATAGATCAAATCCAACTCTTGTGCCCTAAATATAGCGTGTTCCTCATTTTGAACTCTGACTATAGAAACATCCTTCGCGATGTAAGGTAACATCAATTTGAGGAACCATTGAAGAAGAAACTATGGCGGTATAAAGGATTTGATTAATCATTTACGTCTACACCACTCTTGAATATGATCTGAAATGTATGTGGTTTTGTCTTGCCGAAAGGTCGACAAGAGTTCGGTACCAACGTCGTAACGTATGGGTAGCTGGAAATGATTAAGAAAGGTCACGGCAATCTCATCAAACGTAGTATAACCCCCCCCCCCTGGTAACTTTATGTACCATTTCACCGTAGGAATCGTGAGGGTTCATTGAAATAGCCTCAAACGGATAGAATCATTGTGTAAGGAATTGGAAGAGCACCAAAGGTGGAAAGTGGTGACATGCTCACTAGGATCTTCACCAATCTTACCTTCTAACTTGGGAATGTCCGAAGGAAGCTTGGTAGGGACTATCGGCCATGTTGGATCATGAGCCATAGGATCATTCATCAATCTCGAAAAATTGGGTAAGTTCAATGTTGTAAGGAAAGGGAGGCTAGGTTGAGTCGGTCGATGCAACGCTCCCTGGTAGTTTTTATTCATGTAAGGTTGATTGCTATAAATACCATGGATTTTTCCATGAAAACCTCCTCCCATTTGACCCATGAAGGGCTGCATGGAATCATTGTGATGTGGGGTACCTTGATTAGGAGGTGCTACAAAGCCATAATTAGAAGAGTAAGCGGGTTGTTAATACTCGTACCCATACAGTTGATAGTTTTGTCCATACTATGGTCCATAAGAATGTCCATGAGAAGCTCCACAATTTTTTCCATGAGATGGTCCATAGTTAGGTATATGGGGATCTCCATAATCTAGAACATGAGATGATCCGAAAACAAGTACATGACTTGCTAACACAACAGGAGGTACTCGGATCTAGGATACTACCATGTTAGCATTCGCAGAACGAACATGGCTAGTAGCAACATTTGTCCTGAAGGCCCACGTGAGTTAGGGGGGGAGGGGAAGGGTTATTACAAACACATTTGAAGGAACAGGGTTCGAAGATGAAGGGACATGTGAAGGAATGTAAGTGGTGTTCCCAATGTTCACTTGTCTTGGTTCTAGTATTTAAATAGGATTACTAACACTAGGCGTAGGAGGATCATGTTAAGATGCCTCCACCATAGGGATGGAAGGTGCAATGTGATTAGTGCACCCAAACCTCTCCGCATGGAAAGGAATGGCAGTGCCCCCATGCGTAGTGCCAGGGTCAACTTCTGACTTGGCACGATATGCTAGATTGGACTCATGGATATTAGGCATGCCATATCTAACATTACTAGTGCTTGTGGGTTCATAGTGAGTCTTGTCGCCCAAAAACCAATATCGGTGACCCGTGAATGAGGGATCATAACCAGATCATGAAGGTTGTTCATGTGGTGGATCATATGTTCTAGTAGGATCTTCCTTCCCAACCTCATAGGTGAAGAGGACATCTCTGGAATCTCATCCTCATGATCTCCCATGTTGTGTGAATCAAAGTGATAAGTAGTCCGCCCAGACTGCCTGGTTCTCTCTCCCAAAGGAGGAGGATATGTGGAAGGTGAAAGCCCTGCTAAATGATGAGAATGGGAGGTGTCACACCTGAAATCCATAATGACTCAAAAAATAAAAAGACTCAATCTAATTACGCAAACCCTAGGAAAACTAGTGTGCACAGTGCATACACCTAAAAATGTAAAGCCAAATCACAATCAAACCAAGGGTAGGATATGTGAGCTCTTGAATGAAGTAGGTATGTCTCACCTAGGAGAGGCTTGATACTCCCATACACAACAAGTAGAGGTTCATAACCAATTATATTGGCCCTTAGCTTCAACGCATATAGCGACTGTGTTGTCTGACCCCTACCTGGTCAGGACACCTGCAGAATAACCTCTGTAAATACCCCCTCGATAACCTAGGTAAGGAAACTAAGGTCACCTCAATATAATCAATGCTCAGGTGGACAGTCATAGGTGGGATTGACCATATGGGAAAGGTAACAAAGCCCAAAGCATGAAATCACAACTAGTACCCCATGGGTGCACTAGCCAATACCTCAGAGGCCCCCAGATACGAATACAATTCTGGAAAGATCTTCGATGCTAATAAATCACAATCAGGGGTCATCCCAATCATAATTGCTCACATTTGCTCGTGCTTAACTCCCTTGTAAGAAGAGGATCCTGAGAAACACTAATTATATAAAGGATTTCACACTCTCACCTGGACAAACACCTAATTGTTTTGTTTAGTGGTCTTGGAGAATTAACTTACAATGAACTATTCCAAGACCCTAAAACCTAATATTGTTGATGCACCCTAGAAAAGAAAAGAGTGTAATTCATTTTATTATGTTTGGATTTTAATTGGATTTATTACTCAAAGAGTAAATGGACGTGCAACTAATGATGTTATGACACAACAAGAAGTAAAATGCACACCTAACAATCAATGCAAATGCATTGTGTTGATTGAAAAGCAGGGTATGCTACTACGTTAAGTGCAAAAATTTTCCTTCAAATGTATATGCAATCATTCCTATATGAAAATCTAACTAAGATTCACCAAGAAAACCTAATGCAAGTACCATGCTAATGCAAAATGCAAACAATGCATAACTATGCAAAAAGCAAAATGTTTTGTATTTTTGAATCAAATGAGATAAAAAGAAAGTTATGACTTTACAACCCTCATACTCTGCAACCACTCACAAACAGCAGCCAAGCAAAGCACCAAGGTAAAAGAGACCTAATGCACTAATCTCAAAACAAAAGGTAGAAAATGAAATGACAAGAAAATTTTCAAAAATCAAATTAAAAAGAGTCTCTAGTCATAAACAAAGGGTAGATACAGACTCCAGAAGCATCCAAGAAGACTCAGCACTCATCCAAACTCACCCAGCAACACTTAATCTTCCCAAAAAAGCAAAAAATCAGGGCTTACGCTACTACTCTCAGTAAAACTATGTACATATGCGACTATTCCAGGAAAAACCGTGTGTACACGTGACTGTGAAACCAAAACCCACGTATAGGAAGAAAAAGAGAGAAAAATAAGGTAAATAGACAAGTTGAGACAAAATTTACTCCTACAGGACACTGCTTGAAAAACATGCCCCCATACCCGACACAGAAACAGAGAAATCAGAGCAATTCAAGCACATTGAATGTCGAAAAACCCCCAAAGAAAAACAGCTAGGAACCTCCCCAGCGGAGTCGCCAATTCTGTTACAGAGAGAAACTTCCTATGGCTTGGGGTGTACCACAACAAACAGAGAAACTGCAGAAATCAATCCCTTCCCAATATGCAAGAGAATAAAACATCTAACACTAAAGGATCTCTAATCATACCTTAGTCCGGATGGTTGAAGTAGATCCCTGTTGAGCTTTTCCCAATCCTGCTTGCTTTAGCAATTCACTCTCAACAATAGTAAACAAGGCAAGCATGCTATATAATATAGTGTTAGGCCTACTCTAGCATATATAAGCAATAATGCATAAGCAATTAAACACATCCATGGATTAAATATTCATTTAAATGCACATCATTGGACAGGAAAAGATATTTCTATTAATAAAATCAGAGATTACACAAGTGACAACCTCTATCGGAACATCTGCAAACCGAAGAAACTGAGTCCTCCACCTGGGCCTCCACCACCTCAATCCTCCATCTCTCGATAGCAAGCTCACAAACAAAGGAAATATTAGGAAGAACAAAAAGTGCTCCAAGGGACAAAGGGATGCAGACTCAAGTACAAGCAAGCTATGACAACAATGGACTATAGTTTTCTTGCTCTTCAATTCCTCCTCTTCAATGTATCCAAGGGGTTCCTTATATAATACTCCAAAGGGGTAATGGAGGGTCAAATATGAGTGATATTGAGGCATATGGAAGCCCAAGAGACAAGTGACTCAGACACACATCAAGGAAAACTCCAAAAATATTTGGCCTTTTGCACACATCCCGATGTAGGTGGGTTTAAGGTCAATATCTGCATATATACGCAAGAAAGGGATTAAAATTCACGTACAACAAATAATAGGTGTTTTTAGTGATGATTTTGGAAACATCAAAGGTACAATATTAGTCCATGGGGTCCAAAGAGTCTGCAGAGGGACAGGGAAGGCCATAAATGTGTGATCTACCATGTGTGGTAAAATCAACTGTAACACGGAGATCTATTAAAGGAGAATTTTAAATTCCATTTACTATTTTGGTTGATGAATTAATTGATTGATGCTATAAGAGCATAGTTTTCTAATTGATGCACCTCAGATCTTTGGGAGATGAGCCCCAAACCTTCCTTTCCCCACTCCTTCATTCTCATTACCTGCTATTTGCAAATATGGAGCACATAATTTTAATCCAGGGAAGTCTTTTCAGTCACCTTTTGTAGGCTCCATCTCATTCAATTCGAGCTCCAATGAATCCCAAGCATCACCTACGTTCTCAGTCTCCCTCGTGTCCAATCTTGGGCCTCTTGCCCATAATTTTGAGTCCTATTATGTAATGGTTAGTCAATATATTTCTTTCTAATGTGTACCAGATAATAAATACAGCTATTTATCTCTTTCAAGTCACAATAACTCTGTTCATTAAGTTTGCATACTCATATTTCCATGTATAAGCTTAACTAGTCATCAAAATGAAGAATTTGAGAATTCTAGTGCAGTAATAATTGAGCCTTGTTCATGGGAATGAGTTTGGATAGTTTAATATGTTGTAATAATATGTATTGGGTTCTTTCATTAGGTCTAATATAGTTTTGTTACAAATTCCAAGCTTACTTACACACCCTAGCTAGATTACTAGTTAAATTTGACTAGTCTAGTTGTTCTTTCAATTCAAAGAGTTATATTTGGTCATTTTCGATTATGTAAGTTTATGTATGTCACTGAAATACTCACCTGCCCATACATACTTCCATATTAGAATTAGTTGAGGTCATACAGTGTTTTGGGAGCCTCCATTGTGCAGGACTTCCCTAGGCCAAAATTGCCTAAAAACCCCAATTATTTCCTAAACTCTCCATACCTCTCCAGATATGTTATTAATTATCTAAAAATATATTTTATTCTATATGAATTCTTTATAACACCTCTATGTTTTTCCTCAACCCCTAGTCGAAAGGACTAAATAAATTTCCCTAGTTTCACGATTGAGTGACCCCGAAACGGGGGATTAAGTTTCCACATAGAGGAATCTGAAACATGAATGGTCCTGATATAAATATGTTAGGGGAAATGAATTCACTGTTCTAAAACTTACCTTTGGTTTCTTTCCCTTGCAATCTCACTTGCATACAAATTTATCTGCAAAATACCTTCATTTCCCTAGTCATAAATTCACTGAGTGTTTGCAAGTGTAATACCAGAAATTTTATTTAAGTTGCAACAATAGTTAGTGATATAATATGAATATAAAACCTCAGATCAGTACAACCATGCCCAAGTTCTTTCATGATCAAAGATAAGAGTTGGAGATCCAGAATGAAAACATTGTTACAGTGGAGGACAAGCATGATGGATGTCTCACACTAAATGAAGAATGTCGAAGGGATTTGACATTCAAATAATTTTTTGATCTCTGATAGAAAACCAATCCAAGAGGTGTATTTTGCAATCATAATCAGAATTATGATTTGAAGAATGTTATTGGAATAATTTATCTGCCATACTTTGATGGTTCATCAAATTGCAAAGCTAGCTCATGGGTCCAAAATCTAGATACATACTTTCAGTTAAACCCAACGGCTGAGAGAGAAGCTATGAATATTTGCACTCTACACTTGGATGGAGAATAAAATGACAGCTGGTTTCATGGGATGAAGACACTTGGACATGATCAAGTGACCACTTATGATGAATTCACAAGAAGGATGATTGATAAATTCAAAATAAGAGACCCTAAAATCTCTTTTAGAGAGCTTGCGCATGTAAAGAAAACTGGGACTCATGAAGCTTATATCTCTGAGTACCAGAAGTTGGTTGTTATGGTTATTGATATATCATAAGCTCGATTGATCTTGTTTTTCATTGAAGGATTGAAAGAAACCTTGAAAGGTTTGGTGAAATCCTATAGAACCTCTACTTTTCAATATATGGTGAATCGAGCAAGAGATTTGCAAGATTCTATTTTGAGGACAAGGTTCCCTCTTCTGATGATGAAAAGCCAACTATAGAAAATGATTTTTAGCAAATAAGAAAAAGACAACTACATAATGATCTTCAAAACAGATAAGGAAAATACAATTAGAGAAAACAATTTTTAGCTATGCATATTATTGTTAGAGCCAAACGTCTCATGAACTTGGAGCCATAAAATATATTCAATTAATTTTCAGTTATAGACACTCTTGCTGGAGCAGAAACTCTCCTGAAATTGGAATCAATAATTCTTCGTAAAAGTTGTATGTACTTTTCGTCCTATCCATCTTCTCATGGTGGTGGTGGTATACTGAATTCCATGGATTCAAGAGCAGGGGGATTCTCAAGGAACTAGACCAACACATCGATCTCCTTCTCATCATAATTCTTGTGGAGAAGTGTATCTACCTTTTGAATATTTAGTAGTGGAGACTCCAAACTTGTTGGAATGGGATCTTTTGTTAAAATCTACATTGCATTAAAGTGAAAACCCAAAACCAATCAGAAAATCCTTCATACTTGAAACACGAACATATAATTCTTACCAAATCAAAATACAAAATGCAAAAATTATTTCCAAATCAATCACGCCACCTATGGACAGACTCTCAAGAGTAGGAAGCCCTTGGAGGAGGTTGGTAGTAGGAATATCCATCTTGTCTTCCCATCATAAATTATCAATATCTAAACATTTCAGGAATTTGAATGTCTTTGTTATCTTAGCACATCTCTCTACCGAAAAATTGTTTATTCCATGTAAGTTCTGGTTCAATGACATCTCTATCGCAATTCCATCTCTATCCATTTAAAGTTCCATAATATCGGAAGAGGGTTTCTCTACTTATCTTGGCATAAGTAGAGAAGGTAAGGATGAGATGTTTGCACAAATCATATTGAAAGTTATGGGGAAATTTGCCCAAGTGAAAATGTAAACAAGAGACATCTTGTCTAGATTGGTAGACAAGAAAGAGGGGGGAATCAACAGTAGTGTTTCCCACTAAGAGGAGAAGAGAATATTCAAGGAGAAAATATTTTCTAAGACTGAACCCCATAATAGGACACATGAATTCAAATATTTTCCAAGGTCTACTATGCCTAATATTCTATAGCATAGGATAGAGGAAACTGAAATGCAATTTGAAGGAGTCACACCACTAGAGGTTTGGCTTACATAATACATAGCCTTTAGTGAAGATCTCAAAATACATTTGAACTTTATAGAATATTGTGATTACTAGGATAAGGTCAAATTTAGAGGAGGCAATAGAATTCCTACTCAAAATGTTTTGTTCCAAAGAACCATAGGAAAAATATCCCTTCCCTGCTTTGATGGATCTGCAAAATGCACTACTAACTCGGGTGCAAAAGTTAGATACTTCTTTTCAGTTGAATCGAGTGATTGAATATTGGTGAACACCAAATCAGTGCAAATGAGGGTGATGTGCTCACTGATGATAAGGGATATTTTGGATCAGATCCAAAAGAAGAAAAAATATCAAATCTAAAATCATAATTTGATCTTCCTAATCAAGTGGAAGATAAGCCCCCACCAGTTGGGTGTGAACTAGGAAATCTAAAGGAAAAAAATCTGATGTAAAGAGAGGAACACAGTTCAGATTTTTGTACTCTCTTGTAGCAAGATGAAGTTGCAGCCACATCAGAAGTGAGGATTTACATTCGTAATAATTAACATCCCCCTATAATCATTGAGGAGAGCTATGAACCATCTAGTCTTTCAAGTGGGAAAGTAGAAACAAAAATTAAAGATGAGAAGTGCATGTTATTGTAAGGTATTTGCAGTGAAGAAGAAGAAGAGGTTCATCTTCCAGCACCTCATTTTCTTTCAAGGTCATTGAAGATGAGTGAGTTCAATATAAAAGAGGCCCTACACACACTCCATGGAACCCATTCATTTATGATAAAGCTCTATTGGAAGTTGGAGGAGAAATCTTCCATGGAAGACATGGAGAAGTTTCAGAAAGCCATGACAAGCACAAAAGGTAATTTTCTACAATTTCTTTCTGATAGAGATGGTTTGCTTGAGCTTGTTGAGCTATTGCATGGAGAATCCTTGGAGGATGAACAGGAGAATTACAAGATCACACAAGAATTATTAACCACCCAATATTCTTTGAAGAGCAACCAGTGTGCGCTCCAAGAGTCCAAGTTGCATATAGATAAACTTCATGAGGAGTTGCAAATATTTCACCTACCCTCCTACACACCATTCAACCATATTCACAAGGTTGATTGCATCCCTAATCATATGGAGGAATCTCATGAGATGGTGGATCGTGAGATGCACTTAGTGTTGCATGTGTTGGAGGACTGTGCAGACAAGCTTGAAGAGAACCAAGCACTTGATCTTTTCCAGAGAAAACTAGAATTGTTTTATGAAGAGAGTCTCTTCTCCATGTAAGAGTCATATGAGACCACATTGGTTGGATCAGATAGTGATGAATAATATGCAGCCATAATATGGGTGGATAATTACTGTAGAGATTTGATTCACAGTTCTACTCACACTTCTATTTCAGCCACATCAAGTGGGGATGAAAAATGGGAGAAGGAATTTACCTTATTGGTGCCACATGAGGAGCAGGAGGCTCCCATCGGTGTTCAAAATGACTTGAGGGATGCACCATCACCTTCTCAGTAACAAAATAGGCACATATTGCATCCACTTGATTCTATTCATCCACACATGGATTGTATAGGCAAATACATAACAGATATGGAGACTAAAAGGTGTGCAAGATTGGCTCACATTGGTAAGTGTTTTCTTTGCATTTGTAGCAGGTCCATATATGCATATGGCATTGTTTTATCATGTGCAAATAAAATAAGAAATGTGTGGAATTCAACAGATGCATTGGGTACACAAAATTCCAAGGATTGGATGAGTAGATACATGTTGGAGTTGAGCACCCCCACAGGGGATCACCACCTATTCTTTTGGAGCATAAATGGTGTATGTCTCGGTGCTTCCTAGAACATTGAGTTACATATGATGGAGATACTCAATATGATTTGTTCCCACATGGAGGAATTCCATGTCTAGTGGGAGAGTTTCAAAAATGTTTAGTTTGGCATGGGGAGAGATGGCCTTCCAGTATGGTGGTATGATTTTCACAACCTCATTTTCATCCTATACAATGATAAAAAAAAAATTGTTGTTTTTACTGATGGGTGGAAGGAGGAAAATAAAACCATGGGATCTCGGCATTTTTGGGAATGGAAGAGTTCAATAGGGGGCATAAACATTTGGGTACTTACAAAGGAGGCAGTGGGATTTGGGAATTCTACTCAATTACCTTAACTGGGTTGGAAATTTTGTTAAAGGAAGTGGTCATAAAAGAAATGACTATGATCAAAGTGGTGCAGCAGAAACATGGCGGAAAAATTTGCAGTACTATATGGTGCTTCTGCTTGAGGAAAAGAATAATTGGGAGGGGAGGATTGTCATATCCCAATATTTTGATCACCATAACTGTTGACCTTTCCTAGCATCAAGGGGGTCAAAAGATGCATTAAATAATTAACCTATGATATTTTATTTAAATGTTACTTAGGAGGAATGTACTTGGTATATTAATTGTCATTAAATATTATTATGCAATTAATTATGTGGAAAATAAGTTGCTATTAACAGGAGGGACACTTGGGCAAGCCAAATTGCCAAGGAGGAAATAGAATATGTCATAGGACTGACAAAATCCAAGAAAAGTTGTCAAACACCAAAGAGGAAACTCTAGGCCAAGGTAGGGTGCAGTTTCCATTTGGAGACTCGGTCACAAAAGAAGGAAGTTCAAAAAAATCTGTCATAAAAAAAAAGCAACAACACTAGGGCACAATTTCCATTCTGAAGTTCAATGAGAAAAGCAGGCAAGCATGAAAAGTTGTCATAGGGAAAAAAAACAACTCTAGGCCAAACGAGGACACAATTTCCTAATTGGATGGAAGATGATGAAAGGGAAACATCTCAGTGACACCAACTTGCTAAAATTCTCAACGAGGGTGCATTCATGGTTAGGATTAGGGTTTCTATGTGGATGACTTGCTCTCACATGTCACCTATACCTGTTAAACAAGTCACCAGAGGTTTATAGAAAGAAAAAGGGAGCTCCATTCCTCATTTTTGTATGTTTATTATTTTTTATGTTGATGAAGCTAAAGCTTCTTTGTTGAGTGTTGTTCCTCAATTTCTTGGGAGATGCACCCCAAGGTTCGCATTCCCTCTCTCCTCTTCCCCTCTTATCCCCTTCTTTTGCAAGTGAATTGAAACAAGGAGGAGCCCATAAATATCAGCTCAACCTCTATATTTTATTCTCACTGTTTATGATATTTATGTGACAATAAGTTTCTGTCCTATAGAGCTTCCATGATTAAATGCACATAAGGAGTGAGTTTTGTGCCCCAACTAGTGGGGTATTTGACTGTAAAATGTAATGAGAGTAATATAATTTCCATGATAGGAGTTTTAACTACTATTATATGATTGATTATGATTTCTTTACCTCTTTTAAACTATATTATCAGCTCTTATTTCATTATGATACGAAATTCATGAATTATTGTACACCCTAGCTAGTTGACTAGTTAAATTTAACTAGTATGACCATTTTTGTAATTATGAGAGTTATGTATATAAAATTTTAATTTTGTAAGTTAGTGTAGGTTTTTAAATATCCCCACTATCCATCCCAACATTCATACATAGTTTTAGTTGAGGCTGTACCCTGTTTGGGCCACCTTCTTTATGCATGGCCTCGTCGAGTCAAAACTGCCAAATTTTCCCAATTCTTCCCAAACAACCCCAGATCACTCCATATTTGTTCTTAAATATCTGAAAATTTGTATAATACCTTTTACCAATCATAACACACCTCTGTACCATGCCAAATATCCTGGTTTATTGGATTTGACAAATTCTTCCTAGTTTCACAGTTGGGTGACCCAGAAGTGTGGGAGAAGGCTTCAATGGATGCTGACTCCAAAACCAAAATGGTACCTGATATAAATTTTTTAGGGAATATAATTTATCAGTCCTAAAAAATTTCTTTATTTCTCTCCACATGCTACCACCCTGTTTGCAAAAGTATCAACCAATTTCCCATATTTACCTAGTCTCAAGAGCTCTCTGATTGAATGCGAATTTTCATGTAATATTGTGTATAAAAATTATATCAGAGATAATATTCTGATATGATACATATCAGGGAAATTACATCAATATCAGGTCTTTGAGTTCATTTTGTGAATAATCCTTTCAACTTGAGTCCTTCCAATCAAAACTGGTAATTTCCTAGCACCCAGTTTGACCATTTTATGCATCAAGTTTTTGTCTGGAGTTAGTATCTCTGAAATCTGATTCGAGGATATTACACATTTAAAGTGAGTGAATTAACACAAAAAAATTTGAGTATGCATACCCCTACCTAATATTTTTTGTAGATAGAATCCCAGAAATAGAAGGCTACTCAACCACATAATGCACATAACTTTTAGTAATTCGGAGTTCAATCTTGCATCAAACTAGAATGTTAGTGCTAGGTGGATCAGCATAGAGACCAAACCATATGGATATCAAAAAGACAAGTCCCTCAAACAATATTTCGCATTAACTCTTTGCAAAATCATACCTAAAATAAGCCCCTACAAAATGAGCTTAGATGTGAAACATCCCATTTCAATGGTCGAGAAATGGTGCTATGGAAAATCCTTCTTTGAATACCAGACCAAAGAGCTTTACACTAGGACCTACCCACTTTTTTCTCTTGAAGATACACCAAAAAGAAGATGGAAAGTTCAGGATCATGAAGCAGGCAAGTTTATAAATTTCATACATTGGGATAGCATATGCTCATACTTGGTCCTTATCACTTAATAATAGTCTAGTAGTCAAGATCGCACATGAAAACCAACTCAAATTGTTAGTCCTAAATAATAGTCTTGTAGTGAAGGGAGGACTTGTTGAGGCCTGGAAAATCCCAGGTATCGACTGTAGCGATTCTCCCCAATAACCGTTCCTAATCAGCTGGTTTATTGTTTAGTATGGGGAATCCGTCTGGTTTACGGTCCGGCTACCGTAGAGTTAAGTAACAATTTAAATTTGTTTTACCGGTTGCGGCCTGATCCACTGTTTATGTGTATTTTATTGTATGTTTTATAATGATATGCAAGTGCCTAAATTTAAATGCAGCTTGATTGGGAAGTAAAAGGTTCACAATGTGATGCGTAGGTTCTTACCTCCCATCTTATCTCCTTTGTTCCTGAATCACAGAAAGCAAATAACAGCTAAGCTAAACCTATCTAATACTAACTGGCCTATCCCTAGGGAGAAAATTATTATTTATGTGAGTATTGTACTGTAAAATATGCATAAAGAATATTACAGGTAGCTGATATAATTCAAAAACACATGAATACAATAGAAAGATAAATAGAGAGATAGCTCAATGTTGATTAAAACATTCATTACTCAATTTGTTGCATTAGCTTCATCAAATAACAGGAAATCATTCATAACATAGAAGTAATTCACAATTCAGAACGATCTCACAAGTTCGCAGAGTAAGCTGAAACAGAAATAATTCTACATTCAACCATCCACACGGCATGCATTTGAAACTTGAACAGCTCCTTCTCCATTAGAAAAAAGCAGTCTTTCTTTATTATAAAAAGAAATAGTTCTTCTTACACAAAGCCTTTCACATAAGAGAGCATGGAAAAGTCCTCTCTCATTCAATTCTACCTATACGTATACATTTCCAAGTGACCTTTGGTCTCCGTGCCCTTTGGGATTCCTTTACAATTCGGTTACAAAAAGGATTTGCCATATAGTGTGCTCGCTAATTAAGGAAAAAATAAAAATATTACAAAATAGGTTTCCCACGTGTTAATAAGACAACATTTTAAGTGGACCTGGCTAACTCATCAACAAATTGCTTCCATGCCATAGCAACCATAACTATTTTCTCAAAGTCTGGTGGCTCCAAAAATATGACAGTGACTTTGTGCTTGGAAGCCTGAGCCTTTATGTTAGCCAATCTGGCTGGACTCACTCTGATCTGAGCTTCCAACCAACATTTGCTTACTGCTGCTTGAGCAATTACACTTTTGAGCACCTTTTCATCCAATCTTTTAATCAGTTGTATTCCCAACTCATCTTCCTGCAATCTAGCATGCAATTGTTTCAAATGTTCTTCATGTGCAGGAAGTTCATCTAACCTTTTCTTAGATGATGTTTGGCACCTATTGTGAGTTGTAAGTACCTTCTCACAAAACTCCATGCATTGGTCCTTAGTTTTCTTGACTGCCTCTATCAACTTCTCAACAGCTTTATTACCAAAACCTATCAGTTCATTTTCAAGCTGCATTCTCTCTGAATATTTTACTAGTGTATTTCTTGGGGGATCCTTGGTTGTTTTCAACCATGTCAATCTTCCTTGAATGATTTCCATGAAATTATGAGTCTTGTATTTGAATTGAGAAGCTATGACTGATATTTCTTCCAGGCGAACTTCTACTTGCCTGACCTTCAAAACCTCCTCCGTGATCTGGACCTGCATCTGATATATTTTGCTCCCAAACATAAGAGCATGCTCTGTCAAAGGTGTTATGTCTTTTCTTTGTTCATTTTCTACCTTCAACAACACATCAAATGAGCTCTTTTGAGCCTCTAGTTCCACCACTTGGGATTCATATTGTCTTGCCTTTTGTTCAGCCGTAGACTTCTGTGTTTCCAACTCTGCAATTTTGTTTTCCAATTCTCCTTTATTTTTGCTAAGATTCATGTTTGATAACTTCAAAGTATCTTGTTATTCTTCTAGGGTTTGGTATTCTTGTTGAAGCCTCTCATAATCTGACAGAGTAGATTCATACTTTCTCTTTGATTCTCTGTCTACCCTTTCTTCCTTCCTCAACAATTCCTTCAGCTTTGCCATCTTTAATTTATAATGGTCGATGGTATATGTTAGCTTATCAACATTGTGAGCATTGGCATAGGTAGTTTCAATACCCATGGAAGCCAATTGCTTTGGATTATCCTCCACATTTTTCACCATTGTCTTTTCTGTTACCATGGTTACCGGTGGCTGAGTCCCTACCTTTAAAGTTTTCTTTGTTCTCCACTTAATATATTTCATTCTAGGATCAAAATGAATATCTTCCAAACATGCCACATCATACTATTTGGATAGGGTAAATGGTATTAATCCCATTTAAACTATGGAAAGATGGCCTCCGGTAAGTATGATGCTTGATGTAGACAGAGGGTTCTCTAGATTATCCCGAATAGGGATTTGTCCCGAATTCTCATTACTCAGATCCTCCCAATCTTCTTTCCCCTATTCTTCTATAACCATCCATAGTTTTAATGATTACTGAGAAATGGACCTTTCTAATTCTGCAATATTTCCCATAATAGCTTCGTCATTCCTTTTCTTGGCAGCTTCTTCTTCTTTATCTCTTTGTGCTTCTTTTGCCAGCAGTTTCTTTGCTCCTGCTGCCAATCTACGAGCACTCTCTTCTTTGGCCTTCTTTGCAGCTTATTCCTCTTGCTCATTCAGTTTTGGATTGCTGTTGCTTCTCCCCTTAAATCCAGAGGTCTTTCCTTTCAAATGCTTGCTCACAGTAGCCATGCTATAAACATTCTTGTATACTTGTTCCTCCTTATCTACATAGTCTATATATTCAAAACTCACCTTATGAGCTACCTTATGAGCTATCACCTTACCTTGAAAGTCATTTCGGTGAAATCTCTTTTCTCTGAAATAGAAGTTCTCTAGTTCCTTGATGAATTCTGGAGCACCCTTGACCTTGGAAAACTTGTAGCTTCCCACATAGAACGATACTGATGGGAATAAATCCTTCTTCAAATCAAACAAATAATTCCCAAACCATCTAGAAAAACTTGTCTAACATCTTCCTTGTGCACTACGTAATCAGTCATGTATTTGGGCAGCAATGAGGGGGCTTTGTTTTGATGTAATTGTAACTTCGGAATGTATTCACTTGTATTTCTTATGTATTGTAACCCAATGTTTATTCAGGGATGTATTTGTAATGTACGTGAGTCATGTCATGCCCCGAGGTTCCTATCTAGAGTTTATATAATGTAAAAAAGTCATGTCAAGTCAAGGTGGGTAACCCTCCGATTGTCTAAGGGTTAAAGTCCCCGCAGTTCCGAGGCACTAGAGTTATTAGACTCACCTAGTGAAGTCATCCCTAGTTGGGTTTAGTCAAATCGGGCATTGGTATAAATAGAGAGCTAGCCTCTCTATTTATCACACACTCACTCACACTCAGTTGTAGCGCATATCTAAGGAAGAGAAAGACACTGGGGCAAGGAAGAAAGAAGGTTACTGCTGTTGGGATATCATCTTAATGTTTTTTGGGTTTCACTTTTGGTGCTGATTCTATCTTTTGGTGCTGATTCCATTTATGGTTTCCCTGAGGAAAAACATTGTGTTCATTGTCTCTTTTGTTTGATTGGTGTGCATGTTGTTCTCTTAGTTAAAGATCCTAATGTTATGCTAGCTTAATGTTCAAAATATAACATGGTATCAAAGCTAGCCTGAGAAGAAGACATTGTGCAGCTGCGGGAACAAGGGATTCCTATTTTGTGGATCTCTCTCCACAGATTTTCAGCAAAATTAAGGTGGAATAACTCTCCTCCCTAGGTCGCATCTTTCTATCGAAGCAGAATCCAATTCTGAGGTTTTTCAGTTTTGGACCCGACACTACTGCCAAAAATTAGGGATTTCCACAGAAGTGGAGTTTTTCAGTGAGCCCATGCCTCGATTGATCTCCTCCCAAAAATCAAAGTTAGGGATCAAAATCAAATCATTTGGTTGGAAAGAACTCCAGAAAAGCAAAACCCTAATCTGCTCCTAAACCAGCACTGCAGGCTTTTAGCTCCAAATCCAGATCCAACATCTTGACCTGGTAAGATCTAAATATTTTGTATTTACATTTGAGGTTCTTAGTTAAGATGTCTCATCATACCAAGCTTGATGAAAAGCTTGAGGGATTTGATAACTTCTAAGCCTGGAAGTATAGGATCTCCCTGGTCCTGGAAGAAAATGAGTTGGACTCCTATATGAGTGAGGAGGTTCTAGTTCCAGAGGGAGATGAGGCTAAGGCCTTACATAAGAATAAGTTGGTTATGGCAAAGAGGATCATTGCTGATTCTATCAAGGATCACCTCATACCACAGGTGTCATCCCTCAAGACACCTAAAGCCATGTTTGATGCCCTAACCAAACTATTTGAAGGGAATAACATCAATCAGAAGATGACTCTAAGGAACCAGTTGAAGAATGTAAAGATCCAGAATGAGGAGACCATCTAGTCATACTTCACAAGGGTCTCCCAGATCAAAGAAAAACTTGACGCAGTAGATGAAGAAGTGGAGAATTCAGAAATTGTGATGACAACCTTGAATGGTCTCCCTAGGTCATTGGATTCTTTCATCCAAGGAATCTGTGCTAGGAAGAAGTTAGTCAAGTTTAGTAGACTGTGGGAAGAATGTTCACAAGAAGAATCTCAGATAGTAGCTCGAGAAGAAAAGATGGGTAGTGAAGATCAAGCTCTCACAGTACACTCCAGGAAAGGAAGAAGGAAAAATTATCATCACCAAGGTAAGCATTCTCATCAAAAAAACAATCCTGTAAGAAGGGATCCATCCAAACTCAGATGTTATACATGCGATGAAATAGGACACTTTACTAGAAATTGTCCCATGAATAAGAATGGATCCAAGAAGAAGAATAACTCCAAAATAATACATCATGCTCACACTACTAAGGATGATGATCCTCCCAAGCTGAAAGTAAAACAAGAAAGTGAAGGCTCTTCAAGTGAAGATGAATATGTTCTAATCTCTGCTCTCACGGGAACTGTCACTCATGGAAGCAAAGATTGGCTTATTGACAGTGGGGCTTCCAAACACATGACAGGTTTCAAGGAATCCTTTGAGGAACTATCTGAACATAACTCACCCCATAAGGTGAAACTTGGGGATGACAACCAATATCCCATAAAAGGTAGTGGTGAATCCTCCTACAAGCTAGACTCTGGAAAGTCTATGAGGATGAAGGATGTCTTGTTTGTTCCAGGACTAAAGACGAATCTTCTATCCATATCAGCATTGGATGCAAAAGGCATGAGGGTTGCATTTACAGATGGCCAAGTCCTCATGTGGTCAACAGGGAAGACTATTGACGATGCAATAGTAATTGGAGAACAAGACGGAGGATTATACAAATTGAAGGGCCATCCAGAACAAGCTTTGGTCCATGACATAGTAGAGCCAAATGAACTATGGAATAGAAGGCTTGCACATGTGCATTACAGAGCACTACCACTTGAAGGCAAAGCTGTTGAATGTCTTCCAAAAATTCAAGCAAAACATGAAGGGGTCTGCAAAGGATGTGTGAAAGGAAAGAATACAAAGAAGACATTTCCAAGTAGCGAGAGCAAGGAAAAAGGAATCTTTGAAAGCATCCACTCCGATCTATGCAGACCAATGTCATCAAGTTCACTAAGCGAGTATGTATACTATGTTTCTTTAATTGATGAATTTTCTAGGAAGACATGGATTTACTTCATGAAGAACAAAGATAAACTTTTCAGCAAGTTCAAGGAATTCAAAGCCTTTATCGAGAACCACACAAAAAAAGAAGATCAATACCTTTCAATCAGATAATGGCAGAGAATTCACATCAAATGAATTCAAAGACTTATGCAAAGAATCAGGGATTAAGAGGGAGTTATCCACTCCATATAATCCACAACAGAATGGGGTTGCAGAAAGGAAGAATATAACTATCATGGAAGTTGCAAGAGCAATGCTTCATGATCAGGATCTTCCCATGCATCTATGGGCAGAGGCTGCTAGAACAACAGTGTATGTACAGAACCGTACTCCACACAAAGTACTCGAGAACAAGACACCAGTGATTCACCGGTGTATGATCTGGATATTCCCATGCATCTAGCTTTTCACCAGTGATTCCAGCGTATTCTATGTAGCCAATGATGGAGGTTTAATTCCAATTCATGAGATCCATTTCATCCAAGTTTGATATCTCTTCTCAGTTCTTGAAAGATTCCTATTCGAGTCTTAGTGGAATTCTTCCCTCCCTTCTCTTCTTTATCTCTAATTATTTGAAGTAGACAATCTCTGATGCTCGATTGATGGTTTTAATCCATTAATGGTGTATATTTTTAGGTTTTCTTATCATATCCATAGGTGTATCATCTTCATTGAATACTTTGAGAGCAAACTATTTCAATCCATAATGAATTATGATCTCCATCCTACTTGTAATGTTGTTTTCTATTGAAGGAGGATACCAATTATTGTCATGTGAGGTTCATTTCAGTTTCTATGATTTATATTTTATATAATGTTTCCTCTCTAAAAAATTTATGACAGCTCAAATTAGTTTCAAGAAGATTATTATGAAGTTGTCTTACTTAGCCTAGATTTTCATGAAAATTTGACTAGTTTTACTATAACTATTACCAAACGTTACCAGTATGTCCAATTTTGATTATGTCATATGTTGTAGGTAATTAAAATCTCTGTTAATCCCATCCAATCATAAAAACCAGAATTTGAAATACTCTGCCATTTTTTGGAAAGCTTTGTTTCTTAACTAGTCTAGTTGTCTCGGAAACTAGTTTTGCTAGTTTGACACATAAATCAATTATAATATTCTCTAAACCTAAGGTTTCAAACCTTAGTGAGATCAGGGATCTATTTTTCTTTTTTGGGGGTTCCTAGGAGCATGGAAGTAGACTTCATTTTGGCTGATACTCGAAACATAAATGGTCCCAACACATTGTGCATAGGGCTCTTGAGATCAAGCATTCCCCATATTGCCTTAATATGGAATTATGAATTTTTACACCTCTTACATGTATTTAATACCTAAGATTGACCTTCCAAATCCAACACTTGAGTCTTGTGTAAGTGAGAAATCTTCCATTGTGCAATAAATTCAATTTAGTAAATTTTATGTTTAATTTTGTGCATAATTTCTTGATCTTTTGGTGAACTGAACATTAAGATCATCTGTGCTTGAGTTACTGTGCCTAAAATCAGAAAGGTACCTTACAAATACTCAACAAATTATGTCTCACGCGGACTGTTAGGTCATGTTTTTGTATTCCATTGTTTTCATGCATTTATTCATATTTTGAACCTTGCTTTTACTTTTTGTTTCTAGAACATTTTGTTGATAGGGTCAATTTTAATTTTAAACTTTTAATTCTCATGATTTTTTATTTCTTAGCTTAGTTTTACAAGTTTTGCTTTGATTTTATAATTGAAGGGTTTTATAAGGCATATATGTATTAAAACATTTTATAAATAGCATTATAAGTTAAATTTAAACCCCTAAACCAAGTGCAAACTCTTATTATTGCCTTAATATTGTGAAATTATTAAATTGGACTTTCTTGTAGCGCAATGCAAAAACAGACGCACTAGAGCGCTACAAGAAAATCACGCGAGCTAAAATCATCATTTTTTCAGTCCAATTTCTTTGGTATTCTCATCTTTGAGGTGTCAATCACATTATATGATGTATTTGATACGTGTCTTCCATAGTTTAATCACTGAAACAAGTGGATGATCATCATAAGGGCGAGATCGTGGTGATTTCATGCAGAGCAGATAAAATGATGACAGTGGAGTATAATGAGACAAAGCTATTTGGGAGTATGTTTTTTATCTGAAGGACACAAAGAATCAATGAATATCGTGGTGAGAATATAGTGCTGAGAAATCGGGATTTTGTAACTAAACGAGAAATTAGGGCTTTCAGCAACTGCTGGCTAGAGTGGTCTAAGCGGTTGGAGACAGGTGGAGCATGCAATTCGACACTTGACCATTAAAATAACTATATTCCAGTGCTCAAATTGGTCTTCTTAATAGGTAGCCCGCGTGCCATTGCTAGGCTTTTCTAAATTTGGGGCTTTTCTGAAGAAATCACTAATGACAAATTCGAAGGCAGAATACTAGTTTTTCACTTAATACATTTTAAATGATGAATTATTAACCAATACATTCAAAGTATTCATCATTTAAACAGTAGAATTCAGAGCAAATCTTGTTGGAGTTTCTTGAACTGTATTTTAGGTCAGTCTATTGAGATTTGAAAACATTTAGACTATGGTATATCAACAGAAGTTGTTTAACCATAGTAAATATGAAAAAGAGTGGGAAAACAAACAGGGCAAAGCCCTCTGACCTAAGCTGGGTGTTGAATTTTCCACAATGTGCACATTTATTTTCAGATGCAGGATGGTTAACATTCTTTAAGAAAATCAAAGGCTATCATGCTGAAGTATCATACAAACTTGCTCAATGTCTAGACAAAGACATAGTGTCTTTTGACAGCTTAAAGTTCAAATTGACTAAGGAATTAATAGCTGAGGCAACAGGGATCTTGGACGAGGGAGAGTTATGGTTTAAAAAGGTTCCATTCACCTTCAATGCTCAAAATTACTTGCTTCCTGATATGATTGCAGATTGGAGAAAAGGTGTTCCAATCCATAACTTTAAACCTGATTGGATTGAGCCCATTAAAGTCTTGCAGAGTTATGTTACCTGTGAGGGTAGATATGCTTTCGTTTTCAAATATCACTTTAGGTTTCTTCAGCATCTTAGTGATGAGTCCAAAATGAACTTACCTTTCTTCTTTATGAAAAGTATACAAAATATGTCATGTAGAGTTAGAGAGCACCAAGATCATACAAAGCAGTCTGTTTTCCATCATGGACTTATCAAGCTTATCATAAGCACTGTCTTGCAGAATAGGGGGGAGACTTGGGAGCATTTCATTTTTTGGTCAGGTTTTAAAACTGATCAAGGGGGACAGTCTCACATAAGACAAGCAGATAAAGGGTAGACTTTGATTAAGAAGCTCAGGAAAAAGGTAACAGTCAAGGATGAAGAGAAGGTTAAACTAGAAGAAGCTTCAAACCATGAAAATTAAATATCTGAATTTGAACATCAAGTTAATGATAATGAAAGCAAGACTTTACAGTAAGAAATTAAGGAAGCCGAGCCTATTGAAGATGTTGTACCTGCAGATACAATTCAAGATGTAAAAGAAGATATTGAAGTGCAAAAGCAAAGCCCTATCACAATTCTATCAGAGGAAGATGAGAAATACTTATTTGATGATGATAAAATTCATGTTACAAACGCAGCTAGGGTTTCTGCTGAGCAAAAGCTTCACACTCATTGTGATGAGGAAGCACTGTCAAAAAGAAAGAAATTGAAAGTTGCTGAGTTTGCCTCAATTACTCATCAAGGAAAGAATCTCAAGATGTTGGGAGAGATTGCTGCAGTATGGAGACATAAAACAAGACCTAAAAATAAACTTAGACTAAACATGAAAAAGCTATTGAATCCGAAATTGACTAAAGAAAAAGTGACAGTGATAGAGGATTCATCATCTGAAGACAAATTGGATGATGATAAAGATGAGAACAAGGGTAAAAATCCAATTGAATCAAAAAGAGAGTCTGTCATGACTGATACCCAGATATCTGATATATTTCTAGAGATTTGAAATCAAATGTTGCAAGAGCAGCAACAAAGTGAGGTAGAGAGTTCTTGCTTAGACAAGAAGGAGATGGTTGAAGAAAAAGTTCCATGCAAAGCTGAAAGTGAAGAACATCTAGGGTTTCCTGGAACATCCACAAAACTTATGGAAGAGGATGAGAAAATTTATAGGAGACTGAACATCCCATGGATACCAAATGAGATGCAAACAACAGCAGGAGACAAATGTATTGATTCAGAAAAAGAAAATCTACAAAGAAGTATAAAGCAATACAAATACCAGATCGAGTATATGCAGGAAACTAATGATAGGCTAGTTACAACAAATAGGAAACTTAGAGAAGATTTGGAGGAAGTAAACAGCCATTATCAAGAGTTGATCACAGTTTCAAGAGAAGCATTGAAAAGGAAAAGGAAAACAGAAAGTCAATTCACAGTGTTAAAGCAAACCATCCAGGACCTGCAACAGCATAATGAAGAGCTCACAGGGAAGATTTTAGACATGGAGACAGATCAATTGAAGGCAAGAAGGAAATCGCAAGCCTTGGAAGGGATTGCTTTATTGGCTAAAGTAGCTAAAGATTTGTAAGAGTTAGTCAAGAAAGTTAGTTATTAGTTAAGTTTGAAAAGTTATTTTATTTTTTGTAAAGATGTTTTAAATTGAACTATTCGATAGGTAGTCATAAAAGTAGTTATAATTCAGTTGTCTAACTGATTTTGAAAGTAAGATAAATGTAAGTCTGAAAGAAGACAAGGGGTTCAATTTTTTGCTGATAAGGGGAGGTCATCAGGCTGGTTTATGAGCTAAGTAAAGACTCGTATGTGTATTTTGAGGACTGAATTATGAAATATATGCACTATATGCCCTTTAGTTTATTGTCTGGTTTCATTTATAACTTGTGTTAGTTACTCAGCTGGTATATTCATTGCTTGGAATGCTTGCCAACTGTGGGTGAAATTTAGTATTGTGTTTTCTGTTGGATTATGGTTTATATGTTATGCATCTCAGCCATTCAACGCTCATGATTTAGTGTTTACTTTGGTTTTATGAATGTTATCCCTCTTGTCTTCAAACTACTCAACCAAAAAACCCTAAAAACCCTATTTTACTTTATTGAGATTATTGAGATTGTGTTGGCTTGTTCTCTTGTAGTCTAGGAACAATTTATGGCACTAACACGGAAATTGTTAGGATAAGTAGATGATAAAGCATATTACTCTGACAAAAACACCTAGCAATGCTCTACGTTCCCTAAGAATTATAAGGAAGCTATGATACCATTGTTGGAACACACAATGTTCAATACAAATACACAAGAAATATAGAAGCATCAAATGCTTTTCCTTCATAGATATGTACATCTAAATACAATCACTATGACCCTTAGTTTTATATTCCAAGGTGTCTCTTGGACTCCTGATGAATTTACCTATTCATTGTGACTCTTGGTATCCATCTCATTTGAATAGTAATACAAAATAAAACAACAATTAATCCTAAAGGATTAATGTTTTCAACAAAAAATGAATGTATTATATTTTTGGCTTCATCCATGGTGCTTGAGAGGAAAACCCCTTCCATGATTGCAACTCTTCTACTTTGGAAGAAACATGTCGGCTTCATCCATGGTACATGAGAAATGAGACTACTCGTTACATTGTGAAATGAAATGTGATGTATCCTTTTGATATATAGCCACTAACCAATGCATAGAGTCTTTATATGGATTATTTATGGAACTTATATCTTCAAATCGGTCCTTTTCATAGATAACTTCAACATTCAAGTTACACATATTTGCATACAATTCATTTCCGCAATACATAGTAGCATGATAGGATTAAATTAAAAAGGATTACATTGATTCATACTAATTTTGCAAACCTAATAAAAGAGCCAAATCACCAAGTGATATATCCCTTATGTCAAGCTTATAGGGATTTGGACAACTTAATAGTAACATTGTATCCCAAACTTTCTATTAATAGTAGAAGTAACAATAGGAACCTCCAAACACTTTCCAAATGTATCGATCAATTGAAAGGCCTTGTTTGTAAGTAGGAAAATCTAAGACAAACACTATAAAATTTTACTATATTGAACAAGTGTTCCACTAGGCATTACTTTGTCACATGATGTAGGTTTTGAGATCTATAATACATAAGTATAAATAAGTGATGAGAGAGAAATTTAGTTTCATGCAATAATATTTAAAGCCACATTTTTCATTTGAAAAAAAATTACGTAGGTGATCTAGGACAACACCTAAAAATGGACATAAGGCCTAGGAGGTGAAATCTTCAAGGGAATCCAACAATCTCCCTTAGGGATGTACTTTTTTCCACACAATTGTAAGATAACTAGTATAGAACAATGGAGAAACACTTTCTTCTTAGAGAAAGAGAGCAAGGGAGCTTTTGCATGCCAATGTAAGGGCAGGGATAGATTGAAGTATGAGATCTCAATGTAAATCCAACATAATAACTTTCCTATGATTTTATCCTATAGAATTCATGCACATGGCTTCATTTTATATGCCAAATGGATTCCAAGGAAATCTAGATCCAAATGTGAACACTCTTGCCTTTGAACTGGTTCTCCAAGTTCACAAGGGGCACTATTGAATGCTACCAACCATGTGAGGAGTTTCATTCGAAATTTGAATCCAAGAGAACCATTTCTGAGATTTGAATGCACCACGGAAGTAAGTGATCCAACCTTTTTTACAGTTGCATGTTTTTTGAAGGAAAATCCACTTGGGTGCATGCAAGTAATTGAACAGGAAGGTTGTGCTAATTAGTGTGGGTATCTAGTGATTTTGGGCACGTGATTTACTATACAAGATGCCTTTTACATTTTAGGGCTCAATTTCTCTTTTAGATCTGATGAGGATGCCTTCTGTGAGCTGTGTGTTGTATGCCGATGACGTCTTTTTGCAAGATTTGGTTGAATGTTGCATCTATGTGAAATTCAAGTGTTGATATATTCCCCTTAATGTATGACGTTGGGGGGATACTGGTTCGAGGAAAAATTTTATACATAAAGAATTATGGATGTGGTTCCCATGGTTTTGAGTGCATTGGAGAACCAAATATTTATATGGGTACGATTCCCATGGTTTTGAGTGAGTCAAAGATTGATTTTGATGATGATGGGATAATTTTGTGTAGACAAAAAGATGGGTGTCCTGCAAATAAATTCCATGCAGAATGTTCCTACAAGAATAACTGAGTGGTATTGGTGTCTTCAGAGGGTGGTGCCTCATTTTTTTCTTCTTAAGGGTTGTTGATACAAAGAGGAACTCATATGGTATATTCTCATGGGGTGGATGAGAGGTTATCTATTAATCATAATTGTAACATGTGTCAAGGAATATAAGAGATGAGATGAAAAGAATGCAAGGTGATTTTATGTGGATTTCAACTTGCCAAAATAGGGGCATGATTAGATTCCTTGGACCTGTGGGGGTTCAACATTGTGGGTGCCAAAGTATTAATGGGTTGTAATGATGCATACACCCATGAGGTAACATGCTTTTCTTGGTGATGACATTGATAGTTTGTCATGATTGAGAATCAGGACTCTATGGGTATCAGCGGGTGTACTAGGTAAATGCAATGTAAACACAGGGAGAACATTGCCTATATTCCAAGTTGAGATGATATACCATTGATTGAAGTCCATGCACCATTATTGAAAAATGGGGAGTTGTTTCTTAATGATAATCCTGTACACATGATGCATGTATTGAATCATAATATTGATTATGAAAAGAGTATGGACAATATAGGAAAAATTTACTAGAAATATAACATACCTGAGGAAATGATCATATAAATAGGTTCCGAATGAAGTTTTCCAGAAAATGGAATAGATGGAGCCATGTTGAATATTTTGTGACATTAATCATGGGGGTGTCAATGGTTTTCCAAATGGAGTTACAATTTGTGCATACAAGTTGCTTGAAAACTAGGTCAACTAACTATAAATAGGGGTGTGGACCATTTTTTTAATTCATTTGTACCAATTGATGTGTTGATGCCCTATATATTCTTTTTTTGTTTATGGCAGCTTCGAATGTCATTTTTTGATTCAATGAGTTTTAGGTAATCCTTGAACTTGTCATCATCATTTCTATACGATGAATTTCTTTTTGGGGGGCTCAAATAAGTCATACAATTGGTTTTTCATGTTTTCAGTCAATTGTGTGGGTTTTGAAGGGTCTCCCATGCTACCCTACATGGGTTTCACTTCTGCTATCATGCATAGTGAAATATTTTCATGTTTTGGTTGCATGTTGTTTTTGTGTGCCTACGCAACTAAACTGTGAACCTCATGCACGGGGATGTAGCACGATTTTATGCTTGGATAGTTTCACTAAGCACAACTAGCCAGTGGTTGTTCCCATGTGTGCATAGCATGTAAGTGTATAATGGTAGGGACACATGAGTAGTGTGTCTATTTGTAGAAAAAATCACACTAGTTTGAGTTAATTTTTCATATGGAGAATGTTGAAATTAACACTGTGTTTGGGTTGTTTGTGCTTACAGGATCTAATCGATTGCAACAATGGTGTATGTAGAGTGGCAATAGTGAAATTATGGTGAGTTGAACCAACATGTGGCATGGTATATGGAGGCTAAGCAGGCCTTATGAGATGTAGAGTTCCTCAAGTTCTTCTACTCTCCATACCTCAGGTCTCGGGATGCCTTGTTATGGGACATTGTGCAGACGTGGTATGTCGAGCGGGGTTGTTTCCACATGGGTGTTGAGGAACTAACCATTTAGTTACATGATATATAATTACTGATGGGGATTCCAATTCATGGGGCTAGGGAACCTACTGGCCCTACTTCGAATGGATATCATAATATTGAGCAACTCATTACTCAATACTGTGGTGGGAACCCCTTGGCCCAAGTATTAAAACATATTGACATTGAAAACATTGTGGACTTGTTAGTTCAAGAAGTGGAAGTGGTAGCAGTATGAGTGCTTAGTGTGCAAAGCACCAACGGGATTACTAGTGGCCAACGCCTATCGATGGAGTGGCTTATGGTTGGGAATAGAGTATCATGGGGTCACATGATGTTACAATGTCTTTTTTAAATGTTGAACGATAGGCCCAGGAGGAGTTGAGAGACTTTTGATTATGGGAGTATAGTATGCTCCTAGTTGTTTGAGTGATTCCCATCACTGTGGCCACTGGTGGAAGTTCCCCTGAGAGGATTAAGGGATCCTTGGATGGTGTACTAGGGGAATCCGATGCACAGAGCCAGTGGAGGAGAGGTGCATGAAATTTTTATGCATCACTACCTCCATTTTTTGAGGTACAAGATCACGGTGATGGAGAGATATCCCTTGAGTGGGATGGGCTTCTACATATAACTAATTTTTTTAGTGCCCATTCATGGTTGGGATGCCCATGGTACGTATGATAATGTTTATACATGCTTTGTACATCTTGTTGTATGCACATGTTTTATATATGTATATTGGGGGCTTACCTTGCATTATGTTTTGTTGTAGATGTTGGGCCAGTGATACCAACTATGGTACTGAATACTACATATTTTACACCACCTCTTAGGCCTTGTCATCATAGGTGGCATGATGAGGGAGTAGTTAGAGTACAGGGGGAAATGAGTCTTATAGCTTGTGCTTCCTCCACTGGGGGGATGCTCTAGGGGATTGGACTCCTGTGGTTTTGGACGACCTAGAGAATTGGATATCGATCCTGGTGATGGGTGTGGATGAGTGTTCATTTGGAGCCCTTAGAGACAACCAGTTGCCAATATAGGTAGTAAAGCTTCCAACAAAGTGTGGAACTAGGTGGTGTTAGGTGATGCATAAGGTTGCATTGGTGGGTCATGTCAAATGGGGATATTAGGTAGGAAAAGATCCTCCATCAATGGGACCAGAGCTAGATCCAGGTATGAGGCTAGCTCCAGTTCCACCGGGTCCACCACCAATAGTGCGTTCATAGACAATGTTAATATTCCAGATTCTTATCTAGATATCATTAGTATTTAATCCAAATTCACAACAATAGAATATGCATAATCACTAAAAGAAACACAATCACAAGATAGACACAATATTTATCCTATGCAACCCTCAAGGGGAAGAAAACCTAGCAAAACTTCCTCTACATAGATGTATAAGATAAAACCCCAAAATAGGTATTATCCTCCTTGTTGGTCTGTATCTCTCTCTCTCCTATTCGCTACACAAGTGTGAGTCTGGGTGTTTAAATGAGGAACACAAATCCTCTATGTATACTCTTTTGTTGCTTGACTTTTACCCTAACAAGTCGGCCCCACTAAACTGCTTGGGCTGACTTCACCTAGGAAACCACAAAACAATATTATATATTATATTCATTAGGGTACTATTGACCTAAATTATAATGGAGGCTTTACATCATTACTCTATGATTACCAATTACAATAATAACATCTCGACAAAGAATAGGAAATCTCCCTTGGGGTACATCAGTAAAATACATTTAGAAAATCCTTTAAATTTACAATATTTCAACACTCCCCCTTAACGAGAAGGGTATTCTACCGACAATAGCATCATCAACAATAGGAGTAATGAGAGAGAGTATCTGCAGCAATAACAAGTTAATACATTTATATGTTTTAGAAAGTTTTCAATGTTCATCAACAACTGGAACAGTTACTGGAATATCTTCAATATCTTTAGTACTGGAACATCATCTTCTACAACACTGAGTCTTCATCTTTTGCAGCACTCAATCACTTGATCCTTTGAAATATCACTTCAATATTCTTGATCCTTTGCAGCAACACTTCGATCTTCTTGATCCTTTGCAACAACACTTTGATCTTCTTGATCCTTTGTTGCAGCACTTCAATCTTCTCGATCCTTTGTAGTAGTACTTCGATCTTCTCGATCCTTTGTAGCGGTACTTTGATCTTCTCAATATTTTTCCACAACACTACCTACAGTACACATGATCTCTTTGTGGGATAATCAATCCCTATCACTTTAGTACATAAGTCCAAGGATGATGCAACCCTCATCATCCTACTCCCCCTTAAGAAGGAGGGTCCATAGTATCGACTAGCTGGATCATCTGAAAATGAATGCAAGACCATATCATCTACAATTGAATGTAGATGTCATCCGCAGATGAATGCAGGACCTGTAGTCTGTCAGGACTCATCATAGACCATCCTTGGTATGTTAGATATAGGACCAATCCAAGCGAGTTATATAATATGACTTGCACATGTTCATGTAGGCATACTCTCCATGCGAGAGTATCGTCTACAAATGCAGATCTCGTTCACACCTAAATACAAGACCTGACATCCGTATGGGCTCATCGTAGAGCATCCTCGACTTTAAAACTAGGACCAACCCCAAGCTAGTGTTATTCTACGACATCTACAAATTAATGTAGGTACAATCTCCATGTGATAGTATCTTCTGCAACTGCATATCTTATTTGCACCTAAATGCATGACCCATCATCTATAAGGACTCATCGTGGAGCATCCTTAGCTATAAAGCTAGGACCACTCCCAAGTGAGTTTTATTCTATGACATCTACAAATGAATGTAGGTACACTCTCCATGCAAGAGTATCATCTGCAGGACCTCCTTAGCCAGTAATAGATAGGACCACTCTCAAGAATAGAGTGTTATTATCTACAATACCATCCTTAAAAGAGGATACTATCATCCACAAGTGAATTCCTAGACTTATCATCATCTGCAGGCGCACTTGGCCTCTTTTGTACTATAGAATCACTACCATCCCATCATCAATGACAGTCTCAGAATCACTCTCCCTTTCCATGGAGGATCCATATCATCAACCTGCCCCCCCTTTGTTCGAGGAGGGTTCATATCTTTGACCTGTTCTTCCTTTTCGAGGAGATTCAATATATTCGACCTGTTCCTACTTTCCAAAGAAATTATGTAGTATCATCACCATTCTTCCTTTCCTAGGAGAGTCAATATCTGCATCGCTCCTCCTTCTGAGGAAATTATTTTCTGACTACAACAAGCTTGTCATGGAAATACTCAAACTTTACTCGAGATAGAGGCTTGGTCAACACATCAGTAACTTGCTCATCGATACTCCCATACTAAAGTTTTATAGCTCCCTTCTGTACCATATCCCTTGTATAAAAATATCGGACTTCTATGTGCTTTTATTTATCATGGAACACAGGATTCTCTGTCATCTTTATACAACTCTGGTTGTCAAAAAGAATCACTGTGGTATCCAAATCCATGTCAAATAGACCTGACATCATTTTATGAAGCCATATCACTTCACAACTAGCAGAGCAAGCTACTATGTACTTCTTGATGCCTGGAAAAATACCAGGTACCTATAGTAGGGATTCTCCCCAATAATCGATCCCAATTAGATCGTCCACTGTTTGGTATGGGGAATCTGTCCGGTTAATGGTTCAGCTACTATATATATTTAAATGTATTCTTAATTTTTATTACTTACAGCCCAATTCACCATTTATGCTGTTTTCTTTGAATAAAATATGAAATGTGAATGCCTATACTAAATGCATGTAATTAATGAACAAGAACCTCACAAGTGATGTGTAGGTTCTTACCTTTTGTCTTATCGTTTCTGGTTTCTCAATTACTTCTTCAAATCTGAATTTAAACAAGTCTATTCTATTCTAATCTACTCTAGTCTAATCTATTCTATCCCCATAGGGAGAATATTTAAAAGTTAGAGTAATGTATTGTAATTATTCATAATAATCTCACAAATAGTTGTTTCAATTCCATATGCATATTCACAATAGAAAGATTATCAAATAAAGCTTTGACATAATCAAACATTCATTACTCGATTCATGCACAGATCTTTATATAGAAAGAAAAATCATTCATAATCAAAGAAATAATTCAGAGAAGTCAAAATGATCTCACAATTGTATGGAAACAAAAAAGACGTAATTCCGCATTTGATATTCCACACATCCCAAGAAAATTCTTGTGTCGTCCTTTCCCAGCAAGTAGGTCCTTATTTATTAGCAGAAAAAATGAGTTCTCCTTACAAAATAATCCCGCCTCCTTGTGCTAGCGAAAATTCCTTTCACTCTACTCTCTATCTCTATTTATATTACAATTACAATTTGTCATCTAGTGACTTATTGACTTCCCTAACCCTAGGATTTCCAAAAAAATGTCTTCTAGTGCTTTACATTAGGAAAATGACAAAATACACAACACAAAATTTTCAAGTGGGCCCTGCCAAGCCTGAAACATATTCCCCCCATGTGTTGGCCTCTTTTGTGATAGTTTTGTAATTTATTTCCTCCGACATTTGCATGGTCATTTCATGCATGGCCAACTATGTCTCCATGTGTGTCACCTTTTCTGGGGCAGATCTACACACATCTTCTAAAATGTAATTGTTGATAGAAGCCTTCCCAACCAAAGTCTTTACATATTCTTCGTTGACACCTTCCATTTTCTGAATGTGTTGTACATCCTCTTGTATTCTATCTTGTAGATGTGCCATATGTTGGTCCTTGTTTGGAAGATCAGTGATCTTTTCAACCAAAGAAAGTTGGCATTTCTCGTGGACTTGGCATATATTTTTATAGAACTCATTACATTTTCCAAAGTTTTGTCAATTTCATTGTTTAACCTTACGAAAGATTTCCTGCAAAATTCCATATGTGCCATTTCTATTTGTATGCCTTCGATTGTTTTTTGTGGCATGTGTTCTGGAAACTTCGAGTTATCCTCTATCCAGGCCAGTTGTCTTTTAACCTTTTATCTGACTTCTATTAGTCCTTTTCAAAAATTCAGTGACTCTGTTGCAATTTCCTTTAATCTTGTCACTATCAACTTTACTTTATAAATTTCACCTGAAATATTAACTTGAGCTTGGTGTATCTTTCTTCGGATTGTGCATGCCTGGTCACGGAAAGGAGTGATGTCCTGGTTTTCTCATTAGCTATCTTTAACTGATTTTCTAGAGATCCTTTATGTACCACCAACTCTTCTATTTGGGTTTTTAAATCTCCCACCTGTTGGCTCACCACAGACTCTCTTGATTCCAGTTCTGAGATCCTGGCTTGAAAATTCTTCTTTTCTCCCTCCATAATTATTACCTGTACATACAATGCATCCTTTTTTGTCCCCAAATATTGGTAATCCCTTTGGAATCTTTCCTTTTCTGAGAGGATAGCATCATGCTTTCTTTTTAAATATATTCCCTCTCCTCGTGTCTTAACTAGACTATCTTTCAGCTTGAGCATTTTTTCCTTGTGATGCTCTACATTTTCCATCAATTGGTCAACATTATCGGTGCTGGAATGTGTAGCTGCCATATTCATGAAGGCCATGAACTTAGGGTCTTTGTGAGTACCCTCCATGATGGTATTTTTAGTTACTGTAACCACATCATCCTTCGTGCTCATCTTTAATCGTTTCTCTGACCTTCTGGTGATAGTCTTCCTTGATTTATTAAAAATGATGGTATCTAAGCGAGCCACCGTGTGCTGCTTAGATGCAGTAAATGGAGTAAGCCTAAGCTCTCCAAAAGGAATGTGTCTACATGTGATTGTTCCTCTTGATGAAGTGGGAGGTTCTGAATCCACTGGGTTATTCTGGGTTTCTTCCTGATCCAAATATTCCCTGATCTTATCTTCTTCTTCCTTCCTTCTTAGTTCTTCAGCAGCTTCCTCAGCTTCCTTTTGCGCTCTTTCTTCTTCTTCTTTCAATAATATTTACTCTTCATGTCACTTTAGGGATTCTTCTTTCTTTAATATTTCTTCTTCTTCTTTCTTCTTCTGAGCTTCTTCAGCTTGTTTCTTTTTAGCTTCTTCTTTCAGTTTTTTCTCTGCTTTGGCCTGTTGTAAATTTAAGGCATCCTCCTTTTGTTTATGTAGCTTCCTCTCTGTTAATTGTTGTTTCCTTTACTCCTGCTAGAGCCACCTTCCTTGAAACATTTTCCCAACTCAGTCGGTTTACTGGACCTTTTGCATACTTCTTCATCCTTGTTAAAGTGATCTGAGTATTCATAATGAATTCTGACGGTCGCGCAATGTTCTGCAACCTTTCCTAAGCTATCATTTCTCTGGAAAATTTTCTCACCAAAATGAAAAATATCCAACTCTTTTACAAAATCAGCGACACCTTTGACTTAGGAGAATTTGTATCCTCCTATGCAGAATGGTAGTGGTGGAAATGTTGCCTTTTTCATATCGTGAAGGAAGTTACATACTCCATTTATGAACACTTTCCTTACTGCTTCTTTGTGGACTACATAGTTTGTGATGTACTTAAGAAACAAGGATGGAGCTCTGTAGCATCCATACATTCTCGTGTATGTTCCTTCCTGCAAGAAAAAGTAGTCTCCATACTCGTGGATAACTTCCATGGCATTATCAGACATGCAATTTAGTTCCTTGAGGAAAATCAACTTGTAAAGAGGTATCAACAACTCTTCACAAATGAGTTTATAAAAACTGCATACTTGTGTGCCTGGAGAATTTGATAAGCAACAAAAACAGGGGACTCAGTCTGGGTCCATATGCACCCGATCTATGAAAAAGGGTGTCTGCAGAAAATGTAATCAATAAGATAGTATGACATATAGAACTAAGATATTTTATGGGTTATGCCTCCATGTACAGCTTCTATATAGGATGACAAGGTGTCTGATATGATGTCTTCCCAATTAAAAATCGTGCTTGGCAAAAGGGTGTCTGCATAAAATGCAATCAATAAGATAGGATGACATATAAAACTCATATTTTTTCTAGGTTATGCCTCCCTGTGTGGATGCTATACAGGATGACAGACTATCTAATATGATGTTTGTCCAATTAAAAATTGTGCCTTCAAAGGCTACATAATAGATGAGGGGAATCGAACTCAATTTGTACAAGGTTCTGTCGGCGTAGCCAAAAATCTTGTTCAACATCAAAGCTATGATCTTGAATGGGGTCCGTAGGATTTGGGACTCATATTCCCCAGTTTCATTTTGGCGTAATTATTTTACTAGAATCATCATTTTCTTTGCACATTCCCAAGGATCAATACTTATCCCTTTGATCCCATCATTGTTCATCATAATTCATGCGGGTGGTAGCTTGTAGGCCAATGCTATATAAGCTAGTGTGAATGAAGCAAAATGTTCTCCTTCAATGTTAGATATAATCCTAGAGGAGGGGTTTTTTTGTGGCAGAATCCAACCAATCACCTTCAAACAAGGAAATAGCTCCAAGCGTGTATTGGCTTTGGTGATGCCTGAGTTTCTAATGTTTTTGTATCGGAACATTTCTTTGAGACTAGCGTCCGAGACGTTCTGATATTTGATCATCATATAGAGCTCTCCCCATTTGAATTCTGGGGCCACTCTTGTGATAGCCTTATTATCCTCAAACTTAATTTCCATCCTAGAGATGATCTCCACATCTGAGTCTGGTTCGCTCGCCCTTGCCTTCTTCTTACCACCTTTTTTAGGCATTTTATGAATTCATTGTTTTTCAAGTCTGTCTTTCAGAAAGTAATCATGCTCGACGACAATAGAACCTACGACTTGAGTAGTGAGAAGTGTCTTAGTAATACTGCAGTTGTTTTGAGTAATGAAATCATACATTATTTTACTGAAGCATCCTATACTGAAAAGAAAAGATGTTATGTATATTTATCATTGTTCCTCAAAATTGAAGAGTGCGATCATTATATGATGTTGGAAATGAGAGAAAAAATAATCAGCACCTATGCATATGTCGTTGTGTGAGTTATTAGCCTGTTGTTATCCTATATCAAAAGACTAGAGCCAGCTCCTTCAATCCTTCTACTTTGTTTTAAAACAACAGTGTTTTACCAAAACAATATTGAAGGTAAGCATTTCATTATTTGTTTTATTATGCACTTTTGTATGTAAGCTCATTAATTTACGGTTGATATTAAATAGGTTAATGCGATTTACCATCTTGATTTCCACCTTTCATTTATTAAGTTCAATCTCCTTGAGGCATCGAGTCTTCTAACGGCTACTTCATTCAAAGGTAAAATAAAAGCTAGTAGAAAGTAATGAATCAGTGTTGTTGATGTATTTGTAACTTTGGAATGTATTCACTTGTATATTTTATGTATTGTACCCTGATGTTTATTCCAGGAAGTATTTGTAAATGTAATTAAGTCATTTCATACCCCGATGTTCCTATCAGGAGATTCGATAATGTAAACAATTCATGTAAAGTCATACAGGGTAACCCTCCTTATTGTTCAAGGGTTAAAGTCCCCACAGATGTGGGGTACTAGGGTTATTAGACTCTCCTAGAGAAGTCGGCCCTAGGTGAGTTAATGTAAGTCAGGTCATTAGTACCCCAGTTGTGGTTACTCAAGCCTACATAACTGAGTTAAAGGTTAAGTGAACGAAAAAATATAAATAGAGAGTGAGACTCTCTATTTATTAAGCACATACACACTCACTCATTGGGGCACATGAGTGAGAGAGGAGAAGCTCTCTCAAGTGAGAGAGAGAGAACAAGTTGTTTTAGATCATCTTTATGTTTTCGGGTTTTACTGCTACCATTGGTGCTCATTCTATCTCTGAGGAAGTTGTGAGGTTTTATCCTTTATGGTTTCCCCGAGGAAAATTCTTTGTCTCTTGTCTCTTGTGTTTATTGTTGTGCATGTTATTCTCTCAGATAAGATGCTAAGATCATATTGCTTAAATGATAAAAATCTAACATGGTATCAGAGCTAACCTGAGAAGAAGACATTGTGCAGCTACAAAAGCTAGGGCTTCTTAATTTTTGGGTCTCTCTCCACAACCCATCAGCAAAAGAAGGCTAGGCTGACTCTCCATTGAAGGGCGCATCTTTCTGTCGAAGCAGAATTTGATTCCGGACATTTTCAATTTTTGGTGCGGGAAATTAGGGCTTTTTACAGAAGAGGAATTTTTTAGTGAGCCCAACATAGGATTTCTCTCCTCATAAAAATCACATTTTAGAGACCTGGGTCGGTATTTTTGGTTGGGTGTAACTCAATGAAAGTCAAACCCTAGTTTGACCCCGGGCTGGAAAAACCCTAAATACTGAAACTGATAAGTTTTGGTAAATTCACTATATCTTGAGATTCCAGAAGTCTCAGGGGCCAAACCTTTCATAGGTTGAAGATAAAATCCTGATATACATTGTGTCCAAGTTTTAGTCTAATAGTCACTATATTCTAGGAGATATGATTCCTCCAAGATAGGGTTCCAGCCTCTCCCAGGATTCATCCCTAAACAGGACACCTGGGGCGAATTGCTATATCTTGGGATACAGAGGTCCAAATGAAATTTCTCAAGATGTTCTAGGAAGGGCACAAACTGTAATTTATGTGGTCAAAGTTTCAGACCTCGAAGATAAAACAGTGACACATGGAAGTCCCTACAACTTTGCTATGATGAACAATCCTTACACAAGTCACCTAGGTAAAATGCTCATAAGTCCCAACTAGTGAAACCAATTCTGATGAAACCTATGGTGTTGTAAAAAGGATAGCTGAGGATACCGCAATACACAATTTCAGACAAAGAGGAGGATTAATTTCATAGATACTGCATAAACAGTATCAGGAATTTCTGTAGAAGAAATTGGTAAACTAGGGCTTCCTATTCCGGGAGCTTCCCTCCACTATTTTCAGAAAAGGAGTACATTGGAAAGCTCACCTTGAAGAGGTTTATCTTTCTATCCAGCCAAATCTGAAAGATTTCAAGTTTTTAAAATTAGGGTTTCTCTGACAAACCCTAGATCAGCCAGCTCCAAAACCAGGGCGGACACCTCAAATCGGTAAGATACGATCTTTTGCTATTTTCATTTGAGGTTCTCATTTCAAAGTGATCTATCACATCATCTTGATGATAAGCTTGGTGAAGTTGACAAATTTCAAGCATAGAAGTATATGATCTCTCTGAAGAAAATGAATTGGACACCTACACAAGTAGAGAGGTTCCAGTTCCAGAGGGAGATGAGGCTAAAAGCCTTACACCAGAAGAACTTGGTCAAGACCAAGAAGATCATTGATGATTCAATCACGGATCACCTTATACCACAAGTGTATTCCCTAAAGACATCGAAAGAGATGTTTGATTCCTTGACCAATCTATTTGAAGGGAAGAACATAAATTGGAATATGACTTTGAGAAAACAGTTGAAGAATGTGAAGGTCCAGAATGCAAAGACCATACAGTCATACTTTACAAGGGTCTCTCAAATCAAAGAACAACTTGTAGCAGTAGAAGAAGAAGTGGAGAATGCAGAAGTGGTGATAGCCACCTTGAATGGCCTCCCAGTATCATGGGATTCATTCATGTGGGGAATGTGTTCCATAAGGAAGTGACTACTTTTAGCAGACTCTGGGAAGAAGAAGAAGATCGACTCATAATAAGAGAAGAGAAGATGGGAGCAACTGAAGATCAAGCTCTCACCATCCAAAGAAGATCCCTCAAGCAATGAGGAATACGAAGGACTCAACTCTTGAAGAAACTCTTATCCATCTTAGCATTTGGATAAGAGATGATGAATGAAGAAGATGATGAAGCTGAAGGCTCAAGAAGGAGTCTAACCAGGAAACAAATAAAGATAAGTATTCAACTATCATTTCATGATATTGTTTTGTTATGCATTTGTTTATATTCAGTTGAAGTATTATGCATGATAGAATATTTGCATTAATGACAGTATACTGCTAATATGCATGTAATGGGTAAGTAGATCATGGTGCTATACAACTCTCAATTGCTACTTATCTAGTATGAAACCTCTTTGCTGACATATTGGATTAGTGCACAATCTCTATGTTGTCTTGGTAGAGATGGAAGGCATCTAGAAATTTTCCTTGAGATATGGATGAATGTTGTATTGGCTAAAATAGTTGCATAATTATATATCTTGATGCAAAAGAATTTTTCATTATGAATATACCTTATGAAATGTTTCTAACCATACAACTAATAGGAAAGATCACGTAAAATTGCCTACAAGCAAAGAAGGATGAGACTGGTTCCGAAGAACAAGTGACGATAGTTCAAGATGAAGAATAATATGACGAATGCAGAACCTTCTAGCTATGAAGAAGTAACCAAGAAGAAAGGGAAGACCAGTTCAAGAAGAATGATGTCTAGGATGTAGTATCGATACGTGAAGGGAAGTCCATAGTTCCATCATGCAATAGATGGAAACATCGTCGGATACAAGGCAAGATTCGTAGCACAAGGCTTCTCATGAAAAGAAGGCATAGACTACGAAGAGACATTTGCAGCCAGTGGGAGTTGAGACACATGATAGGAAGAATCATGTGTGAAAATGAAAGAAGGCCTTGTACGAGCTTAGAAGACACACATGGGATAACACATACATGAGGAGATTGATTAAGATCTGAACCTTTGCTACAAGGTTGAAGATGAAAGTCTATAGACGATTACAAGCTCACAGATGGGTGTGAGAAGAACCTTTGAAAAAGTTCAAGATAGAGGATCTTGGTATCTAGTGATCTAGATGGATACATAGAATTAGTAGCAAAGGAAGCTACTTGTCACTTCGGTATAGAATGTTTCAGTGCATAGAGTACGAAAGACAGAGGGAGAATGATGCTCCGCTTCAGAGGGAGTGACTACAGAAGATCCCGAGGTTCAACATGGTACAACAGGATGGACAGCTTACTGATGATTCTAGGATTTACTGAGAGTAAAGCAAATGCCAACCTTCAAGGTTGAAGGTGGAAGACCAGTGATGCTCCTGTTATATGTCGATGACTTGTTCCTGACAGAAAAGAGGAACTCATTAAATTTGCAAGAAGGGGACTAGCTACCGAGTTCAAAATGAAAGACTTGGATATGATGCACTACTTTCTAGGCATGGAGGTGTGGTAGAATGCGGATGTAATCTCCTTGGGACAAGGGAAGTATGCAGTAGAGACCCTAAAGAGGTTCGGGATGATGGAATGTAAGGCCATGACCACACCTATGGCATCAAACCTGAAGATATTGAGTGTTGCTTCATCAGAGATGGTTGATGCTACGATGTATCGTCAGATGATTGGTTCCTTGATGTACCTGATGAATACGAGACCAGATATTTGCTTTGTTGTGAACACATTGAGCCATGTTCACCTGATGGTTGCAAATCATGCAATGAAGTACCTGAAGGGTACATTTGAGTATGCGATCAAGTATGAGGCGAATCAGAAGATTAACCTAGAGGGTTATGTGGATTTAGATTAGGTACTTCCATCAATAGGAAGAGCACTACGGGGTGTTGCTTCAGTATGGGATCAGGTGTGATCTCTTGGTTTAGTAGGAAGTAGTCTTGTGTGGCACTGAGTATAGCTAAAGTAGAGTATGTCACAGCTTGTTCAGCTAGTTGTGAGGCAGTATGGCTGAGGAAGCTACTATCTGATTTATTTAATCTCCAAATACTACTTGTATATATTGTGACAACCAAAGCCGTGTGAAGTTGTCTGAGAACCCGGTGTTCCATGAAAAGTTGAAGCATATCGAGATCAAATATCACTATATCAGGGATATGGTGCAGAGAAGAGCAGTGAAGCTCCAGTATGTTGTGATGGACGAATAGATAGCTAATGTGTTGACTAAGCCATTAGCCGGAGTGAAGTTTGAGTACTTCAGGGAGAAGCTTGGTGTTCTCAAGATCGAGGTTCCCTCCAAAGGGAAATGATGAGTCCGTGAGCCATTCTGACATGGTGAGAGGATTGGTTCCTTCCATGGTCAAAAGTAAGTGCTGAGCCATTCTGATGTGATTGAGGGATGTGTTCCCACATGATCAAAAATAAGCGTTGGATGCCATTCTCTGAATGGAGGCACCTAGTCAATTACCTGGAATACTCAGCCTAGAGATGAGGGCCATTATGATGTGATTGAGGGATGTGTTCCCACATGATCAGATATAAGCATTGAATGCCATTCTCTAGGAGAATGGAGGCACCTGGTCAGTTACCAGGAATCCTCAACCTAGGGATAAGATCCATTCTGATGTGACTATGGGATTGGTTCCCACGTGATCAGATGTAAGTGCAGAGCCTTTTCACATATGATAGTAGGTGTGTCCTATGATGCTGGTGATTGCAATTGCTGAACCTTTTCACATATGGTAGTAGGTGTGTCCTACCATGATGGTGATTGTAAGTGATGTGCCTTTTCACAGATCATAGTAGGTGTGTCCTATCATGCTGGTCGTTGTAAGTACTGAGCCTTTCCACAGATGATAGTAGGTGTGTCCTATCATGCTGGTGGTTGTGATTGCTGTGCCTTTTCACATATGGTAGTAGGTGTGTCCTACCATGCTGGTGATTGTAAGTATTGTGCATTTTTATAAATAATAGTAGGTGTGTCCTATCATGCTGGTGATTGTAAGTGTTGGGCATTTTCACAGATGATAGTAGGTAAGTCCTATCATGATGGTGAATGTAAGTGCTGGGCCTTTCTAACATGGTTCTTGGATGTGTTCCTTCCATGGTCAAATGTGAGTGTTGGGCATGCCTTTCTGACATGGTGTTGGATGTGTTCCTCTCATGGTCAGATGTAAGTGCTGGGAGGGCCATTCTGACTTAGGGTCAGATATAAGCGCTGAAGAAGATCTACATGGAGGCTAGTCCTACAACCAGCATGAAAAAGGGTTGGCTCTGTAGAACTTCCTATGACTAGAAGAATCAAGAGATAGCACCAGTGATGATCCATATCAAGTGATGATCCAGATCCAGTGATGATGATCCAGATCCAGTGATGATGATCCAGCAGTGATGATCCATATTGAGTGATGATCCAGATCTAGTGATGATGATCCAGCAATGATGATCCAGATCCAGTAATGAAGATGACTTGAAGATGAAGATGACTTGAATATGAATATGAATTGAAGATGAAGATGAGGAGAACTCGATGATGATCCAATAGGATATAGAGAATAAGAGTTGTACTGATAAATTGTGTCGACATAATACCTTCCTAGTTAAGAGGGAGTGTTGATGTATTTGTAACTTTGGAATGTATTCACTTATATATTTTATGTATTGTAACCCGATGTTTATTATGGGAAGTATATCTAAATGTAATTGAGTCATGCCATACCCTGATGTTCCTATCGGGATATTTGATAATGTAAACAAGTCATATAAAGTCATATAGGGTAACCCTCCTTATTGTTCAAGGGTTAAAGTCCCAACAGTTTTGGGGCACTAGGGTTATTAGACTCTCCTAGAGAAGTTGGTGCTAGGTGAGTTAATGTAAGTCGGGTCATTAGTACCCCAGTTGTGGTTACTCGAGCCTACATAACTAAGTTAGGATTACTTGAGCCTACATAATAGATTTAAAGGTTAAGTGAACAAAAGAATGTAAATAGAGCGTGAGACTCTCTATTTATTTAACACACACACACTCACTCATTGGGGCGCATGAGTGAGAGAGGAGAAGCTCTCTCAAGTGAGAGAGAGATAATAAGCTATTGGAGATCATCTTTATGTTTTCAGGTCTTACTGCTGCCATTGGTGCTCATTCTATCTCTGAGGAAGTTGCGGGGTTTTATCCTTTATGGTTTCCCCAAGGAAAATTCTTTGTGTCTCTTGTCTCTTGTGTTTATTTTTGTGCATGTTATTCTCTCAGATAAGATCCTGAGATCATATTGATTAAATAATAAAAATATAACAATTGCAATGGCTCGTTTCAATATTCTGGAAGGCGAACACATAAATCTTAAAAGCAATGTAATCCTCTAGTTTTCGTCAAATAACACCGGGAAAAACTTATAAGTAATTATGTTGGTCCTAGGATGTGTCGTAAGCAATGCATCACTATTGTGTGCACTGGTTTGAGGAAAAATTATCCCAAGGTTCTGGAGCATAAAAAGGTCTAGGGTCTAAGTCCTTGATGTGTATCTTCATCGTCGTTGCATCCTTATCCCTCGATGCGCACAGGCCGTTGAGCATCTATCCTGAAATATTCTTAATGGTTATCATTTCGATGTCAATTTCACAAGGTTTAAACATTCATAACACCATCTTCATCACAGATAAAAATCCAAACTACACAACAAAAAACCGAGGAAAAACTTCATGAAGGACGAACCAAAAGGTTCAATGGTCCAAAAAAAACCCCTACGCCCAAAACAAGTTTGCATTCCACCAGCTAGGGCGCAAAGACGACCATGAGGTTGGGTTCAACTCAAAAATAGTCTTAGTATATTTTAGTCACACAAATCGAGACGAAAATAACCTACAGCATTGGTATCACAGGCATGAAAACAGAGGGTACAGAAAGGAGGGGAAAATACCTTGACTCATAAACTACACTGCACCTACTAATAAACAAAAACAAAATATTTTCCTTTATAAAGAACGAAACCAAAAGGTCCATAAGTGAGACGCCTACCTATCAACTGTCGAATGTCCACAAGTTGGGAAGAACGCAATGGTTCTAGATGTCTCTCCTTGGTTGGTTGTTGTCATAAACGACATTTTCGTGGGATATAAAACAAATGAACTCGTCTGTTTGTATAAAAAATGATAAAAAATTGTCATTAATGCGGTTGGGGGTGCCTTAAATGTGGTTGTTGTCGCATTAAACATAGTGGTTGTCGCAATGTCATTGGCGTGAAACTCAGCCACTCACTGTGAAAGCAAAAGTTGTGTCGATGCATGTCGGCGATAATTTCAAACATCCTCTGATACTATCAATGGAGAATCATGAGTTCTCGCGACCATGTCGACGGAGAAAATTGAGTCTTATCCTACCATGTCGATGAGAACTCGCTGAAATATTTTGATGTCGTTTTGTCGTAGCTTACCTTATCCACCATGACTGTATAAGAAAAAAGTATGAATCTCCCTAAAAACTAGGCAACAATTAATCATCGGCAACATTCATTGATCTCTTCGATCGTTTTGGAGGTGACTCGTGAGTTACTCCCGACCATGTCAGTAATTTTCATTGAGTTGCGTCAAAATTATGTTTCACGATAAAACTTTCTTTTGACTAAGCCGACCGTATCGGAGAGACTAGCTGAGTTCCTTCGACACGTCATAGAAACTAGCTAAGTTACTCCGATATGTCGGTGAAAAAACATGAGTTTTAACTTAGCCAAAACTTCTTTGCTCATCTTTTGGGGAAAAACTAAGTGTTTGGTATGGATTCTCTAGAGTTGAAAAACGGGTCTAAGTAAGATTTCAATCAAAAATACAAGGAGGGGCCCTAAAATATAAAAAAAAATGAAGAAGCAGTTGTAGCAACAACAATTGGAAACTAGCTAGCGGACACAGATCTCTGAAAAAACTACCTTTGGAAAACAAGACTGCTACATGGTACTAGATTATGGATATACAACGATTTCTTCAATGCATTCTCCAGTATCATTTAAAAGACTATACTTATCTAGGGATGAAATTTTTTGTGTGCATCAAATTGATGGTCATCTTCAGGGGGTAGGGTAACCAGGATTACTAGTGTCGATAACTCTCCTGGGGCCAAATATGAAATTCATTTTTCCATCTGTCTTTTGGTTTCCACTAGATATGACTCCATAGGATAGTAACAAGGTTAGACGGATGTATTCATTTGTTCCTCGTTCCCATGCTATTAGCATTCTTTTTTATGCTTTCTTTTGAATGGCATTTGTCTTCTAAGTCTTCCTTGATTACTTCTTTTACTTTGAGAATTTGGTATGGGTTCTTCCATCCATATTGTCCTTTTGTGTGAGGGATAAACATGTTTCAAGCTCACAGATGGAGAATAACCTCTCTGAGAAATCCTTTTGATCTGTTGGTTTATCCCTTCAGCATCTTTTCTTTGATGTAGACTGTTTGTCTTGGAATTTTGACTCTTTACAATAAGCCTTTTGGCTTTTAATCTGTAACATAGGAATGTTTTGAATGCCATACATCCATCAGACCTACTTCCTTTCCGTGGGTCTATCATGGTAGGATTCCTAAGTGATCCAGGAGGATCCAAGAAGGCAAAATTTTTGAAGTCCTCCAATCTTAGAAAAACAAGCACTAGATCGAAGGGCTCATCGAGACGATTCCAACGGTGTTCGTTTCACCTCAAACGGACTCCGTATGAGAAAGTTATCGCGTTCTGTTGTATTGATGAAACAAGGAAATTTGGCAAAATGGGGTGCCACGTGGCACCAATCACAAGGTGACACATGGAAGTACGGACCAATAACAAGGTGACACGTGGCAGTATGAATCCAAGCTGGCATACTGCTGACTGAGCGTATGGATGTTGACATGGCAGTGACTTGACGGTTGATTGGACATTGACTGGGCGTGAGGTGGACCAATCCCAAGCCGCCACGTGGCAGCACAGGATTGGCCAATATGTCTAACGCAAAAACTATGGCGTCCGCGAAGTTCAATCCCATGACCTCTGGAAAGAAGGCTGAGCGCCTTCACCACTCGAGCTACACATGGACCTTGGTCTATGTGTTAAGGTTTGTTTATTTAAACTTAAAAGAGTTTATAATGGCAAAAAAAAGTGGGGCCGGGGCAAGCCCCAACCCATAGTTTTCAATGCAAAAAAAAGGGGGGTTTTGTTATAACCCAGGGCTGTCACGTTGGACCCATGGATGGGGTAACACATGGTCACATGTGTTATAACAAAACTATAAATGGATTACGCCACCTCATATATGGTTGGAGCACGCGCCACTCTTTAACATGTGTTTTTTAAAACAAACTTGGTTATGGTTTTAAAGTGGGTCGAAACGTTATGCCATGTAATGGGTATAAAACTTTGGTTATGGTTTTAAAAGTGGGTTTTTAAACTTTATAACATATGTAATGTGTTTTAACCTATAATTGGTATAGTTGTAAACTATAACCAACTATATTGTTGGAATATTATATGGTGGGAATATTAAATGGATGGTTGGAATTTAAGAGCCTAACCAATTTGGAGGTTTTCAACCATATGCCCAATTAGGCAAATTTGTTGTAACTAAGAATTCATGAGAAACATGTGAAGGGGGTCTTCTCAAGCTATATAAACCCATTCATTTGCCATTTCCCACTCATGCTTTGGAGTGGAGACTTTGTAGCTAAAGGAGAGAAGGGAGATTGCGGAGCTCTGCAGGAGGAAGGTACGAGTGTTTATACTTGTTTTACACCGTCTTCAGGCTTCAGAGTTGCTGGAAGAAGTCTTGTTGTGTTTTGGGCAGCGGTTCTCTTCCTGAACATTGTCACCAAGGTATCATTGTATCATTGCCATGTATTTTGCCTTATGTTGAGATTATAGATCGTCCCTCCTATCGAGAAGCAGGCCCAGAGACGTAGTCCATCCTGGACGAACTCCGTTATCAACTTGTTGTCTTTATGTGCGTGTTGTCTATGCTGTTTGGTTCTCTTCTTATGGATTTGTGAGCTTCGTTCATGCTCTTCATGCAATTCATGTTAACGTCATAGAGTAGCAAAGATCTTGTTTCCAGATCATGTGGTATCAAAGCAGGACTATTTGACGTTGGATTGTGAGTGTGGATGCTCACGAGGGCTAAACTGCAAGCTGGTGAGGGTACATTAGAGCCTTACAATTCTGAGATCAGACGTGCACACCAAAGGAAGAAGATGGATGCTAATGATGCCCGCACCGAGATGGAGGCAAACTTTCACAAGGTCTTCTACATGATGGCCGACAAGGTAGACAAGTTGTTTGCAGACTATGAAGAACGCATGGCAAAAGAAATAAAAGGCAGTGAAGTAAAGAAGGAAGACAAAGAAGTGAAGGACGAAGGCAATGCTTCAGTTAACCAAGGAGGAGGTGGCGAAGAGCCTCCTGAGCCTCCCTCTTCACCTTCAACGTCAAGCACAAGTTCAAGTGCTTCTTCCTCATCTCATTCTCAGCATTCCAAGGTTCCTCACAAAGAGCCTCAAAAAAATCCCTTATTGAAGCTCGATGTGAAGTTTGATTTGCCCATGTTCAATAGGGAATCGAATGCAAAGAAGTTGAACAATTGGATAAGGCAAATTGAGGTCTATTGTCGAGTCCAACAGATCAAAGAAGAAGATGTGAAGATTCAGCTGGCTTCACTTCGGCTGACAGGCACCGCACTTGTATGGTGGGAAAGCAAGCTTCAGCAAGGTAGCAAACAAATGGGTAATCTTCTCTCATCGTGGTCTGCTTTCATTTCTGCTTTACGTAAGCAATTTTATCCGTTGGGTTATGTTCAAAAGGATATGATGGATTGGCAAAGTTTTAGACAAGGCAAACGTCAGAGTGTTCAGAATTTTACTGAAGAATTTAGAAAGAAAGCTCTAGAGTTGAATATTTCTTTAGATTCTCCTGACACTCTTTTGAAGTACATTGGTGCTCTTCATCATTATCTATGCCATACTTTGCTGTTGTTGAATCCTACTAGTGTGGATGAAGCAAGTGTTCAGGCTACTCATCTTGAGAGCAGGGGGAATCATTTGCAAGAATACCATCAGAAGAAGCCTTTCAAGCACAACAACAACAACAAGTTCAAGAAAAAAAACAAGAGCAAGAAGACAGCTACTGCCAAGAAGGAAGGAGGAAAGCTCCATTGCAACCATTGCGACACTGATGGGCATGATGAATAAACTTGTTGTAAGTTGCATCCTGAACAGAGGCCAAAGCATTATGGAGGCAAAAAGAAGAAAAAGACCATTGCAACAGCGCAACGAGATTTGGGTTCCGACTCAGGTGACGAAACCATGATTACAGCCATGGGAATGCAAAGTAACAAAACTCCTCATACTGGTTGAAGTTCTACTCATGTTTCTAAAGAAAATGATGAAAGAAGAAGTGAGTTGTTTCACATCAAAGTTGTGTCTAAGCATACAAAGATTGAAACATTATTTGATCCGGGTTCTCAAGCAAATTTGATCTCAGAATTAGTTGTTAAGAAGTTGGGCATACAGACTAAACCTCACCCCAAGCCTTATCCTCTTGGATGGGTATGTGATAATGCTAAGCTACAGGTGACTAAGCAATGCAGGTTAAGGTTTGCTATTGCTTCAAAGTTGATCGAGGAGGTGGACTTAGATGTTGTTCCTCTTGACATCTGCGGTATCGTATTGGGAATCCCATACTTCTATGATCGAAAAGCAGTATTCTTCCGTCATGAGAACAAGTACCATCTCACCAAAAATGGGGTGGAGTATATTGTGAGAGCTCATAGTATGAAGGCTAACACCTCTCTTGTTAGTGCAGGACAGATGAAGAGACTCATCAACACTAATAAGAGATACATGCTCATGGTTGTGAGAGCAAAAAATGCTGAAGCATCCGATGCTTTCAAAGGTTGTGATCCGTCTCATAAAAAGGATATGATTGATATTGTGGCTAACTATGATGAAATATTTCAGGAACCTACAGTTTTGCCTCCCAAAAGGGAGATTCAGCATGAGATTCATCTCTAGCAGGATGCCCCTCTTCCTAATGTGGGCATGTACAGATTGTCCGCAGTTGAAATGGCAGAGATTAAGAAGCAGTTTCAAGACTTGTTGGACCAAGGAGTGATCAGACCCAGCTCCTCTCCATGTGGTTCGTCAATTGTTTTGGTGATGAAGAAAGATGGCACATGGAGGATGTGCGTTGACTATCAGGCTCTCAACAAGATCATGATCAAGAATCGATACCCGCTTCCTCGCATAGATGACTTGCTCGACCAGTTGAAAGATGTTGTGTTCTTTACCAAGTTGGATTTGCGCAGTGGCTACCACCAGATCAAAATTACAGAAAGTGATGTGTGGAAGACGACCTTCAAGACCAAGCAAGGTCTATTTGAGTGGTTGGTGATGCCCTTTGGGCTTTGCAATGCACCTACAACCTTCATGCAGGTAATGAATGATGTTTTTTGGCCATTCTTAGATGATTTTGTTATTGTTTATCTAGATGATATATTGGTCTTTAGCAAAACTTGGGAAGCACATGTGGGGCATGTAAAGAAAGAATTTTTACCAAAGATGATACACCTTCTAAACCAGTAGTCCAATCTTCAGAAGGCAATGTAGAGGACTGCAATATCGGTACTGCAGAAAATCCGAAAATGGTAAAAATTTCTAAATCTCTGACAGCTGAACAAAAAAGCAGGTATATCAAGCTCTTGAAGGAACATGTGGATGTGTTTGCCTAGTCTTATGAAGAGTTAAGAACCTATGATACAGCAATCATTCAGCATAAGGTCCCATTGAAGCCTAATGTTAAGCCTTTTCGACAGAAACTGAGAAGGATCAATCCAGCTTTGTTTCCTGTGATTGAAAAGGAAGTAAAGAACCTGCTGGATGCTAAGATAATAGTACCTCTCAGGTACTCTTCTTGGGTTGCAAATCTTGTACCTGTTAGGAAAAAGAATGGGGAGATAAGACTGTGTGTTGATTTCAGGAATCTTAACAGATCTTCATTAAAAGACAACTATCCTCTTCCGAAGATTGAACAGGTATTACAGTAGGTAGTCGGAGCACAGAGGATTTCCATGGTGGATGGATTTTCAGGGTACAATCAGATTGCCATGCACCCTGATGACAAGGAAAAGACAGCCTTTACCACTCCCTGGGGGACTTTCATGTATGACAAGATGCCCTTTGGTCTGATGAATGCTGGAGCAACCTTTCAGAGAGCAATGGACATTGCATTCATGGGGGGAAAAGATAAGTTTGTTGTCATCTATTTAGATGGCATCACTGTGTTCTCATAGTCTGATGATGAGCACTTAAAACATTTGAGGCAAACTTTCCAGAAATGCAGAAAATTTGGCTTGTCTCTGAATCCCAAGAAATCTCATTTTGCTGTGCAAGAGGGTAGACTGTTGGGCCACTTGGTCTCTGCTGATGGCATCTGAATAGATCCGGAGAGATTCCAAGCAATACTGAAGATTAGTTTGCCTAGGAGTAAGAAAGATGTGCAATCATTCATTGGTAAGATAAATTTTCTGCGGTGGTTTATTCCTAATTTTGCTGAAACTATTAAACAAATCACAGCCATGTTAAAGAAGGACCAAGAAGTCAGGTGGACTGTTGATGCAAAGGCTGCATTTGAGAAAATCAAGGTAGCTCTTACTGAAGCACCAGTCTTGGTAAGTCCTGATTTTACCAAAGAATTCCTTACTTTTTCATTTGCTTCAGAAGATACAATTGCAGCTGTCCTACTCCAGAAGAATAAAGAGGGATTGGAGCAGCCCATTGCCTTTTTCAGCAAAACACTCAGGGATTCTGATCTGAAATACAATATACTGGAGAAACAAGCTTATGCTCTGGTAAAGGCTTTGAAATTTTTTAGAATTTATGTCTTGCATTCAAAGGTTGTTTCATTTGTTCCAAATGCTGCAGTGAAGGATGTCTTGACACAACCCGACAGTGAATGAAAGAGAGGAAAATGGATTGCAAAGATTATGGAATACGATGTGGAAATCAGACCTACTAAGCTTGTCAAGGGACAAGGTTTGGCCAGGCTACTAGCAGACTCTAATTGTCAGGATCTAGGACTGCATGTCATGGCTGAAGAAATTGCTCAAGAAGAAGACCAAGCAGCACTTGAAAAAGAGAAGATCATGGACTTTTATTCATCTTCAGTTTGGTATGCTGATATTGTTCATTTTATGTTATTTCTGCAATGTCTTGATCATTTAGACAAGAAGGCTGCGAGATCTTTGAAACTTAAAGCTACAAAGTACTGTCTAGTTGAGGATCAATTGTTCTGGAAAGATCCAGGAGGTATCTTGCTCAGGTGCTTGGATCAATCTGAAATAGGAGAGGTGATTTCAGAGTCTCATGAAGGAGCCTGTGGAGGGCATAAATATTGGAAAACAACAGCTTACAAAATTTTGAGAGCTGGATACTATTGGCCCACCTTGTTTTCAGATGTGTACCAGCAAGTAAGAGCCTGCATACCCTGTCAGAAATTTGCAGGAAAACAGAAATTATTATCCTTGCCTCTAAAGCCTATTGCAGTCAATGCTCCTTTTCAGCAATGGGGTCTGGATTTTATTGGAGAAATAAATCCAGCATCTTCAGGACAGGATCATTGGATTTTGACTGCCATAGGTTTCTTTACAAAATGGGTGGAAGCTATTCCTACAAGAAATGCTACAGATAAGGTGATTATGGAGTTTATTGAAAACAATATCCTGAGTAGATTTGGCTGTCCACAGATATTAATAACTGATAATGCCAAAGCATTCAAATCCAAGGCAATGGTGGCTTTCTATGAGAAAAATGACATTATTCTGAAACACTCAACTCCCTATTATCCTCAGGGAAATGGCCAGGCTGAATCATCTAACAAGAATATCATTCAAAGCATCAAGAAACTGCTGAAGCATAACAAAAGGTATTGGGATTCAATGCTGAAATATGCATTGTGGGCAGATAGAATCACTGTGAAGCAGGCTATTGGCACTTCTCCTTTTCAGTTGGTTTATGGTACAGAAGCAGTGTTCCCTGTTCAGTTGGGGATTCCAGTAATGAAATTCCTCCAGAACTCTCAAGAGGAACCGGATGATATGCAAAGGAGAATCTTTGAAATGATAGAGTTACATCAAAATAGAGAGAAGGTGGACAAAGAAGCTCAGCTGTACAGAGCCAAGGTAAAAAACAGGTTTGACAGAAAATATTAAAGAAAATACTTTTACAGAAGGTGAGATGGTTTTAATATGGGATGCAAGGAAGGAGCAAAAGGGAAAACATGGTAAGTTTGACAATTTTTGGTTTGGTCCTTTTCTGATATCAAAATTTTTAGAAAACAATACTTTTATCTTGCAGTCCCTGGAAGGTGAGGAGTTGTCCAGCCCTGTGAATGGACGATTCCTCAAACATTTTTACAGTTTATAAGGGCATTTTTTTACTGATCATTGTACATACCGGTGTGAGTGAGATAGAATAAAGACTCCATAGCCCAATGGAAGTTTACAGATAGCTAAGTTAGAGGACAGAAGGCACTGGTCTACAGGTTCTTGAAGCCTCGCAGGGAGGACTTCATTCCGCAGCTGGAGCCAGATGTTAAGTCAGTAAATGTTCTCTTCAATTTTGGTTTGACTTCTCCAATTTTGGTTTGATTTATATTTTCTTTCAAAGCTTTCATTTACTTTAATTTTGATTTTGTCCTCCTTTTGGAAAGTTTTGTCTAGTGTTTATTTGAAATTTTGAGATTGCTTTAGAAATTTTGAATTTTAAGCCATAGGTTGGTTTTTTATTAAGGGTTTTTTAAAGTTATTTTATCAAATGGTGGACTCATAAGGCATATTTTGAGCATACCTACACTCAAGCAACTTTTAAAACCTTACACAAAATATCAAAAAGCTGAAAAGGAGCGAAAAAATAGCACCAAGGATATTCTTGTAGCGCTGGAGCGGAAAATTACAAAGGGCGCGCTACAAGAATATCGCGGCCCTCTTATTTTCCGATTTTCAAGAAAATTCTTGTCATGATTTCAATTTGTGGGTGACTAATCTCATATGGTGATCTGTTTGATACGTGTTAGCTTCAGTTTTAACATGATTCCAGGTGGTTTTAAGTCGTAAAACAAATCATGGCCATCATTGCTCATAATGCGGGATAGTTTGACAGTTAGCAGTAAATTTCAGCCTCATGTGGCATGATTTTCCTTTCACATGCATTGTCAGAGGAAAAGAAGGTTCGTGGAGTAGGCTTAACCGCTAAAAAGAAGGATTATGTCGCTGCAAAATAGAAGCAAGGTATTGAAGACTGACGGGAAACTAGGGCTTTGCAATTTCGTTACCTCCAGTCAAAGTGATCATAGAAAGACATCTGTACACTCAAGTAGAAGCATTTAACAGCTCAGAATCGAACTTAAATCAACTATTGCAGAGCATAAAGCAGCTATCTCTCGGTTACCAAGAAGTGTCCATCAATTTAGGGTTTTTTTCCGGTGGAGTTCTTTCTATAAAATTGATTGATGGAGAAGATGGAGTATGCTTTTAAATGAGATCTTAGCCAGAGAAATAGTTGTTTGAGTCATTTTGAGGAGTTTTGTTGAAACAGAGCACTAAGAAATAGCCCTAGGTTTGAAGCATCCAGTCTTTGAAGTTCGAAATAATCTGAGGTGAAAACTGTTAATGTTTAAACCCTCAAATTCACAGCAAAAGCTCTGATACTGATAAACATTGGGTTTAATGAGTTGACTGATCAAGATTGTTGGCAGACCTAGTTCCATTTTTGAGACTAATGCTACAGGAAGCATCATGTAGACATATTGCAGAATGTTTTGGTTTTACTCGCCCCTCACACAGGTGGTTTTCAGTAGACTAAGAAGCTAGTGAATTGTTGTCACATTTGCAAAGTCAATGGTTTTGAAGAATGAGGTTGGCATTGATACACAGGGCTCGAGGAGAATCCCTTGGCTGGTTGAATAATGTGCAGAATACCTAATTTCTTTAACAATACAGAGGAAACCAAATACCAATTTGCAGCAAGACCTAGATTGATATGTGTGGAAGTTTTTTGTTTTGGAAATTGATGGAAGTTGCAGGGATTTGAATAGTACATGAAAGCTTAATAACAGTTTGATGAGCTAAAAGAGATAAGTGTTAGATGAACAGTCTGCAATCAATCTCAAAGTGACAACAGAGTTCATTCATAAAATACCTTTATTGTGCAGAGATGTTCATGAATCATGCTGATAGTTAACCTATACACAGACCTAGTTTGTATTATTAGGACAAAGCAATATGGAAGCCTTTGGTGATGTAAATTTGTCCTCCTGTTGAGAAGTTTTATTTTACTTTTTAAAATAAACAGGTCTGTTCAGAAATGTGCAGGAAATTGTGAAGTAGTTTGAAGAAGCAGAAAACCAGTTTATAAAGCATCCTCTAAACCCTAAAACCAGACAGCTTCTAGTTTCTGAAGGGAAAAGATGGGCAAGAGTGGCAAGAGTGGTAAAATCAATAGGGATGATCCCACTGACTTAACCTAGATTGAGAATCTCCTTGCTTGTGCTGAATTGTTCCAACGGGCAGGTTGGCTGAATTTCTTCAGGAAGATAGACGGCTACAATGCACAAGTGTCTTGTAAGTTTGCTCAGGGTTTGAAAGATGATATGGTCATTTTTTATGCTCTCAAATTCAAGTTGATTGTAGGACTAATTGCAGAGGCTACTGGGATTAGTAATGAGGGTGAGCCTTGGTTCAAGAAATTACCTTTTGACTTTGAACCTCAGAGATACCTGTTACCCAATGTGAATCCTGATTGGAATAAAGGTATTCTTATCCAGAATTTCAGAAAAGAGTGGGTTGAGCCAATTAGAATATTGCAAAGCTATGTGACTTGTGAGGGCAGGTATTCATATGTATTTAAATATCATTTTAGATTCCTCCAACACATAGTAGGAGTCTCAAAGATGAACCTGCCATTCTTCTTTTTGAAGAGCCTGCAGAAAATGTCCAGCAGGGTAAAACAGCATGAAGATCACACATCCCAGTCAATTTTTCATCATGGATTGATCAAGCTAATCATCAGTACTGTGTTGCAGCATGAGGGAAGAACTTGGCACTTTTTTCTGTTTTGGTCTGGTATTCATGTCAAAAAGGAAGAACAGCAGCCAAAGAGGCAAACTGATAAAGGAACTGTGATGATGAAGAAGCTAGGTCATAAACCTAAGCTCGAGGTCAAAACTGAGAAAATAGCTGAGCAGATGGAAGAAGAGATTAAATCTAAAGTATTTTTAGCAAGTAGTAAAGGCAAGTATTCACTCTTTGGAGACCAAAAGCAGCTGCTACAGCCCACAATACCTGCAGAAGATTCTGAAGAAACTAAAACTGTTGTTGAAGAAAAGGCTGATATACCTGAAGATGAAATTCAAACCAAACAAATAAGTCCCCTCACCATTTTGTCTGAAGATGAGGGATACTTATTAGAAGATGAGCAGTTAATTGCTGAAGCAGAGCCAAGTGCTGAAGCCTGTAGAGAATTTCCCATCTCAAAGATCAAAACAGATAAACCTAATAAGAAGAAAAAAAGGACTGTAGCTGCATATAGAAGGCCTAAAACTAGGCCAACCAATAAACTCAGATGGAATATGAAGAGATTACTTAATCCCAAATTGAATTCCAAACAAGAAACTGTTTTAATTGATACCTCCTCAAATGAGGAAGCAGAAATTTGTAAAAAGGACAGCAAAAGCAAAGGGAAATCAGCTGCTAAACCTTCTTCTTCTTCTCAGCCTACAAAGGTGAAAGGATCACAGTTTGTAACAGAGTTTGAGCAGCCCAAGTCTAAATTATCTGAAATAATTTTTGAGATAAAAGATAAACTCTTAAAACAGCAGCAAGAAGAAAAGGCAAAAGCATGTCCTATTGAAAATCAGGAATGGGAGGAAGAAGATGAAGCTATACTCAGGCAAGCAGGAATTATAAAAGAGCCTAGTATTCCTACTGATTTCTCAAATTTTTTAATGCAGGATGCAAATATACTTAATATCCCTAGTTTTGATGAAGAAAATTTACAGGAAAGTATTCAGAAATACAAGCAACACATGAAACACTTACAAGAGACTAATGATGGGTTATTTAAAGTTAACAGAGGGCTTATAGAGGAGTTGCAGGATGTCCATAATCATTTCTTGGAGTTATCAGAAGTTTCCAAAGAAGTTCTTAAGAGGAAAAGGGTTTCTGACAGGGACTGTTCAAAGCTGGAGAAGACAGTTGAAAGTTTACAGCAGGAAAATGAAGACCTTTAGAAAAAGATAGTTGATATGGAGAAGAAACACAAAAGAGCAAAGAAGAGGTTTCAAAGCCTAGATGGTATAGCACTCCTTGTTGAAGCAGCAAAGGATCTTTGAATCAATTATGCTTTTAGTTAGTGTATTTGTTTGATAAACACTTGTTGTTAATGATTTGCTATTTTTAGCAATTTTGTAATTTTGTAAAAAATGGACCTTTTTTACTTTACCTACCTTAGTGAGTCGATGGAGACAGTTAGGATGGAAAACCTAACTGATTTTGTAGAAGATGACTATTTAGAGGATTTAGAAAGACACTTGAAGGGTTCGATTTTTGGGAGCTTTCAAGAGGTCTTCAAGCTCAGTTGGTTTTCAGACTTGTTTATGAGTAAGGTACATAGCTCTTGTATGCAGTGGTTGATGAAACTATGAGATATACATGACTTTTATCCTTCAGTTGTTTGTATTGGCTTCATTTTTCTTCTTGTCTAGTTGCTTAAATTGACAGATTCATTGCTGGTTAATGTGTGTTTGCTGGTAATGCCTGTTATTTATGTATGAACCTTAATGTTGTTTCTGATTGGATCTTGTTATATATATCATGCATCTTCATTGTCTATTGCTTATGATTCAGTAGTTGCTTTACTTATGAATGTATTCCCTGACTGTTCTCAAAGTTCACAACCAAAAACACATTGCAGAAACCCTAAATCTTGATTTTATTGAGTTTTATATTTGAGTGTGTGTTAGCTTGTTTCTCTGGCCTTAGAAACAATTTCTGGCACAAACAGGATGAACAGATCCAGTATGTGCAGCATGCCTACAACAGGGCTATGCATTCTTCCACTCAGAGCTCGCCATTTGAGACATGCTTTGGGTACCTTGCAAAGACTCCATTGGACTTGACTTATGGGAGAGAGGTTGATTCAAGCGCTTCCAAGGATGAAGACAAAGCCCGCATGTTCATTCAGAGAGTTCAACAGGTACATCAAGCAATGCAAGAGCAGTTGGAGAAGAGTCAAGCCCAGTACAAGGCTCGCCATGACAAGCATAGAGTTGATCATCAGTTTCAGGTGGGAGATCAAGTGTGGCTTCACATCAGCAAGGAGAGGATGAAAGGAGAAGGAAAGAAGCTCAAGCCTATTAGATATGGTCCCTTCACCATCTTGGAGAAGATTGGGACGAATGATTTTCGCTTAGAGCTACCGCCATACATGCAGATCTACTCAGTGGTGAATGTGGAGAACTTGAAACTCTATGAGCCTCCCATGATCATGGATGAAAGGGAGAATGTCTCATTGCCATCATTTGATGACTTTTCTCCTAATTACATGGATGAGCTAAAGGAAGATGTCATCTTCGACAGAAAGACAAGGAATTCTCGCAGAGGTGATGTTGATTATCTTCGAGTGGGCATCAGAGGCACTCATCCAAGCAAAGCCAAGTGGATCGAGAAGGATAAAGTGATGGAGCAATTCCCTCACCTATCTGTTGATTAGTAAAGGCTTTTGGAGGCCAAAAGCTTCTTAGTGGGGAGGAATGATCCAGGAGGATCTAAGAAGGAAAAAATTTTGAAGTCCTCCAATCTTAACAAAACAAGCACCAGATCGAAGGGCTCGTCGAGACGATTCCAACGGCGTTCGTTTCACCTCAAACGGACTCCATATGAGAAAGTTATCACATTCTGTTGTATTGATGAAACAGGGAAATTTGGCAAAATGGGGTGCCACGTGGCACCAATCCAAGGTGACACATGACATTACGGACCAATCACAAGGTGACACATGGCAGTATAAATCTAAGCTGGCATACTGCTGACTGGGCGTACGGATGGTGACTTGGCGGTTGATTGGACGTTGACTGGGCGTGAGGTGGACCAATCCCAGGCCGCCACGTGGCAGCACGAGATTGGCCAATATGTCTAACGCAAAAACTATGGCCTCCGTGGGGTTCAATCCCCTGACCTCTAGAAAGAAGGCTGAGCACCTTCACCACTCAGGCTACATGTGGACCTTGGTCTATGTGGTAAGGTTTGTTTATTTAAACTTAAAAGAGTTTATAATGGCAAAAAAGGGGGGGGGCGGGGCAAGCCCTGACCCATGGTTTTCAATGCAAAAAAAAGGGGGGTTTTGTTATAACCCAGGGCTGTCACGTTGGACCCATGGATGGGGTAACACATGGTCACATGTGTTATAACAAAACTATAAATGGATTACGCCACCTCATATATGGTTGGAGCACGCGCCACTCTTTAACATGTGTTTTTTAAAACAAACTTGGTTATGGTTTTAAAGTCTGTCGAAACGTTATGCCATGTAATGGGTATAAAACTTTGGTTATGGTTTTAAAAGTGGGTTTTTAAACTTTATAACATATGTAATGTGTATTAACCTATAATTGGTATGGTTTTAAACTATAACCAACTATATGGTTGGAATATTATATGGTGGGAATATTTAATGGATGGTTGGAATTTAAGAGCCTAACCAACTTGGAGGTTTTCAACCATATGCCCAATTAGGCAAATTTGTTGTAACTAAGAATTCATGAGAAACATGTGAAGGGGGTCTTCTCAAGCTATATAAACCGATTCATTTGCCATTTCCCACTCATGCTTTGGAGTGGAGACTTTGTAGCTAAAGGAGAGAAGGGAGATTGCGGAGCTCTGCAGGAGGAAGGTACGAGTGTTTATACTCATTTTACACCGTCTTCAGGCTTCAGATTTGCTGGAAGCAGTCCTGTTGTGTTTTGGGCAGCGCTTCTCTTCCTGAACATTGTCGCCAAGGTATCATTGTATCATTGCCATGTATTTTGTCTTATGCTGAGATTATAGATCGGCCCTCCTATTGAGAAGCAGGCCCAGAGACGTAGTCCATCCTGGAGGATCTTCGTTATCAACTTGTTGTCTTTATGTACATGTTGTCTATGCTGTTTGGTTCTCTTCTTATGGATTTGTGAGCTTCGTTCATGCTCTTCATGCAATTCATGTTAACGTCATAGAGTAGCAAAGATCTTGTTTCCGGATCACTAAGAAAGATATTAGTTTGAGAATGGACGGAGCCCCAAGATAGTACTCTAGACCTCATAAGCCTTAGTTATTTTACAGGGTTTAAAATTACTTCAATGTGGACTTGAAATTAATCAATAATTAAAGAATCTCAAATTTGATCAAATTTTACCACACATGTTTTCCCGTAAACAGCTCATGAATTTTGAAGACCTTTGAGATTATTCAAATTCCTATGTTTCCAAGCGTCAAATATTGAGTTGGTTTATTATAAACAAATAACAAGCAAAAAGAGAATCAAAGTAAATCAGAAAGGGAAAGCAAACTAAATGCAAACAAGAAAAAAGGTTTTATTTATGTACAAAAGTGCTCCAAAATCCTAGGTAAAGTATTGTTTGAGAACAAGGCCATTTACAGGAAGACTTTCTTCCTACCCTTGTAAATCTTGTAACTTGTAAGTTCAAGGGCCAAGCTTCTCAGCAATCTGATAGGGGCCAACCCATAGATGTTGAAATTTCATGTGTTTTCCCTTCTCGTCATGCGGGTGATCCCACTTTAATACTAAGTATCCTACTTCAAAGTTCCCCTTACCAGATTTTTGTTTATCAAACCATCTCTTGACAATGTCCTGATGTTGGTTAAATCTATCTTTGGACTTTTGTATAGATTCTTCAAGTTTCAACAGGGTGTTGATTCGTGCTTGTAATATCTCGTTGTTGGATCCTCATGAGGCTTGAGCTAATCGCATGGATGGGAGAAGAATGTTTGGGAGTAAAATAGCTTCCTTCCCATATACCAGAGTATAGGGAGAAACTCCTAAGGAATTCTTTGGGGTGACCTTATCTACCCATAATGCATTCGGAAGGGCTATGTGCCAATTTATTTTATTCTCAATAACAAATTTCTTCAAAATTCGAATGATATTCTTATTCATTGATTATGCTAACCCATTTCCCTGAGGATAATAATTTGTTGAATAGTGTAATTTTATTCCTTTTTCATAAGCAAATTCAACTATCTTAATAGATGAGAAATAATATGCATTATCAAAAACAAGGGAAATTGGAACCCCAAACCTTATCATAATGTTCTCTTGCAGAAAGTTGATGACCACATCCTCATTCACTTTGCGCAGCATAACCACTTCAACCCATCACGTGAGATAATCTATAGCCGTAAGGATATATCAATGTTGTAGTGAAGATTTCGAGTTGATTTTCCCAATAATATCTATACCCCACTATTCAAATGGTTCGGATATAATAACGGGTTGTAATGGCCCAGCTGCTTTTGACAATCTACTACCACTCCTTTGGCACACATCGCATTTTATTGCGTAAGCATGAGCATATTTGAATAGCGTTGGCCAACAGTAATTAGCTCTGAGAATCTTATGAGCGGTGGTATCTCCAAAGAAATTTCCTCCCATAGGCGCGTCGTCCAATTCTTTAACTACTTTGGATGCATCTTCTTTCTTAAGACACCTAAGAAAAACTCCATCATATTTCCTCATGAAAAGTACTCCATTAATTATCTGATAAGAGGTTGACTTCAATCGAAGTGCTCTTCTCTGCTTGGAGTTCCAATGTTCAGGTAAATTCCCTTGCTAAATATAATGCACTAAATCTCTGTACCATGATTCCGAAGTATTGAAAATGGGATATATCCAAAAAATTTAATTCAGCTTCGTTCTCCCAATCATAATCTTCATTGTCATGACTTTCTGAAAGAAACTTGCATAGCTCTTGACCTTTAATGATAGTAGCCGGCTTGAATTCCAAATCATATTCTTGTAGTGTTGTGACCCATATTCCTCTTTGCTCACCCAATTCTTTCTGTACAAAGAGGGACCTGACAGTCGGATGAGGAACAATAACTTTTGTTCTATTTTTCAAAATATAAGGCCTGAATTGTTTCACTACATTGAAAATTGTGTATGCATGTTTGTCTACAGCTGGATAATTCAACTCCTCCCCTTGTAATCCAGTGCTCATAAATGATATTGGGTATTCATCTCCCAACTCTCCTTTCTGAGTGGGACCATTGCGAGAGAGTTATCTGAAGCAAAGGTGTATAGAATAAAATCCTTTTCAAAGTCTGGACTCCTTAAAGAAGGTGCATGAGCTATTTTTGTTTTCATGTCTTTAAAAGTGACCTTCTCAATATTAGTCCACTTGAACTAGACGCTTTACTTCACCATTTGCTGCAAAGGTTTTACAATTTGTGCAAAATCTGGTACAAACCTTCAAACAAAATTTATTGTGCCCATAAATGACTGCATAGACTTTTTATTATGGGGCAAGGGAATCTAAGATATAGATTTAAATCTCTCTGGGCCTATTGAGATTCCCTTCTTTGAAATGATGTGACCCAACAGTTTTCCTTCCAGAACAGCAAAAATGCTCTTTTTTGGATTTAAAGATATGCCATATTTTCTACAATGGTCAAAAATCTATTTCAAGTGAAAAGCGTGGTTTTCTCTTTTCTTGGAGAAAATTGTCACATCATCTAAGTATACCACTACACATTGGCCGATTAATCCTCGGAATGCAATGTCCATGGCCCTATGAAATGTAGCTCTGGAATTTATGAGGCCAAACGGCATTCTCCTATAAGCAAAGGTTCCCACTTTGTGCGAAATGTAGTCTTCAATTGATCATGTTCGGCCACTAGCACTTCAATGTAACCTGAGAATCCATCTAAAAGGAAGAACAAATCTGAGCCTGATACCATTTGAAGAATTTTCCCCATCGGTGGAACTGGATAATTATCTTTATTTGACGCTTGGTTCGGATTTCAAAAATCAACACAGAACCTTATCTCTCGTGATTTCTTCCTTATTGGAACTAAATTTGCCACCCATTCGGAATGTCCAACTCTGAAGATGATATCTACATCTAGTAACTTATTTACTTCGCTTTGGATTAAAGGCTATAACTTAGGATGCATTTTCCTGAGTTGTTGCTGAAATGTTTTTACGCCTATCTTAATAGGAATTATATGTTGAATGATTCATGTATCAAATGTTTTTAGATCTTCATATGTCTAGGTGAAGATATCCTTATATTGTTGAAACAATATAATGAACTGGTACCTTTCTCCAGGAGAGCAACAATTTCCCAAATTTACATACTTGGGCTCAAATTCCGTTCCTAAATTTATCATCTCATATTGTATAGATGAACTATTGGTTTTGACGTTGGCTGGTTTTCTAAATTTGTTTTGCAGATCAAACATTCCCTCAAGCGTCCTTACTCCTTTGGGCATGAAATTTCCTTTGGTCACATCTCCATTTTGTAAATATGCCTAATGCTCTTCATCATCAATTACAGATTCTTTGAAAACTTCATCATTGGTCAGAAAATTGATAATATGTTCATCATCATCAAACACCCTCATATTTGTGATATTGTCAGCGAGCAATGGCCTGAAAATAAGTTCAATGGAGCACTTATGATTAGTTGGCACTAACCTGGAAACAAAAGTAGCTAATAAACCAGCTACAATGTTTTGTAATCTAGGAATTGAATTTATATGAAAAGCATTAAAATGTCCTATCAAATTCCATACTCCCGCTTGATATCCTTTAAGGTGTGGAGATAAACAATGAATGGTGTCTCCTATTTTTCTAACAACTATCTCAGAATCACTGAAAACTTTTAAATTGTTTACATTTAGTTCAATGGATTTTGACTAGAGCTTCATATTGAGTGGTATTATTAGTGCTTTCAAACTCTATCCTACAAGAGAGAAAATGTTTATTCCTTTTTGGCTCAATAGGGACACAACCCGCTCCCGATCCCTCTTGTGTTTTAGAACCGTCAAAATACAAAATCAAAAATATATCTTCTAAATCTATCTAGTTAGTATCATTTCCTACATTAGTGAATAAATTTACTATATTACAATCAATGTCATTAGTCTGTGAAAATTGAAGGAGATCGGACTACGTTTTTTATTCACAACTGACCTCCTCAGCTTGGTAATTCCCTGGTTCAAGCTCTAAAAAATAGTTTCCCAAAACTGAAGATGAGAAATTTATTGACCCCTTATTTTATTCCAACTAAGTTACGTTATGTTTCATATGTGGTTCTCTTAATATCTTAATCTGATTTTGACTATTCTGGTATAACAGCCACATGTGAGACCAATCGGTTGCAAAGTAACCGTTAAGTTTTGTTGACCAGTCCCTTCTCAATATTAATCTATAAGCCTCGGGTATATCTACCACCATAATATCTATGAACTGGCACACTCTAGGATCTGCAGACATCTGAATTAGCACATATTTCACCTCCCCTATAACCTTAACAGCAAACCTATACAATTGAATGATCCGATATGAGGATGGTGTTGGTTGGCCATTAATATTCTTACAAATAGAAATGGCATAACATTGGACGAGGCTCCAAAATCTACCAAACAGTTATGTACATTGTGATTAAAAATTCCAAATGATAACAAGAAAGGAAAAGTCTGAGATTTATATTTTCCACCAATGCTTGCTTTGTTAATCTCAATATCTTATTCAATCGCTTCTGAAGTACTACTAGGTTGTGGATCAAATGCTTCCAATAGTTTATTTTTGCTGACGCAGATTACATAATTCAAATAAAGAAATATTCGCTTCATTTTTCTTAATGTCTTCCACAATATCATACCCCATGTCATATTCTACCGAACTTTTCTTAGTACTTTCTATTTTATTTGGCAAGGTTTTCACAGGTTTATTAATTACTGGATTTGTCTCTTTTATGTTTTCCAGATTATACTTAGGTTGTGTTTGAGTAGTGCTGATAATTTTATTCATGGTTTCTTTTATCTTCTATTTTTTAGGCAGCACTAAACATTGAGCCATCTTCAGTCCTTTACTCCTCATTATAACATTTACTAATGATACTTGGATTTCTTCAGTCTGTTCTTCCTCGCTCTAGCCCAATGTGGGTACCCAATCCCATAACACCATAGTGGTTTCTTCATTTGTTTCTTTCAACTCATTTATTTGGTCTTCTTCTACCTCAGGCTCTTTCAATTGGGCATCTAACAGTTGGTTCATAACCAAAGTCATCGAATTTATCCATTGTGGACAGTTTTTTTCATAATGATGTTCCTGATGAAAAGTACAAAAATGATCCATCCCTACTTTATTAAAATTTAAAATAGCAGAATTAATTAGAGGCGATTAAGGCTGTCCACTTTATTCCCTTTTTTGTAATAAGGATTGAATGGATTTCTAGATGAACTAGCTCCCTTGTCCTTTTCTAAGTCTACTATCTTGTTTGATAACTTTTGTACCATTTTGACCACATTTTCTAACTCATTCGAGTGTTCTTCTTTGGTCCTAGTTAATAGTAAAGGTTTTTTATTGGTTGTTGTTTTCACTTCTGGTTCTGAAGTATGCTTCACTATACTATCAAGATCAGCTTCCACCCTTTTGAACTCTTCATAGTTTTCTGTCAGTGTGGGCATAACTGCCCTTTTCACAAACATTGCTATAGGTGGGTATAGTGTTGTGGTGTAATACTCTACCAAAGACTCTTCAGTTGGTTTTGTTGCAGCACTAAAACTATTTAAAAGAGTAGTGAACCTTTGATTGAAATCCTAGACATTTTCTTCCTTTTCCATCTTCATAGACAATAACTCTTTCATTAATGTGGCCATGGTTTTCGGGTTGCTGAATTTACTTCAAAACATTCTCTCAAAAGTATCCTAGTTCGCTATCAAGTTAGTCTGTAGACTAAAATACCATGCAGACGCTCTGGGATCGAAAGTAAACAGGAACAGTCTACAAACCACGTCTTCATGATCAATGTTGAGAAGACTTAGTGCGAGGTAAAAACTTTTCAAATGATCCTCAACAGAGATACCCTTTCCAGGACCAAACTTGGGTAGCACTCTTTCAGGGTACTTGGGTAAATCGTGTAAAGGTGCAGCCAACTTGAGTGGTATTTTGGCTCTCCATGTGGATTGATTAACAGTTGCATCCATGATTCGAGGTGGAGATTGCGGTGGAGAATGTGAGAAAACTTGAGTGATAGGAGACTTTGGTCGCAACTAATCAAGAGGTTGAGTGATTTCTTAGATTATTAGATCCACCAACTCTTCCAAAATTTCTACAATGATAGAATCTTGAGTATAAGATATTGCTTTCTTAGAATCCTGCCTTCTTGGTAATGCAAGGATTACTTTCAATCCTCCAAGTTTCTTAATGTAAGATATTGTATGCCTCTGAAAGTGGTCAACTTCTTTGAATGGGACATTGTATATTGTATAGAGGTTATGAATTCTCTTCTTCAAAACTTATCCTTTCTTGTTCTTCATATTCAAGAATGAAATCTTCAAGAAAAGTAGTTTCAAATGTATTTCCAGCAGAATAATTTCTTACAAAAGGATTTCCTCTACCAAACATGCACTATTTGCTCTCCTTCTAGCGCCAAATTTGTTGATGCCTGGAAAAATCCTAGGTACCGATAGTAGGGATTCTCCCCGATAATTGATCCCAATTAGATCGTCCACTGTTTGGTATGGGGAATCTGTCCGGTTAGCGGTCCGGCTAGCGTATATATTTAAATGTGTTCTTAAGTTTTATCAGTTATCGATGGATTCGCCATTTATGTTGTTTTCTTTAAATGAAAGATGAAATGGGAATGCCTATACTAAATGCATGTAATTGATGAACATGAACCTCACAAGTGATGTGTAGGTTCTTACCTCCCGTCTTATCGTTCCTGCTTTCTCAATTACTTCTTTAAATATGAATTTAAACAAGTCTATTCTATTCTAATTTATTCTATCCCCGTAGGGAGCATATTTAAAAGTTAGAGTAATGTACTGTAATTGTTCATAATAATCTTGCAGATGGTTGTCTCAATTTAATATGCATATTTATAGCAGAAGATTTTCAAAGAAAGCTTTGACATAATAAAACATTCATTATTTGATTCATGCACAGATCTTTATATAGAAATCAAAATCATTCATAATCAAATAAATAATTCAGAGAAGTCGAAACGATCTCACAGTTGTATGGAAACAAAAAAGAAGTAATTCCACATTTGAGACTCCACACATCCCAAGAAAATTCCTGTGTCATCCTTTCCTATCAAGTAGTTCCTTCTTTATTAGTAGAAAAAAAATGAGTTCTTACAAAATAACATGGCCTCCTTGTGCCAGCGAAAAGTAATTTCACTCTACTCTCTATCTCTATTTATATTACAATTAAAAAATTTCATCTAGTGACTTATCAACTTCCCTGACCCTAGGAATTCCAAAAATTCGTCTTCTAGTGCTTTACATTAGGAAAATGACAAAATACACAAAAGACAACATTTTCAAGTGGGCCCTACCAATCTTGAAACATATTCCCCCCATGCGTTGGCCTCTTCTGTGATAGTTTTGTAATTTATTGGCTCCATCATTTGCACGGTCACTTCATGCATGGCCAATTGTGTCTCCACGTGTGTCACCTTTTCTGGGGACGATCTACACACGTCTTCTAAAATGTAATTATTGATAGAAGCCTGCCCAACCCATGTTTTAACATCTTCTGCGTTGAAAATTTCCATTTTCAGAATGTATTGTACATCCTCTTGTAGTCTATCTTGTAGATGCGCCATATGCAGGTCCTTGTTTGGAAGATCGGTGATCTTTGCAACCAAAGAAAGTTGGCATTTCTCATGGACTTGATGTATCTTTTTATAGAACTCGTTACATTTTTCCAAATTTTTGTCAATTTCATTATTTAACCTTATCAAAGCTTTCCTACAAAACTCCAAAAGTGTCATTTCTATTTTTATGCCTCCGGTTATTTTCTATGGCATGTGTTCTAGAAACTTCAAGTTAGCCTCTATCCAAGTCAACTGGATTTAACCTTTTCTCTTACTTCTATTAGTCCTTTTTTAAAATTCAATTACTCTACTGCAGTTTCCTTTAATCTTGTCACTATCAGCTTTACTTTATAAATTTCACCTGAGATATTAACTTGAGCTTGGTGTATCTTTCTTCGAATTGTGCAGGACTGGTCATGGAAAGGAGTGATGTCCTTCTTTTTCTCATTAGCTATCTTTAACTGATTTTCTAGAGATACTTTATGTACCACCAACTCTTCTATTTGGGTTTTTAATTCTCCCACCTTTTGGCTCGTTGCGGACTCTCTTGATTCCAGTTCTGAGATCCTGGATTCAAAATCCTTTTTGTCTCCCTCCATAATTATTACATGTACATCCAATGCATCCTTTTTTGTCTCGAAATCATGGTACTCCCTTTGGAGTCTTTCCTTTTCTAAGAGGATAACATCATTCTTTCTTTTTAATTCTATTCCCTCTCCTCGTGTCTTAACCAAACTATCTTTCAGCTTGAGCATTTTTTCCTTGTGATGCTCTACATTTTACATGAACTGGTCAACATTATCGGCGTTGGATTGAGCAGCTGCTATATTCACGGAGTCCATGAACTTAGGGTCTTTGTGAGTAGCTTTCATGATGGTATTTCCAGTTACTGTAACCACGTCAGCCTGCGTGCCCATCTTTAATCGTTTCTCTGACATTCTGGTGATATTCTTCCTTGATTTATCAAAAATGATGGTATCTGAGCAAGTCCCAGTGTGTTGCTTAGATGGAGTAAATGGAGTAAGCCTAAGCTCTCCAAAAGGAATGTGCCCACCTGTGATTGTTACTCCAGATGAAGTGGGAGGTTCTGAATCCACTGGGTTATTATCGGCTACTTCCCGATCCAAATCTTACCTGGTCTTGTCTTCTTCTTCCTTCCTTCTTAGTTCTTCAACAGCTTCCTCAACTTCCTTTTGCGCTCTTTATTCTTCCTCTTTTAGTAATATTTCCTCTTCCTGCCGCTTTAGGGATTCTTCTTTATTTAATCTTTCTTATTCTTCTTTCTGCATCTGAGCTTATTCTGATTGTTTCTTTTCAGCTTCTTCTTTCACTTATTTCTCTACCTCGACTTGTTGTAACTTTAAGGCCTCCTCCTTTTGTTTCTATAGCTTCCTCTTTGTTGAATTGTTGTTGCCTTTACTCCCGTTGGTGCCACCTTTCTTGAAACGTTTTCCCAACTCAATCATATTACCAGCCCTTATGTATACTTCTTCATCCTTGTTAAAGTGATCTAAGTATTCATAATGAATTATGATGGCTGGGCAATGTTCTATGACCTTTCCTAATCTATCATTTCTATGAAAAATTTTCTCACCAAAATTAAAAATATCCAACTCTTTTACAAAATTAGTGGCTCCTTTGAATTTGGAGAATTTGTATCCTCCTATGCAGAACGGTAGTGGGGGAAAGGTTGCCTTTTTCATATCATGAAGGAAGTTACCTACTCCATTTATGAACACTTTCCTTACTACTTATTTGTGGACTTCATAGTCCATGACGTACTTGGGCAGCAGGGATGGAGCTATGGAGCATCCATACATTCTCAAGTGTGTTCCTTCTTGTGAGAAAAATAGTCTCCATACTCATAGATAACTTCCATGGAATTATCAGACAAGAAATTTGGTTCCTTGAGGAAAATCAGCTCATAAAGAGGCATCAGCAACTCTTCACAAATGAGTTGATAAAAACCTACATACTTGTGCGCCCAGAGAATTTGATAAGAAACAAAAACAGGGGACTCGATATGGGTCCAAATGCACCCAAGCTTGGAAAAAGGGTGTCTGATAAAATGCCATCAATAAGATAGGATGACATATAAAACTCATATTTTTTCTGGGTTATGCCTCCCTGTGCAGATGCTATATAGGATGACGGACTGTCTGATATGATGTCTGTCCAATTAAAAATTGTGCCTTCAAAGGCTACATAATAGATGATGGGAATCCAACTGAATTTGTACAATATTTCGTTGGCACGACCAAAAAACATGTTCAGCATCAAAACTATGATCCTAAATGGGGTCTGTAGGTTTTGGGACTCATATTCCCCAGTTTCCTTTTGGCGTAATTGTTTTCTCGGTGTCATCATTTTCTTTGCACATTCCAAAGGATCAGTACTTATCCCTTTGATCTAATCATTGTTCATCATAACTCATACAGGGGGTAGCTTGTATGCTAATGCTATATAAGTTGGTGTGAATGAAGCAAAAGCTTCTCCTTCAATGTTAGTTATAATCCTAGAGGAGGGGTTGTCCTATGGCATAATCCAACCAATCACCTCCGAACAACGAAATAGCTCCAGGCGTGTAACAGCTTTGGTGATGCATGAGTTTCTTATGTTTTGGTATAGGAACATTTATTTGAGACCAATGTCCAAGACGTTATGATCTTTGATCATAAGATAGAGCTCTCCCCATTTGAATTCTGAGGCCACTCCTGTAATCGCCTTAATATCCTTGAACTTAATTTATGTCCTGGAGATGATCTCCACATCTGAGTCTGGTTCGCTCACCCCGGCCATCTTCTTACCACCTTTTTTAGGCATTGTGTAAACTCGTTTTTTTTCAAGTCTATCTTTCAAAAAGTAATACTGCTCGACGACAATAGAACCTGTGACCTAAGTAGTGAGAAGTGTCTTAGTAATACTGCAGTTGTTTTGAGTAACGAAATTATACATTATTTTACTAAAGCATCCTATACTGAAAAGAAAATATGCTATATATATGCATCATTGTTCCTCAAAATTGGAGAGTGTAATCATTATCTGGTGTTGGAAATGAGAGAAAAAACAATCAGCACCTATGCATATGTTGTTATGTGAGTTATCAGCCTGTTGTTATCCTATATCAAAATATTGGATTCAACTCCTCCAATCCTTCTACTTTGTTTTAAAACATCAATGTTTTACCAAAACAATACTGAATTTAATGTTAACAATAAAATTAATGCCCTCGAAGATGATGGTCTGAAAACATATCTTATTTTCGCCCACAACATGAAGACCAGAATTTGGAACAAATTGAGAGATTTGATCTCTCATCGGACCACTGCTTTCGCAAAGGAAGAAGGATGTTAAGACAAAGGTTTCTCTAAAAGAATTCAAGACCAATACTACTTAAGGATCAAAACCGAGTTACCACAACTCCTTGAGTGGAAAGAATACATGGCATATGTATTAATTGTCCTAAAAACCTGGAAATTCAAGTAACATGCCTACAAACTTAGGAAAGTGAGTTTTATTAAGGAAAGAATAAAAAAAGCTTCAAAAACATTAAACCCACATTCATGGTTAGTGATTGGGGACTCAAATCCCAATGGTATATAAAAAATGCATATGAGGTGAAGGAAGGAGGACAAGCAAGAAAACCAAAGGCATGTTGTAGGATTTGGAGGCTAGAGATAGAATCTTTTTCATATAAAAAGTTTTGGTGATCATCAGCTTTGATGGAGAAGGATGGTTTAGAGCAAAGGAGAAAGGGATTGACCTATTATTAGGTTTTCATCACTTTCCTCCTATTTTTAATATGATGCAATTCAAGTTTCTTCAAATGTTGTGAGTGAATATATGTATTTTCATATTTTTTTTCAATGTTTGGCAGATAGATATCAAGTTTTTTAAGTTTTCCAAAGGCTAGAGGTAAGGAACTATCAAGATGGTTGCAAATGGAGGCCTAAGGGCCATGGATGCTCAAGCAGAGGGATATTCCACGAACGACACGCTTCAAGAGGTAATCTCTTTCTTCCTCTCCTCTCTCCTCTTTGAAATGACTTAGAAATCTCAGGAAGCTTTCAATTATTGTATATATTATGTCAATTAGGCCTCACCTCCCCGTGGTAAATGTTAGATTAGGTTGTATACATGTCCCTACATAGAAATCTAATAACACTAATCCTCATCTAGGTCTTCATCATATCCACGAGCAATCCATCATGTAGGTACATCCCAGGTCCATTTACTGCAATCACCTACGTCTCTTATCATCGTCTCGTCTTATCCAAGTCATCTCATCATCATACATTGAACATAGACCAGATGCATATCACTGACTATCTACGTTCTACCAACATATGAGCACACCAAGACAATATTTGTCTACCACTATGCGGGAATCTCCTAGGAGCACACTAAGTGCATCACCACAACCAACTTGTGTTATACAACCATAGGATCACACCAGAACTTATTTATGTCACCAAGAAAACCTATGTCTAACACTATCCGAGAACTTCCCAGATGCACATCAAGTGTCTTGTGACCTCTTATCATCTCAAACATGGGAACACACACACAAGGACTAATTACGACTTAACCACCTGTGGACCACACCAAGATATCTTATGTTCTAGGTCAACCTACGAGGATGATTACATTCGAGCAACCTATGAACCACGATGGGATATTTTTCATTATGGTACAACCTATAATAGGACTAATTACATCCAAGAATAACCTGTGTACCATGTCGGGACTGATTACATCCGAGGACAATCCATAAGAATGATTATGTCTAAACAACCTACGTACCATTCCAATATCTTTTCCATTCAAGGACAAACTATCTACCTTCCCATGTGAGATATCATGCATATGCATCTTTCGGTTTCTCGTCATTTCTAATATGGGAGCACGCTAGGACCGATTACATCACCAAGACAACATGCACCTCTAACCATGCTAGAACTCATCACTCCCTCTTTATAGGGACCTCGATCTAGAGAACACCAAGTCTCTCTCTGAAGTATTTTAACTTCACTCTAGCCAATGATTTGTTCAATACATATTCTATCTGCTTGTATGTCGCCACATACTAGAGCTACACTACTCCTCTCTGCACCATATCCCTAATATAGTGGAACTTGTTCTCTATGTGTTTTGACTTGTTGTGGAACACCAGATTCTCTTACAACTTCGCACAACTTTGGTTGTCACAAAGGATACAATTTGCCTCTATCTCGATCTCAAAGAAATTAGACAGTAGTTTTCATAACCATACTGCCTCACAACTAGCCAAACAAGCTGCAAGATATTCTGCTTCGACTGTAATGAGCACCACGAAGTACTGATTCCTACTAAACTAGGAGATCATATTTGATCCCAAACTAAAGCAGCAACCCAAAGTGATCTTCCTATCAGTGGTGCTTCATTCCCAATATGAATCATCATAACCATGTAGTTTAATATTTTTTTTTGCCTCATACTTGAGCCCATAATCAGTTGTACCTTTCAGGTATCTCAATATATGCTTTGTAGCTACCAGGTGAACATGTCTCGAATCTGTCAGGGACTGACTCAGTGTGTTCACAGCAAAGCATATGTCTGGTCATGTATTCATCAGGTACATCAATTATCCAATCATCTGAAAATACATCATGGCATCAACTGTCTCTGATGAAGCATCGCATAGTAGCTCTAGGTTTGATGCCATAGGTGTGGCTATTTCCTTGCAGTATAGAATTTTGAATCTCTTTAGAATCTCCACGACATACTTTCATTAACCAAGGGAAATACCATTTGTACTTTGCCACACCTCCATGCCTAAGAAATAATGCATCATTCCCAGTTATTTCATATTGAACTTAGCGGTAAGCTTCCTTGTTGCATCTATAATGATTTCGACCTCTCCTGTCATAAATACGTCATCAACATATAGCAAGAGCATCACTAATATTCTTCCTTAAACCTTGAAGTAAAAGATGGAATCGTCTTTACTCTTGGTAAATCCTAAGCTTATTGGAGAGTTGCCAGTCATGTCGTACCATATCCTGGGTGCCTGTTTCAATCTATACAAGGATTTCTTCAATTTGCACACATGTGTCTCAAACCATAATGGTTACTCCACGTACACTTCCTCTTTGAATACACCGATCAAGAATGTTGTCTTGACATCCATTTGGTGTACTATCCATTTCATTACTGCAACCGATGCAAGTATAGATCTTATGGAAGTATATCTTGTTACGGGTGCAAATGTCTCATCGTAGTCTAGGCCTTGTTTTTTTCAATGCTATCATCTGTAGCATGCTTGATCTTGTAGATCCATATGGAAGACACTACAGACTTCCCTTCAAGTCTCAAAACTGCATCCTAGACATCATGATCAACTCGTGCTCTTTGATCATATTCTCCTTCCATTTCTTCTCGTATGCTTCTGCATAGCTTGGAAGGATCTGTATCAATGATATTACTCAATAGTGCCACATAACTGGAGTTTTTATGAGGCCTCTTACTTTTGTTGGAAGTCCCATCATACTTTTCTTCATACTCTCTAGGTGGATATACCCCTTTATTCAGGTCATATCATGATTCTTATATTATTATGAAACTCTTTCTTCCACCACAGTGTCTCTATCCCTAGGATATTTAGGTTCCTCTTCATGTATGTTTGTTGGAATGAAACTTCTAGTTCAACTGTCGTCACTTGTTCTTCAAAACAAGTCTCATCCTTCTCTCACATTCTCTTCAACTACTTCAAGTTGTCCCTTGTGAAGTAGGATTGCATGGTCTCATATTTCTTTATCTCCACATTCTTTAGTTGGTTCCTCAATGTAATCTTTCGATTGATGTTCTTTCCTTCAAACAAATTCGTCAAAGAATCGAACACTTCCTAATGTGTCTTCAAGGATGACACATGAGGGATGAGATGATCCTTAATACAATATGCAATGATTCTCTTGGCCTTAACCAAGTTCTTCTTATGGATAGCCTTAGCCTCATCTCCCTCTCTCTAGAACTTTTTTATTGATATACTAATCCAAGACATTTTCTTCAAGGATCAGGGAAATCCTATACTTCCATGCTTAGAAGTTATCAGCTCCACCAAGCTTATCATCAAGTTGGGTGTGATGAGTCATTTTGAAATGAGAACCTAAAATGAAAATAGCAAAGATATAGATCTTACCTATTTGAGGTGCCCGACCTGATTCTGGAGTTGGATGACCTAGGGGTTGTTAGAGAAACCCTAATTTTCTAAACTTGGAATTTTGGAATTCTTTTTGGATAGACTGATGCGCCTCCTTGAGGTGAGTTTCTCAGTAAGGTCCTTTTCAGAACATTGTGGTGGGAAGCCTCTAAAACTTGATGTCCTAATTTATTCCTGCAGTGTCCCACAATAAAAAATTGAAAACTTCTCCAAATTTGATTTTTCTTCCACCAAAAGGTGCTCCCTTCTATGGCAACTTAGCCTGGCCCTCTTTTCTTGATGATTTATGGAGAGAAGACCTTGAACAAGGATGCCCTAGTTTCTGTTGTTGCACAGTGCCTTCTATCAGAGAGGCTATGATACCATGTTAGTTTTTATAGTCTTATTCAATTAGATTAGGATATTTATCTGAAAGAATAACAAGCACACCAAGATACATAAGATAGAGCAGATACAAAAGACACAAATATTTTCCTCGGTGAAACCATAAAAGAGAAAACCCCTCAAACTTCCTCAGAATAGTTACGTNACAACATGTAAAAACCCAAGTATAAGAAGTCTTATGCAACTCTCTCTCTCTCTCTCTCTCTCTCTCTCTCTCTCTCTCTCTCTCCTCATGAAAACTTGAGTGAGTGTGTGTGTGTATAAATGAGGGAGGGTGCCTCCCTATTTATACCCTTCATGTGACTGATCTTACAACTTGACAAGGTCGACTTGTTACCCTAATTGGGCCAACTTCTCCTAGAGGTACCTAAAAATACATTCTATTATATTTGACTTAGGGACTACTTCCCCAACTTCAATGGAGTCTTTACCTCAATGACCATAGACAACAATGACATCCCTTAACGAGGGAAACACATATCCAATGGGGTAGAACAATATACAATAATAATATACATCAGAATATCTTTTGGAGTTACAAATACAACAACATGGGGGGGACCGTCCCCCGAGTTTGGGGGTCTGGGAGCCAGTGGGGGTTCATGGGAGAAGCCCCCAAAAGAAATTTTTTGGGATGTTTGTTGGCTAATAGCTTACGAGCCCGTGTTATTGGGCGACCTGTGGTAGTTTCCCATGGTAATACCCCTATAAAAGAAAAGCATTATAATACGATTGTGTATTGTATTGTAGCATTGTAAAAATGATCTTTGTGATTGTGTGAGAGAGACTGTGAGAGATTGAAGAGGAAGTGCAGCAGGTTTGTTGCAGGTTGTATCCCTTATTTTGTTGGATGGTATAATAATAAAGGACTGGAAATTTCTACGTGGATGTATCCCATCTTTGGTAAACCATGTTATATTGGTGTATCTCTTGTAAGTGTTAATGTGTTTTATATTTGCATCTTGTTTAATGTTATTGCTCTATGTTCCTATTTTTCTAACAACCTTAGTGGTAGAGGAGACTTAATCCAATACATGTTGAATATAGAACAAGTCAGTGTGCACCATTCCTATCACTATTCCAGGAGACAAATTTTGTGGAGGATTTCTTATCAAACCATGAGGAATCATCCAAAACCGTTGAAAACCCACTTCCCAAATGGTTTGGTTTAAGCTATTTGTGAGGGGATTTTAAAAATTCACAATGGTTTGGGAGAAAAGATCAGGTATTTGAAGATGAAGTTTTCATAAATTTTGATGTGGTCGATTTTCAAAACTGAATGAATTGTTTGAACGACTTAGAGATTTGTGGATTGGACTATTCTTCTCCAATGGATTTTGTGTATAATAATAAATAAGTTATTTCATTAGAAGAAGGAGGAGGTCAAGAAATGTTTTTGAAAAATCGAAGGCTCGGTGCTACTTCTGTCAAAAGATGGGCCATTATGCAAGAGAGTGCTATGCAAAGAAAACGAATGAAGAAAAGTTTCATGCAATTACTGCAGTAGATGAACATTTTCAAAAGAAATCATCCAAGGATGAGGATGATAATCGAAAGGAGTACCTCCTTTAGAATTCATTGGTAAAATAACATTCTCTATGGTTTGCATGGACTCTAATTCCCCATGCAAAGACTCATTATCTCCCGCATGCAAGTAGATCAAGTCCAAGAGACTCCAGGAATCTCCGCAAGGAAGCAAAGATGAAGAGGAAGCCCACAAAACAATAAAAGATAAGTACATGTATTTTTTATCCTATGTTGTTATAAAAATCATATTTAAAGAGTTTTGAATATGTTTCATTACAGTTATATAGAAATCTGTATTCTTAGGATATGCATGATGAAATATGTATTTCATTCAAGTTATATAGAAATTGTGTTAGGATGTTAACATATATGTTGATTATCTTTTCTTTTATTGGAAAATAGTGAAACACATGAAATATATGATATGCATTAACTTTCATGAGATATTAATACAAGGCTGCAATTTTCATATGAATATAGGGCTACATAATAATTCATGAGATTAAAATGGGGTTATCATAAAACATTGGTTAATTTTTGTACATAACCGCATGAACCATGGCCAATACATTGAAGTATTCATGGGATTAAAATTCATATGCTTATACTTAAACTTGTTATAGTTAGCCTTGACTCAGGAATGTGTCAAAGGTGGTTTAGGTCTATAACATGTTTTTGGGCCCATGGTATTGTCCCATGATATTGCATGTAAATAATCCTTTATAAGGATTGAGGAGGCTCCATTGTAAAGTGGCCTAGAGATGAGTAGTGGCTAGCTCACTTAGTTCGTCTTGTCTGGTTTAGGTCAAGGGAGATAATAGATCTATTATGGTGGTTTTTCCCGGTTTTGGGTTTTCCACGTAAACATTGTGTGTCTATCTTAAATGGTTGTTTGTTCTATTTATTTCTCATGTATTATTATTATGTGGTGCTCATTTAAATCATAATAACTGGTATCAAATCCAAAAGGTATATTTGGCTGGTAAACTCGCAGGAAATATGGGTTCCGGGTCCGAGCGAAAGCAATGGCAGAAGAAGGAAAGTTTAGGGTCGAGAAATTTAATGCCCAAAACTACCAGTTATGGAAGATGCAAATGGAGGACTATCTGTACTTGAAGGATCTATACCTATTGTTGGGAAAAAGAAAAAAACAACAACAATCAGTGACTATGAAGGATGAAGAATGGGAGATTCTTGACAGAAAGGGATTGGGAACAATACAGTTGTTACTAGATTCATTGGTGTATTTTAATATCTAAAAAGAAAATACAACATAGGTTGTGACGAGAGCATTGGCTAAGCTCTATGTAAAACCATTGTCTTCCAACAAGGTATTTTTAATGAAGTGTTTATTTAATATGAAGATGTCAGAAGGTGGATTTGTTGCTGACCATTTAAATGAATTTAATACACTTAATAGTTAGCTAATTTCTGTAAAAGTGAACTTTGATGATGAGGTTAGGGCTCTTCTAATCTTTTTCTCGTTTCTAGAAAGCTGTAATATCTTGGTCATGGTTGTAAGTAACTTTGTCTATGGTTCAAACACTCTTAAATTTGATGATGTGGTTGGTATTATTCTTAGCGAGAAAATGTGAAGAAAAAGCACAAGTGAGACAGCAGGTAATGCGTTGACCATGGAAAGCAGGGGAAGAAAAAACGAGAGAGGAACGAGCCCAGGTAATCACAGCAAGTCTAGAAAGGGCATATCCAAGTCCACATTTGGAAATATAGAGTGTTGGAACTGTGGTAAGAAAGGACATTTGAAGAAAGATTGCAGAGCTCTAAAGGAAAAAGGAGACGGGAAGCATGAGACTACTTATAAAGCAAATGTAGCAGGTAATGTGCAAAAGATGCTTTTATTCTTGCAGTAGATAATACTAGTGATTATTGGGTAGTAGATTCAGGGGCTTCATGTAATGCTACACCCCATAGGAAATTCTTTCATGATTATGTTCCATGTGATTTTGGACATGTTTTATTGGGGGATGATGAACCATGTAAAATTGTTAGAATGGGTAAGGTACATATTAAGTTAAATAGTGGAAATGAATGGATACTAAAATATGTAAGGCATATTCCTTTTATGAAAAGAAATCTGATCTCAAAAGGGCAGTTGGGAGACAGTTGTTGTTTGTCTATGTTTGGAAAAAAGTGGTGGAAGATCACTAATGGAGCACTGTTAATAGAAAAAGGAGATAGGATAGGTATGTTTTATTTATTTCCTAATAACATTGATTATTCTATCTCTGTAGATTCCATAGAAATAGGTGCATCATTGTGGCATCATAAGATTGGCCACATGAGTGAGAAGGGGATGCAGATTCTCCACTCAAGAAAATTGCTTCCAGATCTGAAGCAGGTAAGTTTGGAAATTTTGTGAGAACTGTGTTTATGGAAAATAGAAGAGAGTTAGATTTCTCAAGGTTGGGAAACAGAAGAAGAGTAAAAAGTTAGAGCTTGTGCATACATATGTATGGGGACGGGATCAGGTACAATATCTCGGTGGCTCTCATTATTATGTTACTTTCATTGATGATGCAACTAGGAAAACTTGGTTTTATTGCATTAGACAGAAATATGATGTGTTTGCTACTTTTAAGAAGTGGAAAGTTTTGGTTGAGAATGAGATAGGAAAAAATTTGAATTGTATCAGATCTGATAATGGAGGTGAATACTGTAGCAAGGAGTTTGATAGCTATTGTGCATACAATGGGATTCATATAGAGAATACAATGCAACAAGAAAATGATGTGTTAGAAATGATGAACAGAATGATCATGGAGCATGCAAGGTGTATGAGATTGCATGCAGGGTTTGCCTTACAGATTTGGGTTAATGTTGTAGATATTGTTGTTTCTTTAATAAACAGAGGGCCTTCAAGCGATTTGGATGGCGGGATTCCAGAGGAGGCATGGACAAGAAAAAAGGTAAACTACTCATTTCTGATAACTTTTGGTTGTGAAGCATTTGTCCATATTGATAAAGAAAACAGAACAAATCTTGATGCTAAATCCAAGAAATGTACCTTTATTGGATACAGGGTTGATGATTCTGGTTATCTCTTATGGGATTATGAAAATCACAAAATCATTAGGAGTGGAGATTTAATATTCAATGAAAAGGTTATGTACAAAGATCAGTTGCAAGGAAAGAAAGAGTAAAAGGAAAACACGGAGTACATAGTGCTTGATGGAATCAAAGAAAATGAATTTCCAAAGGATCCAAAAAATCAAGGGCAACATCAGGTACCTCAAACTTCTACAAATGTAAGAAAATGTAACAGGTTAAGTAGACCCCATGAACGATTCTCTCATCCACTGTATAATGTTATGAATAGGCAATGTAGGTAGAACCTAGAAATAAGTGGGAGCAAGGCATGAATGAGGAGATGGACTCATTGGTAAGAAAACAGACTTGGGATGTGGTTGAGTTGCTTGCAGGGAAAAGAGCATTGCAGAATAATTGGTTTATAGTTTGAAGGAAGAAGATGGAGGTAAGAACTAGTGAAAGGCTAGACTTGTTGTAAAGGGGTTTGCACAAAAGAAAGGTATAGACTTTGGTGAAATATTTTCTCCTGTTGTTAAAATGACTTCAATAAGGACTATTTTAAGTTTATTGGTGGTAGAAGATTTGCATGTTGAACAATTAGATGTAAAAACGACCTTTCTCCATGGGGATTTGGAAGAAGATATTTTTATGCAGTAAATACAAGGGTGTTGGTCTCCATTTTGTCACCATTTTTGGGTTCAATGCTTTACATATTAACACATACTTTGTTACCTTTTAGCATCTTTTGCACCATGCAGCTCACCATTCAAGCCTCAGGTTATATGGTCTTTTAGACGGGCTAACAAACAGACACACATTCAACTAGATATATGGAGAGCGTATCCATCTTGCTGTCCAGATCACTAAACAGACCGTGCATCGTTGGTAGTAGATCTCTATGTGTTAAAAGAATGTAACGGCCATGAACTCTTTGTGACCATGCACCAGCATCTCAGCATCACCCTTATTCTGGAAGAGCGCCCATCTAATGTCTCTATGTGACACCTTCATGCTGGCTCCAATTAAGAACGGTAATCATATTCCACATCACGCGCCAGAAGGAACCCGATCTGCAAAAAAGAAGGAACTGTCATCTGTTAGTTGCTAGTGTAATTGCTTGTTATAATGATTGCCTTATCGAGAAGAGCAGTCGACCACTAAAGGGCCGACTTGCTCGCCCTCCATCAACAATGTATATATAGGCGTTGTTATGCAATTTAGGTGTGAAAAAAGTAGAGTCTTTTATTTTGATATGTAATCAATCTAGTGTGAAAACTCTGTAATTCTACCCTTATTGACTTAATGAAAGTTCTATTGTGTTGTGTATGATCGTGTTTTGTTGACAAGGCATCGCTTTGTTTGCTAGGAGGGCCCCCCGACAACCAGAGTTTTATATCTTTGTGTATTTCTCTTCTCTGTAATTAGAATAGCTTTTGTTTATACAATTGCATTTTTGTAATTGGTTATGATAAATTATGTAGCATAGATTTTGGTTTAATATCATGCTGATTATGTAGTTTCCATTTATAAGCTAGCAACTGGTTGCGCCTAGAATAGTTTTCAAATTCTTTTGAAAAGTCTTTACAGTTCATTGCTTGCTTTCTAGAGTAAAATTCCTTTGATTAAATCATAGTAAATTTAGTTTTACTTATTTCTGTTTTTGTCATGAATTTGCTTAAAGAGTATTTCAGTCTATTCAATAATGTAATTTCCTTTTCAAGTTATGAAATTAGCTTAGGTTAGGTTGTTATGGAATTTAATCATTAAATTAGATTTACTTCTTGCTTTTTATATTTTATTAGCATATGCATGAGACAGCTGCCCTCAATAAATCATTTAGATTTATTGTTTTCTTGAAATTTTAGTATTTTCTTCAAACAGACTGTCATACAGATAGCCTGTCTAGTCCCTTATACAGACCGTCATGTCCACCTGTTATACAGTCACTCATTCAGTCCTGTGTGTCTTTAAATCTGTTTTAAGCTTATCTTCTTAGTTTTTTTATTCTGTCTTGATAGTAATCGTTAGATAATGATTGTATTTTCTCTTAAAACCCTTAGATAATATTGTTTAGACCCTTTATTAAATCTTATTCATTTTTTATGTCATTTAGTTTAACTCATTGTATTGATTTGTAATTGAACCTTTGATTTAAGTTGTTTCCTTGTATATGAACTCTAAGTTATATGCATTAATAAATTAAGTGTTTCATACATTGCTTGTAGTAATACAATTTAATCTTTTAATTATGTAATTGTTAAAGGGATCTATAAGATAGGACTCAAATCATCTTTATAAGATTTATGTTTGTGCATAAATCATGTCTACTCTCATATAGTATTTTGTAAGTATGAGTTATTTGTTTATAAACAACCATGTTTACTATTTATTGTAACTAGACATTTCTTAGTTTGCACATTTTTGTAGAGATCAAGCTAGACTTAATCCCATTTAGTTTTCACACTTTTTTTTAGAGTCATTTTGGTACCTCTCATGTTCCAGTTCTAGTGGTAGTAAATGCCTACCCTCAAAATAATCAAGGAGAGTGGAATTAGGATGATTTAGTTTAATTAGTTAGTGCATGTATAGTTTCTATTTTTGTAAATCCTTCTTAATATAGTCATTCTCAAGTAAAATAAATCTCTCTAGATAGAATAGTTCATTGTCATAACATTGTTTATATCCAGACATTTATAAATAATTTGATATCATGAATTGTTCAAAACTTTAACTCTGCTTTCCATTTGTTGTTTGTAAAAGTATTACCACAACACTCTCTGCCTTCTCATATATTTTGTAGCAACTCTAAGCCTGCTAACCCCAGTTGATAATTAAATATTAGGTAAATTATTCAAGACAATATTTTTCCCAACAAGGGGTATGAGGTCAAAGGAAGGAGAATTTGGTATGTAGGTTGAAGAAGAGGTCATATGGCTTGAAACAAGCTCCAAGGCAATGGTATTTAAAATTTGACAAGTTTATGACAGAACAGGGTTATAGTAGATGTCATTCTAACCAATGTGTTTATTTCAAGACGCTTAATAATGGAATATATATTATTGTGTTATTTTATGTGGATGACATGCTTGTTGCAGGGTCTAACATGCATGATATAAATGTGCTAAAAAAAGAAACTAGCTAAATCATTTGCGATGAAGGATTTGGGTGCTGCAAAGCAAACACTTGGTATGAGAATAACAAGAGAGGGGAAAATCACAAATTGACATTCTATCAAGGTGAGTACATAGAAACGGTGTTGGGGAGGTTTTGTATGCAAAAAGAAAAACCAGTTAGTACACCTTTGTCCATCCATTTCAAACTAAGTAAGGTGATGTGTCCCAAGATACAGGAAGAGATATAATACATGTCCAAGGTTCCCTATTCATAACCAGTTGGTATCTTGATGTATTACATGGTGTGCACAAGATCAGATATTGCACATGCAATGGGAGTTGTGAGTAGGTATATGAACAATCTAGGTAAAGAGCATTTGATGGTAGTACAGGGGATTCTCAGGCATTTGACAGGTACCACTTCTCATGCATTATGTTTTGGAGGTTCAGTCATTGTTCTACAAGGATATGTTGATGCAAATATAGTTGGTGATAAAGACAGTAGGAAGAGCACCATGGGGTATGTCCTTACTGTGGGTGGAGTAATAGTAAGTTGGATTTCAAAACTGCAGGTTGTTGCACTTTCAACAACGGAAGCAGAGTATGTTGCTGCTACAAAGGCTAGTAAAGAGATGATTTGGTTACAAAGGTTCATGGAGGAATTGGGTAAGAAGAAAGAGAATATCAGGTTGTACACTGATAGCCATAGTTCCATTCATCCTGCAAAGAAATCGTTGTTTCATTCGAAGACTAAACATATACAGCTCAAGTACCATTTCATAAGATCTGTTCTGGAAGATGATCTGTTAAAGTTGGAAAAATACATATAGCCAGAATCCTACAGACATGTTGAAAAAGGTGGTAACCGGAGAAAAACTGAGTTCTTGCTCACTTTTAGTTGGCCTTCAAGCATGAAGGTAAAGAAGAGAAATTTTCCAAATCCAAGGTTCAGATCATAATCCAACAATTGTAGCAGTGATGGAGTTGTTGTGATTAGTCTCCAAGTGGGAGATTATTGGTTGTGGAGCTTGATCTTCCAGATTTATAGATGTTATTGTTTAGACATGTTTGCACCCCATTTTTATTGTACACTCATCCTATATGGGAGGTGCGTGGGGACATCATCCCACCACGGGGGTCCAGGGGTTCGGGGGCAGCGCCCCCAAGAAAGGGGGTTCGGGGACCAAGCCCACGAAAGAAATTTGTTGGGATGTTTGTTGGCCAATAGTTTGCGGAGCCATGGTATTGGGTGACCTGTAGTATTTTTCCATGATAATTCCCCTATAAAAGGAAAGCATTGTAATAGGGTTGTGTATTGTATTGTAGTATTGTTAACCAATCTATGTGATTGTGTTAGAGAGACTGTGAGAGAGTGAAGAGCAAGTGCAGTGGGGTTGCTACAGGTTGTATCCCTTCATTTTGCTAGACAGAATAATAATAAAGGAATGGCAATTTCTGTGTGGACATAGCCCATCTTGGGTGCACTACATTATATATGTGTCTCTCTTGTAATCTGTTTAATATTTGCATCTTGTTTAATTGTTTAATTTTTATTGCTCTATGATCCTGTTTTTATAACAATTGGTATCAGAGCCATGGTTTGGAATATATGTGTGCTCATTGTGTTTTACCTGTTTTTTTTAATCAATTGTGGGCTGCAAGTTCGGTAGTACTCGACACCCTAGCAATATTTTTTGGGTCCTGGTTAAAATGTAATTTCCCTGGGTGCTAGAAGCATAAGGTATCCCTCTTATGTGCAGAGAAGGGATGTTGCATCAAGTGTGGAATGAACCACTCGGTAGGTATGAGGGTGGTAGGTGTACTCGTAGCCTAGCTTGATGTGGATCATAGAGGTTGTATTTGATTGGAGGAGGAATGTGAGATGGTTTAATATCAGTTGTGGGACCGAGACTGATGAACCATGTATGTGAAGAGAATTCCTAGAGAATTGGTGGTTATAGCGGCTAAGGACCCATGTAATCTAGTAGATGGATTCCTTTTATATGGACATTAATGACAAAGTTGGATCGAAAGGTACAAAAGGAGCATGGAAGAAAATGAGCGAGCATGGATAAGCGGAAGGATGTAGCAACAGATGGTGATGGTGTAGTCACCATGATGACACATGAAAAAAATTAATGGACCAATTTGCATGTAAATGGGAATATGGTTGTAAGACCTGGTAAGGAACGCATACCCCTCGTAACTCACTGGTAAAGTTAGGAGATAGACCTAGGGGATATGGGGGTGTATGTGAGATTCCTTAGTAAAAATTTGAGGGGGGTTGGTGATTAATCCAAGTCAATTTTAAAAGGGGTATTGTTAGGGTTAAACTTGAATCAGGAATATGTCAAAGGTGTTTTACGTCTAGCACATGTTTTTGGGCCCATGGTATTGTCCCATGATATTGCATGTAAATATGCCTTTATAAGGCTTGAGGAGGCTCCATTGTAATGTGGCCTAGAGATGAGTGGTGGTTATCTCACTTGGCCCGGCTTGGCCAGTTTAGGTGAAGGGAGATAATAGATTTATTATGGTGGTTTTTCTTGGTTTTTGGTTTTCCACATAAAGATTGTGTGTCTATCTTAAATGGTTTCTTGTTTTATTTATTTCTCACATATTATTAGTATGTGATTCTCATTTAAATCATAATAAAACTTTGTTTAAAGTATTTCCATGTCAGTATGTGTTATTTGTCATTATATTGAAATTAATGAATTATGCAAGGTTGCTAATAACTTGAATAAATTTGGCTTGTAGGGAAAGACCATATGCTATGGACTACAAGCAGTGAATGGAAAATATTGCATAAGTGATCCCAATGGCTTATCCTAAAAGAGAGAAATATGTTGTGAAGCAGGAAGCTTCTGGAAGCAGATCGAGAAGTTCCTATGGTTCTTAGGAAGAAGTCAGAATAGAAGCCCTAATACCATTCGGCTATATGTGAAGACTCCTAAATATATTTGATTTATATTATTTGCATTCATGTGTCAAGAAGATATTCAGACATAGATGGGCATGAGACTCCTTCTTGGAGCACCCATATTATTATTCTCACATCTTGGTGGTGAGAGGGAGAAGCTAGATTTGCTAGCTCCTAAGGAACAAGTGAAACTAGTTGATGTATCTCCTGGTAAGAGGAGACCTACATGATGCTCATAATTCAGAAGGAAGCTCAAAACAGTATTCAAATGTTATTTTTATGTGTCTTGCGATTAGTGGTGCGGCAGTCACCAAATAAATATTTTTTAGTTAAAGAAAATATGTAGTAAATTTCCTAAAGAGGTTCAAGATGATGGACTGTAAATCCATGGCCACACATATGAATATAAAATCTGAAGTTGATTCAGATTTGTAGGATCTCAAAGTCAGTTGAGATGTATCTAGTTAAGCACCATGATCGATTATATATATGGATTATAACGAGTGCAATGATCAAGGAAGATAAAAAATGTTGCTCTATATAGAGCATGTTGTTCAATAAAATATTTATGAGGTTCCAATTCATTTATATCCGAGACATGATACATATCCACAAATGAGCAACATTTTCATCATTCTTACTAAACCCTCTGTTTGGGACAAGCTTGGTTGTAGAAAAAAAAGACTCCTCTAGTTGAAGAGGGAGTATTGATGTGTATTCACAGGCAGCAACAGATAAAAATCCTCACCGGTTAGTTATGGTACATAACTCAGACATCTAGGGCTATGATATTTTGTGGAGAAAATCCACATGAGTAGAGACCTGGTCAAAGTCTCGAAGACTATTGATACTCAAGAAGAGTTATAGTTTGGAATGTCAGAGAACAATTAAACCTCTTGGAGAGGTAGTTTGGGTGTTGTAGTATAAAGAGAAGAATATGGAATCACTATGAAAGTGATTAAGCCTTGAATAACATCACAGAGAATGCCAAGCTCAGAGGGAAAGTATCTAGATAACAAAAGATTCTAGAAGTCAACAAATGTTGAAGGTTGAAATAAAAGGTGCGACATTCTTTCTACATGCTATTACACACTTAATGAGTTATATATGATGGATTTAAAATCCATGGTTTCTAGTTTAAAGAAACTACATTATGAATCATATCCAAATGATGCTATTATGTATAAGTAGTCGGTTGGTATCTTAAAGGTACCTAACAGACTTGTTGTATTTTATGCTTATTGCTAAGCATATGTTTGAGTACCTTTAAGGTACGTTAGAATAGGTTATTTATTGTAATTGATACATAGACCTATTGTGTTATCCAACTATTTTTTTAGCCTGAGATAAGCAATGTAAATTGTGGCTAGTACTGCATAAGCAAAATGTATGCTAGAGAGTACTAAAGAAGCAAATTTGTTTTGCAAATAATACTACCGGCTAAGAAGGAGAGTAGTTGAAAATGTTACTTGTGATGGTTGGAGAGCATGACCATACTTGTGATGACTAGAGAGCATGACCATACTTCGTATGTGTATCCATTCGAGTATGTGTATCCAATCGACTTGTATATCTAGTTGGGGATGTGTTATGATAAAACACATTGAGGTGAAGTTTTACTTCATCAAATTCATGTTCATGTAAAGTGAAATTTTAGAACATAGCTACTGATGATCATATTGAAAATGTATGGACAAGTCGTTGTCAGTGATGAAGTTGAGATACTTCTGAGATAAGATTTGTATGGTAGAAAATGCCTAGTAAAGCATAGAATGTCTCCCTCGCTGAGAGGGAGTGTTGTTTGTACAACATCATGAGTCATTCTATGGACTTGTGGTTTATATCAAGTCAAGACTTGTGGTTTGTATCAAGTCCTATATATATCCTCATGTGTTGAGCTAGGATGCTAGTACTGAAGTCTTGTAGTTTGTATCAAGACTGTAGACATGTGGTTTGTATCAAGTCGGGACTTGTGTTTTGTATCAATTCATTTTTATTCTCATAGACAGTACCCTATGAGATGGATATCCTTAACTAGAGATGGGCTTGTGAGTTATATCAAGCAATGATCCTAATGAAGTCATCCAGGAAATGGAAACCGATTCAGGTGGACCTCTATGAGTTATGGTACGGAAAAAAATTACTTGGTAAAGTAGAAATACTATGTGATGTATTACTAGTCATGGTCACAGAGTGCTATAAGTATCCTTTAGGGATTAGCTACCCCTAGAGTGAATTACTTTAGCATATGACCATATGACCAGGGGTAATATATATGATCATCAATATGTGTGACAATTCTTTTGAGTATGATATGATGAGATGGATAAATAATTAATACACATTTTGGCCATGCAATAAATGATAAAGAGATAAGCATAGAGAGAGAATGAATTCGAATTTCCTAAGTATGCCTCCAAGTGAAATCGAATTGTAAAGGATTCAATAAATCCTCAGTTGTAATAAAACATGCATCAGTTAACTAGGAAGATCCATGCAAAAGTTAATAATAGAAATTGTGCATCGATGGAACTAAGTGTGAATCACTAAAGACATTCAGCTAGCCTCCTAAATTTATGGTCATACACTCAGTTGAAGATTGAGTTCAGTTCAGTCATTTCACAATTAGTTTAGTCAATTCACATCTAGTTCAATTAGTTGACATTCAGTTAAAGATAATTATGGAAATGAGGGTGCATATCTTGTGCATGATAAAGAATCTATTAGAATTAACACATGTGATTTCTATAGATTTCATAACTAAGAGAATTCTACTACTATAGAAAGAAGAATTGAGAAGAGAGAATTAAGCAAACACAAGAGAAAAGATGATCAAGTGGATGAAATTTTATTGCATTAATGAATATTGGTCTGAGTACAATATTAATACACTCCCAATCGACAAAAACAAATCCCAAGGAGGAAATTCGAATAGCTCATAAAGCAAGCTTACTAAAATATGAAAAAACCCCAAAGATGACAAAAACACTTTCCAAACCTGTCAAAGAGGTCATGAATTAGCTAAAGAAATTGGGTTAGCTAATGAGTGATGGAAAATAATTCTAATCATGGAAACTTGAGAGAAAATCATGGAGGATGGGTTGGACACAAAAGAGGACAGTTTCCATATGACTAACTTTATCCTAATCCAGTGAAAAGCCAAAAAAGCAGGACAAAAGCAGTCTAAAGTAGGAATGTGCCCTTACTAAGCTGGTCAGTCAATAAAGCAGTAGAATCTTATCCAGAATCTTATCCAAGTGCGCTCCATAGGATAATCATGGAAAGTTGTGATCAAAATGGCCAACTACCTAATCTTGTACCAAGGAAATTAATCAAAATGATTAATAATCATATCTTAAGTCTATAGGTGGGTTTTTAATATTCTAACACCCTCCCTTAAGCCTGACTTTATGTGGGTAAAAACTATTAATTCCCAAGAAACAAAGGCTTATGGTCACCCCATTGTTATCTTGTCCATATCAAATGAGGAAACAGGGAAAACCTTGTAAGAACAAAACCCTCCCTAAAAAATGGATATGTGCACACCAAAACTTTAGAACTGCTCCAAACTCAAGTAGGTTTGAGCTTGATCATATGTCTGGAGGAATCTTCTTCTTGGGAAGAAGGTTAATCTGCTCAACTGGATCAAGAACAGAAAAAACTGCAAGATGGATATTGGGACCATGTAAAACAACTAAGCTCCATTGATAGTAAAGCAAATGGAGGTACTCTTCAGACTTGAAATTTGAACCAACCAAGGTGTCAAGTCTAAAAGAGACTTGATGAGGTGTTAGATCCATGAACTTAGAACCAAAAGAGGTGATATCAATTCCAAAAATGAGATGGAACAAGAGCCAATTTTTCCAAACCAATGACAATGTGTTCTCCATCTTCAATGAATCTCTAAGGAAAGTGATCAGCCATCATAGAGGAATAGGTAGGAGGTATGTTACTAAGGAGAGTGAGTGGATCAGTTTCAATATCTGATCTCTCCTCCAAAATATCTAGGGGATCCCAAGGTTTTGCACTCTGATCATGCATAGGAGGTGAAGCAATGACTGCCATATCATCCTCAAATTCAAAATATGAAGTCTGTGAGAAAGGTGAATGAATAGAAATATCTTCAACAAAAATTGTAGCTTGAATGTCTTCTTCATGTAGAATTTATTTATGATAAGCAATAGAGGGAGAAGGAGGTTGATCAATTAAAACTGGATCAAAATTTGAAAATTATGCGTCTTCTTCTTCTTCAACTTGAACAACTTCATAATGAGAGGTGGATGAGGTTGTGACATCAAGAGGGAGAGCAGTAAAGGAGGTGCTAGGTTTGATCCAATATTCATCATCTTCTTTCTGCACACCAAAGGATTTGTCCAAACTGCTCCAAAGCTTGAATGGATACTCAGTAGAATCAATGAGATAATGCATATGAGGAGACATTTCCAAACCCATAATTCCATATGCTCTATCATAGTCATTTGTGATTCATTTATCCAATCACTCTTCTCTTCATAAGATTCTTCACCACCTCCAATAGATATCTCATAGATACCTTGTCTCTTCAGAGATGCAATCAACTTCAATTTTGAATATGAATAATTTGTGAATGGATTAAGAAGAGGAATTAATTTCGAATCCATGTATAAGTTGTAAATACCTGTAACATAGAAAAACAAAAACCTTTGGAAATTTGATTAGAATCACTTTGAGCTTCTTTGCTCAACAAGCTTGCTGTCTGATATCATATTAGAGCATTGATATCTTGAGCTATGATATCCTATGCTCCAATACCATATTAGAGCATTGATAGCCTAAGCTATAATACCATATTATAATTCACACAGATCATCTAGATTGCATATCAATATTTCACTAAGATAATTCTACTGCTATAGAAAGATAAAATAATTGAGAAGAAAGTATTAAGAAGACACAAGAGAAAAGATGCTCAAGTAGATGAAATTCCATTGCATTAATGAATATTTATATGAGTATAATTTTAATACATTCTCAATAGAGAAAATCGAATCCCAAGAAGGAAATTTGAATATCTCATAAAGCAGGCTTACCAAAATATGAAAAACCCCCAAAGGTAGCAAAAACACTTTCCAAACCTATCAAAGAGTTCATGAATATGCTAATGAAATTGGGTTAGATAATGAGTGATGGAAAACATTTCTAATCATGGAAACTTGAGAGAAAATCATGGAGGATGGGTTGGCCACAAAAGAGGACAATTGCCATATGACTAGATTTATCCTAATCCAGTGAAAATGTGAAAAAGAAGGACAAAAGCAGTTTAAAACATGAATGTGCCCTTACTAAATTAGACAGACAATAAAGTAGCAGAACCTTATCTAGGTGCGCTCGATAGGCTAATGATGGCAAGTGATGGTCAAATATGACAAAAGATAGCCAACAACCTAGTCTAGTACCTAGGAAATCAATAAAAATGATTAATAATCATATCCTAAGTCTACAGGTGGGTTTTTAATATTCCAATAGAATCCTAAGTGCCCACTTGGAACTAATGCTAGGGAGGGTGCTAATATTTGCAGGGAGGGAGTTCTAGTTAATGCTCCTCCTTATGTATGTGCTAGGTGATGCTCCCAGTAGTTTATGTAAGCCTCTCATTCTCTACCTTCTGCATGCTAGGTGTTTTGACTTGTTATTAAAGTGTTGGGCACTTGGAAAGTTCATTAGAGTATTGTATTGGATCTCTCTTCTCTATAGGTTATTTGATATCTCTTATCAAGTAATTTGCTAGTGTGTTGTAAGCCATTCTCTCCAAATCTTTCTATGATACTGAAAGAATTATTGGGTTTTTCATCCTCTGTGTTTGGAAGGATTTCCCAAGGTATATCTTGTCTCTTATGGATGAATGATTTATGTGGTTGATTTATTTGCAATAATTGATTGATAAAAGTTTTAAAATTTAAAGATCTCCATATTTGCTCAAAATATTAACACCATGCAACATGCACCCATGCATACATTCATAATGCATGATGAGAATATTCATTGTCCAAGTTATCTTCAGTTAATCAGAGCAAATATAGAGTGGATTCAAGTTACCTTCAGTTATTTGGAGTGATTTGGGGGGGTTCAAGTTGTCTTACGTTAGTTAAATGGGTTTTGGTTCTAATTTCAGTTATCCTTGGTCAATTAGAGTAAATTTGGTTCAATTTGATGTCCATGGGATTGATTTTAAGGAAATTTGAATCAGTATGTGGAATTCAAGTTATCTCCAGTGCATGAGAGGGATTTTGGGGAAGTTTTGAGACAGCCTTAGTAATTTTGAGTTATCCTCAGTAGCTGGGAGTGGTTTTTCCAATGAATTCAAATTTTATATGAAAGGAATTCCTTATTATTCATTCCTTAATTCATTGAGGGGAGGAAATTTGTGCATTCCATGATTGTTGAGAGATGGGTAAGCTTGTGAGCTTGGGAACCCATGTATGCTACATTATGTGTGTGAACTGTGTGCTTGGAGCACAGGGATATTGTGTTGTGTTTGAAGTAAGCCTGAGCAACTTTGGTAGAATTCATCCATGTCCACCACTTATATTTATCTTGGACCTACACATAAATCCTGATGGTGAATGGTGATGTCCTAAGGGACCTAGGCAGTGAATGGATTACCATTGCACCTAGTAGTGGTATGGAGGACTAAGTAGGTGGTGAGAGATCGAGTTGTGGCTTCCCAAAACTGATATTCGAGCTAATATTGGGTGCATAATAGTTTCTCCATTTCCACTGCTTTTCCATGACTTGTACTTGCACATAAATCCTGATGGTGAATGGTGGTGTCCTGAGGGACCTAGAAGGTGAAGGGATTACCATTTCACCTAATAGTGGGGTAGATGAGTAAGTAGGTGGAGAGGGTGAAAATTTTTGTGAAAGAAATCCTGGTTGTGACTCTCAAGTTGTGGTCCTAATTATTATCCTTAGAGATCAAATTGGAAAGAAACTTCTTATCCTGTGGATCCATGACCTCAGCTCGTGGGTGACCTTCTCAAGTAGTATTGGGTTGACATTGTCTAAGGATGGGAGTATGGTTGACATGTTAATGTTAGTTGCACCATATATAAAACATAACTATTCTTTAGTATTATTTATCATGTTATGGATGCACATGCGCCCATGGAGGCTTATATATCTTAGTTATATTCTGTTGCATAATGATTTATATGTTCATGTTTAATGGTTAAGTTTGATGTTGTTGAATCGGCACCTCACAGAGTAGGTATGTGAATATGTTAATCTAGCTTTTAGATACTAGATTGTATGATTTATGGTAGTTTTGGGGATTTGTTTTTTTGATAGTCCATATGCTCATGTATGGTTGTTCCAAATAAAATATTCCATGGGATTAATGGTTGGTATTAAAGTGGTAAATTCTTATTTGCATTAGTATTATAAATCTGCTATAATGAACTGTAATGATGTTGATTTACCTATGGTACTAGAAGCTAGATTGCTTATGTATTTATGACCACTAGAGAATATAATATTTGGACATCCCATATGGTTGTTCTGGGTCATATCTGATGGGGTTTTGATGACTAAGATTTAGTATTATAAATTTGGTATATTTATGTGTTGTAATTATGCCTCCTTCGAAAGTTGGAATGCCAATTGTATACTATCGTAAGATGATTATTTATGAATGTATGTAAATATGATTTAATATTTGGTTAAATGGCTATACTTGAATTCCCATAGGTGTGATGACATTTAGTAAACATGTAGGTTTATTTATTACCCAAGGAGGAGCTAGAATGGGTAGATATTTGGATGGATGAGATTCACCCAAAATCAAGAAAGCATCTTTGTGAAAGGTGAAGTATGATCCATTCCACCAAAAAGAAATTTTTAGGGATGTTGTTGAAATTTTTAAGCATATGAAATAATCCCAAAAATATAGGATATATGATGTGTTAAGAATTTCAGGAAGGAAAAGGAATACAATTCTATGATCTTCGGCAAAGCTAAGATACGATGTCTCACTATGGTTACCTTATTGGGAGATATATTGGAAGATGGAGGCGAAACTTGCAAGTTGGAGAAAACTATTTATGCAATCTATGGTGTTGCAAGAGATGATGAAGAAATATGTTCCCCTCTCCCTGAAAGAAAAAATTAGTTCATGCATAAGAGAAGGAAGAAAGGGCCTGGACGGGATTTCTCAAGTACATTGATACAATATCAAGAATGTAATGCTATATTTAGAATCTGATGTTATTGTACTTCCAAAGAAGTCCTAAGAGGCCATGGGTTCCCTTCTCTTATTTACTCTCCCATTCAGTTGAGGGTGGATTAAAAGTATCATATCATCAATATTGGTAGATCAAAGAATATAGAAGTGGACTTAGCAGGTGTAAATATGTTCATTAATTTATTGAGATCATGGGAGTGTTGCCATTGGTATTTAAATTAGTGCTGACAAAGGATGTTCCCCTAGCCTGCATGGGGCATATCTAGAACATAAAACCATGGCAATGCATCCTTCTCTTAGATAATTGAAATATTTGAATGTTAAGCTTTCCTTAACTCGGTAATGGAGGTTTTCCTTTCCTTATGTATCTTTTGAAATCAAATGTACCTATAAAGGACATGAAGAACAAGACAAAACAATGAAAGAAACAAGACAATCCAAACATCTATACTAATAGTCAAGGAGAAAAGTAATAAACAATTGAGATTAGCACAAATCCTTTATGGAAAAGGAGAACATGTTTGTATTAATAATATAAAGAGGAAGAAGCTACAACCAAAGCTTTGACATTGAATCCTTGATCTCATAATGTCTTTGACATCACTCCTACACACACTCTAGAAGCTTTACAAGCCTCACTCATAATCACACTCTCTTGCCTCCTATACCAGCTATGATTCCAGCAGCATGAAGATGCTCTCTTAGTATTCTTCCCTCCCTCACTTATGAGAGGAATCCTATATAAATAGGCTAAGGGAATCCCAAAGGGGTTCAAATATTTTGGAAGGAAAGTAGGGAATGATCCCTCGGGGCTAGGAGCTCGATTTCCACCTAATCCTAGCTATTGGGATCAGCCTCCATGAGGAATTTATTCTAGAAGGTTCTTGAAATCTCCTTTTTTGTTTACCTTTTTACGGTACTGATGCTCTCTACATATAGGAAAGAAGCATTGTATCTCTTTGTCTTAAGGGAAAAGGTGTCACTAGTGCACTTTGTCGATAGGAAGAAGGCATCAGGCAGGTCTGATGCCCTATGTCAAGAGACAAGGTGTGTCAGACATCTTAGGACTGGAAAAAAATGTCTCCAAAAGATGTCATGGCCATGTCACTTCAAGGGATTGAGCATAGCTACCAATTTGAGGTGTAACACAATGCCACACAAAGTATGAAGCTAGAAGGGGATGATAGGTGAAATGTTTTGCTAGATATGATTTGGAATCGGAGGCAAAAGAGTGGCGAGTGAAGACTTGTCATACAACCAATCTATAAAATATATTACTCTAAACATGGCTGCTGACCAATAAATTACATATCCAGGTATAATGACCATGTCATGTCTACCAATAATACATTGTATATCCATGATCGATAAGAATCAAATTGGGACATAGCTACAAAATATACATTGTAGATCTATGTCATCTTGACCTAAACTTGAGCATATCCACAAACATACAATGTGGATCCATATAATTAGTCAATAATTACTCCATCGCAACCTGAATATAGGCACATATTCAAATGAATACCTAATCATTCAGGGTCTCCATTCCAATATCAAATGATATGATTATATCCATGTGAATATATGTCCTGGTGTCGAACATAGTAGAAACCACTTGATTACTTGTCATTGATGTATATCGTTAACAAGTGCGATGGAAATCACCATTGATGTCAATGATCACCAAGGTATCCTAGTACATTACTCAAAATGTGAATAGATGAGTTGGATTCGAACAACTGGCAAAATCTTTCAGTCAGAATCCAATTATGAAATTCTACTATCAAAAGCGAGGAAACGTGCCATTGAGGAATGTAGGCTTCAAGGTACTTATCTGGTTTCTAAGACTAATTCTCAGATCATGTGTTGATGTTGACGGGAATAGACTCATCGAAGGAGGGCCATGATGTTTCCCCCATCATCTACATGAAACTTGGAACAAAATTGATGTTGAAGTGATCATGATAATGGAAACAACCATAGGATTGACTCAGATGTGACCGACTCAAAGGAAGGTAAGGAAACTACAGAGGTAGACTGTTACAAAGACTTCCCTTAAACATTGGATGGAACAACAAATGACTTGGAAGCATTGACTTAATCAAGACCAAGACCGGACATGATGCAAAGGCGGGACCATGCATTATTTTAATTGACTCAAAGCAGTTAAATGACTCATGAAAATTGATCAACTCGATGACAAGCCAAAAATACAACTGTTTGGCTGAAAATGTAGACATATGCCATGTTCAAGGGAGGACTATGAGCTTCCATTAATACAAATGAAAAATTTTCCCATCGCGATGGATGAGTACCTCTTTTGTTTTTTATGATCTTGAAAAAGGGTAACAAATGCTTGATATACCTCATCGGAGGATGAGTCCATTCTCATATGTTTAATGAACCTGAGAAAGGAGGGGTTCATTCCCAGAAAGGGTCCTTCAATGTTTAATTTTATGAGTCTGAAGAAGGTAAAATCAATCGTCGTTTCATGTTTAGAGAGTCTGAAATGACTAAGGAGACTCCAGAAATGGTATTTTCATAGATTTAGTCCCCAAGGTCCCAAAAAGTATAAATTTATACCCAAGAGAACTCTTCTAGTCTTGAAGATCTAGAGCATACATTTTTCTTAAATGAGTCGTATCGATCCGAAAAGGGGTAAACTATCACCGACTATATGACCTTTCGAATACTTTTACAAGCGTGAAAGAATCAAGTTCGCTTGGCGATCTTTTCGTGTCTAAAGAGCCTGAAAAGAGCTTAACAGTGAATCTATAGAGTTTCCTTTTTTCATAATCCATTTTAACGAGTCTGAAAAAGCAATAAAAGCACACTCGATACCTTTTCACTAGATTTTTAACGAGCACACCAAGGGTATAAAAGGCGCTCGGTACCTTTTTCATGTTTGAATCCAGAGCACGAAAAAATGATAAAGTAATCTCAAACCAATTTTCATATTTTAACAAGAGCATGAAAAATGAAAAGTAGGCTCAACACCATCTTATTATTTTTAACGAGGTCTAAGATCAGTTGAAAGAATGCTTAGGGTATCCGCTTCATTTTTTAACGAGCTTGACACAGATTAGGAATTACGCTCAAAATTTTGTTTCATGGTTTAGTGAGATCGATATTAAAAAGAAAGTATGCTCATAATGAGTCCCATTGACAGGTGTTTTCCCAACATTATTTCCAGTGGTTGTTACTTACCCCCAGTATAATTGTCAAGTGGCTTAATTCCAAGATATTATAAAGAGGTTGGAGAGATGGCCCCCAAGCTTTGTTTTGTCATCTTACTCTTTTCTTCATCAAACTACCTAGGAAAAGGTTTACTAGAGAGGGAGGAATAAATAGGATCAAGTGATAAATGCAGATGGAATGAAGGTTCAAGTATTGAGTCTATTCAAATACTTGACACAATGGAAGAATCTGTTTCATTTTTTGACGAGATTGAAATGAAAAGGAACTCTTCTCAAGGTGACATGTTTCATTTTTACACAAGATTGAAACAAAAAATAACTATGCTTGTGGGGTATTTCATTTCTACACAAGCTTGAAACAGAAAATAACTATGCTTGAGGTAATCCATTTCATTTTTTAACGAGCTTGAAGAAAGACTAAACTATGCTCAAGAACATTTGTTTTAATTTTTAACGAGTTTGACACAGAATGGAAACTATGCTCGCAAACATCTACCTCATTTTTCAATGAGCTTGACACATAATGGGAACTATGCTCGCAAACATCTACTTCATTTCTTAACGAGCTTGACATGGAATGGGAACTATGCTCGCAAATAGTTATTAGCCAACATGATGTCCATAGGTTGGAAGGTTGATCCCCTTACATAAAATCCTAGCGTGTTAACTCCAACATGATGTCCAAATATTGGAGACATGCCACCTAATCTTCCCCATGATGGGAACAAGTTATCGATTTACAAACGGTTGAACTTCAGCACGATGTCCAAAGTTGAGAGACATAGTTGATGAAGGGGAAGGAACAACAAGAACATGTGGGATATTCAAGGAAGTCTGATGACTAGGAGTTATACGATGATGAGGTTTAACAAAGTAAACTTGATCAAAGGTCATAATCTTCCCATCCCGGGTAAAATGCATCACTCAAAAGAGAGTGGACACTACAAATTTCATAGCATAAACATAATATCGTCCAAGGAGAAGATTAAAATATAAGGGACCTTGGACTACCATAACATCAATACAAACATTTTCCCTCCTAAGGTGATAGGAAATTGATTAAGGATCCCTAAAGGTGTAGTAGGTCTTCGATTAAAATCAAGTATCCGGTCAATGGATGGCACAAGCTGAGGAGAACCTATAGCTTTCCAAGCAATGGAAGATAGAATCCTAAAAGAAGTCTCTTCATCAACAATAGTGTGGACTATGCTCTTAGTGGTAACTTGCACAAATATTTGGAAAGGAACACTAGAATGAAGACAAGTTTCTATTAAATTACACCAATAACAGAAAATAACCTCATTACTTGGAGAGGGTTTTGTTGAAACAAAGAAAATTCCCCCTTGTGCATGACAATCCGAACTGACTCCTAAAACTTCAGCGGGTTTCAGTTCACTCTCAACTGGAAGAGAGGGACAAGACAAAGACTGTGTCAAAGTGACTACTTCAGTCTTAACACTCTCTAATGAAAGAGTGGGATTGGGTGGAGATGACATAGACTAGACCACTTTAACTTCACTATTTGAAGGAAAAGTGGGATCAACTACTTGTTCTTCACTCTCTAAATAAAGAGTGGGATCACCCAAGCATGGAACTAGATTGACCACTTTATCAACCAATGGGAGGTCAAGGGAAAACTTACGATAACCTATTGGAAGTCGTTGCTGAGGAACAATAATATCTTCCAACAACTTTGAAGCTTCATCCATGTGAGGACAAAGGTAAGTAAGGTGCATGTACTTACATAATAAGAAAGGATATCTGACTTTTCCTTTTCGGCTCTTAACTACAGAGTCACTGGTATACATGGAATCATCAGTATGATGACCATAGGATGATGACATGGGCTGTTGGAAAACCTCATACCACAATTCTAAAACTTAGGACAAACCACGACAATCTTTAAGAAGATGGTCACCTTTGCAAAGTCTATAAGGAACTTAGGATTACAACGTGTTTTTGTTGAAAAATCAACACTCTTATCACTGTGAGGAGTAGTTGGTTGGGATTTGGTTCCTTGTTTGTATTTCTTCTTCTTAGTCTTCCTTTTCTTCTTATTCTTATCCACCTTATTACTAGTGTCACAACTTTCAACATATGAAGAAGGAGAAAGGGGAGAAGACACATATGGCAAAGAAGGTCAAAGATCAACATGACGTTGATGCTCTTGTGATGCAGAGTTGGGATTTGAAATAATCGATGCGTTTTTTATAACCAAACTGGAGAATAACCATACTGGTAATCATATAGTCAATGCAAGAAGACTTAATGTAGCCATGAAAGGAGGACCAACATTTGCAAATGAAGGAATAACAAAAGGTTCCCCTTGAGGAAGGGTATCTTGGATGGTAGTCCCAAAAGGAATAGCCATTGCTACGTAACAAAAATACCTCTCTCTCTAAAAAATTTAACTACAGAGGAAACAAGCACTACTCAATATAAAGCAACAAGTAAACATGTGAAAGGAGTGGATAAAAATTTGGGATCCTCACAGGAATGCCAAATGATCACAACTTGCTATGCTGATGATATTGTTCTTATGGAAAGGTGTCCTTCTGATCTCGATAAGCAATTAAGAATTCTTAAATATTTTTGTTGTAACATGGGTATGACTGTTAACACCAACAAGACAAAAATCATGATTATAAAATCTAAGAAAGACACCTATGCAAATTGTATTTATGATAATAGAAATCTAGATGAAGTGACTTCTTACAAGTATCTCAGAATTGATATTCATCACAAGCTCAATTGGAACTATAACATTAAGAAAAGGATTAATGAAGGGTGGAAATATTATTTTTGTCTTGAAAATAATTGTAAATCAGCCAATCTAGTCATGTGAGATAAAAATAAGTTCCTCTTTGGAACTCTTGTCATCCTTGTTATCTTGTATGGTTGTGAAGTATGGGGGTGCAGCATTTCTAAAGAATCTTGGAGGAAGATTGAGTAAATACAGAAGCAGTTAATAACTTATAACCTCAAAATTAAAAGCAATATGCCTTATCTTATTCTCCTCGTAGAAGTGGGTCTTTCCCCCATCGAGAGCATTTCTATGACTAGGTACCTGATGTAGAAGCATAAAATAAATAACATGGGAAACAAGAGACTTCCTAAAATTGCTTTAAACTCAATTCAAAACCAACTACGCCACAAGCGGTGTTGGTGTAAACATACCATGTCTTGGTTAAACCATTGGGGCATTAATGAAAATGACATTTTGCAGAACATTGAAAATATCAAAAATATTATTAGTTCTAAGTTTAAAGAGAAATTATAGTGTGAGGAAAATTTAGCGGTTAAGAGAAAATTAAGATACTATAAGGAGTTCATTAAGACTAACTTGGAGGATCAAAAGTATCTCTTGGTAGTAATTAGCTCACAGAAGAAAATTAATATAGCCAAGATTAGAACGAACTCTCATGAACACCATAGCGAAACAGGGCGTTGGTGTTGGAGTCATTATCCAACTTACACACTTTATTTGGTCAATTTTGGCCTAATTACCCACTATCCTAAGTTTAATTAACTTAATTGGCATCAGATGAGCACACTATGACATTAGCATGATCACACCCACACCTTCCTTCAATCAAGGAGGCCAACTAATCCTTCTCCTTCAATTGGGGAGGCTAATTGGGCTTCCTCCTTCAAACAGGGAGCAATTCTGGGGTGATTTGAGTGCCATAAGTGCACCTAATTGCTAACTAATTGTTGCTTCACCTAGAAATCAGTTAAGTTGAGTTGTAAAGGTTCCTCCATCATGAAATTGTCTATTTTGGGCTGATTGGGATGAACTGGAGTGAGTTAGTGCGCCCCCAACCACTTCTGATGAGCAGTATCACTTCTGTTAACTTCATTGGAGCTAATTGGAGTTAATGATGTGCTACCACCTACTGATTGACATGCAATGACATGTGTCTGAGTTACATTCAATTAGACTCAGTCATATATTGCACCTGGATTTAGTTAGTACTCAGTGAGAGTCAGTTATGGTTAGTTCAGCAGTTAACTAAGTGTGCCTAGTGTTGGCTAATAGTCAGTTAAGCTACACCCATCCATGCAATTCGAATGACATCCTAGTGGATTCAAATTAGCTTGGTATTCATGCATTCTACATGACATTGTATTGTATTATTGATTATTTCATTGATTATAGAGAGCTGCAACCTCCTATTGCAGTATCGTTACATCATTTCATGTCTAATTTGTCTTGAATCATTTCTGATTTTATACTTTGTCCCAAGATTGTTGTGACATAATTAATATGGTATCAGAGCTACAGCGAGACAAAGCTATTCTTCAAGAAAAACATTATTTTTTCTGGATCTAGCATGCAAAATTGAGCAAAAGCTCAAATTCCAGCACTGCACCAGAAGCCAAAGGTTTACCACTTAATACCCCAAGTAAAGGAATTGTTGATCAAGCTTGCTTGATCAATTATGCTGGGTCTGATGAAAACCTGAAATGTGCAGGTTGTTTGACCTTACACTGGCTTTTTTTCTTGATTGCAGGATTTTTTACAAGTTCATTGCATTGGCTACAATACAAGTATGGCTTCTTCCATAGAAATTCTAACTCCTTTCAATTATCACCAATGGAAAGGAGACATGGAGATCCAGCTATGTGCTAAAGGACTCTATCGAGTCACTATGAACACCGCAGAAGAGCCTAACCATGTTGTGGACAAGGCTAGATTTTGGAAAAAAATGTATGAAGCCTTCGGGTTTCTGTGTCTCTCTATCTCTAAGGACCTTCTATTCCATCTCACGGGATTGAAGACTCTGAAAGAGATTTGGGACCAACTTACCTCCCTGTATGACAAATAGGATGATTTGAGGATTTATCAGCTTGAGAATGAGTTGGTTTCTCTTCAACCTAATGATTTCAAAACTCTCAATGACTTCTTCACAAAATTCAAGTATTTAGTCCTATAGTTGAAGCGGTGTGACGTGAATAAGGAGGATGATAATCTCATCCTTGCCATTCTCTCAAAAATTGGTGCCGACTACTCTGTATTTGTTTCCACTTCCCATTCTGGGAATCTCACAATCCCTGGATGGAAGATGCCTTCTCTCAATGCCTTCATTGAGTCCCTAACAAACAAGCATGACAAGCTTGTTCAGATGGGGATCATTCGATCCTCAAAAGATCAAGCCCTATTTTCTTTGGGGCCCAAAGATCTGAGGGGAAAGGGAAGAAGAATCAAAAGAATAAATTTGAAGCTCCAAAGCCTAAAGAAAAGATCCAGCAGCAAGAAGAGTCTTTGGGCTCAAAGAAACACAAGAACAAAGGAAACCATGGGAAAGAGAAAGTCAAGTGTTCATATTGTGGGAAGGGCTTCCACCCTAAACATGCCTGCATGAAGAAGAATCTTGATGAGATGACTTCTCTCCTTGAGAGAAAAAATATCAATCTTCTGGAGAGTGTTCGGAAGAGAGATCACCAAGATCAGGATAACCAGCAAGAAAGACGACATGCTGTCATGCCAAGCACATTGAAACCCAAAGCTATGCTCATAGACTCTGTAGCTTCAAATCACATGATGGCAAGCAAAGATTCCTTCTCTTCTCTGGACACTAGCAAGAGCATTCCCATCCACATGGGAGATGATTCTACCATCATTTCGAAAGGACAAGGTACAATAAATCTTGAACATGACAGTTTTTTCAATGTTTTGTATGTACCCTCCTTGGCCTCCAACCTCCTGAGTGTATATCAAATTAATCATACCGGAGCACGCAAGAGAGTAACCTTCATCCCCAATGATGTAAAAATCACTGAGATTGCATCTGGAACTTGTTGCAAAAGGATTAGCAAACCATCATGAAAAATCCTATGAGTTTTCCCATTTTCTGCGGATGCAAATCCCACTGCTCTTTCAACTCATGGAAATTTGGTCAGTATACTATAGCATGAGAGATTTGGTCATTTAAATTTCAATTACTTGCAAAAACTTCTGAAAAAATTCCATGGTTGAAGGCCTCCCAGCCATCAAAGCTACCACCGGAGTTTGTAAAGGTTGTATTGTTGGCAAACACCCTAAGCACAAGTTTGATCAGGGAGAGGCAAGCCATGCATCAAGTATCTTGGGGCTGATTCATTCTGATATCAATGGACCGATGCCCACCACATCCATGAATGGATCTTGGTATGTACTCACCTTCATAGATTATTTTTCTAGGAGAGGTGAGGTCGTCCCATCTAGACACACTTCATGCAAAGGACAATTAGGATCCTTTGCATTAAGCCCCAACTTCGAGGAGGGCACCTCCACATGTCTAAACCCACCATCTGGCACCAGACATTAGAAGTCTTGTAGAAGATCTAACTGATCCAATACTTCAGTAAAAACTCAAGTTGCTCACCATAACTCAACCAACTCTTCCTGTATCCAAAAGATAACCAACTTGTTGATGATGGAATCCTCATAATCCACCTTGTCTAACCCTCTCTCTATTCCTTTCTGGCATGTGGTTACCTCTGGAAAAGATGAAAGTTTAGGGCTTTAGAAACCCTAAGATAATAAAGTGTTTTTTACCAACACCTTCAAACCTGTGACCTACTGCCTCCTAAGATTCACGATGTCTCATAGTAGTCCCTTCAAGATCCACATTATTTACAAATGAATAACCTTAAAAAGTATGTGCATATTGTTTGCTTAGTCTATATGTGGCCTTCGATGCATTTCAAACCCTAGTCTCAATCCAAACATATCTTAAGTATTAATTATCATATATAATATATTAATATACGATAATAGAAGCGAGTATTTTCCCAAGGTGAACACAAATAAGTGGGCCTAGACTTTCTCGTTCATGTAGATGTAGAGCAATTAACTAATATACTAGGTATCACAACCCATCTGTTAGATGTGGACACTTAAACTATTGAAAATGGGTGACTTCTAACGTCCATGCCCAAATGCAATTTGGTTAAATATTTTATATATTCCTAGCCATCACTTACATAGTATAGTATGATGTAATAATTATGTAACATGTACAAGTGCAACTTCAAAGCTGACAATCAAACTAAAAAAATGTGTTAGTCGACTAGGCTCTTATGGCTTGATGAATCACCAATGTACTCCTTGCATGTTTGAGGTGATTTAATTTGTAGCTAACACACTGCCTTAACCCATTGTCACTATATATTAACATAGTAAGTGTCAACTTTATTAGCTTAACCACAGTAATAGCCTCCCTCTACTAATAATCCACCTCGTCTAACCCCTGGCCCATTCCTTTTTGGCCTATGGATATCTGAGGAAAAGATGGTAGTTTATGGCTATAGAAACCTTAAGAGAATAAAACGTTCTCGACCTGCACCTACGAAACGTATATATCTACTCAACATAAATGGTTGAGGCTTCTAACAACTCAACTAGGAAGATGACCCAACTACGTGGTTATTCTTTCAATGTTCAATTTGGAAAATCGCCTTAGATTTTAGAGATAGAGGACTCATAATTAATTGAGTTATGGGTGTAGTAATCAAGTTATGTTCTTAATTCAGTGCACCTAATTGTTAAGAACATGTGTTTCCTCCTAGTAGATCATATGTTCAAATCCGTAGGGGGGTAGGGATGTACACCTCCGTAGACTTTAGTAGTCAAATTGTTGCATGGGGAGCGGTTTTGTCCCACAAACAAGGGGGTATCATACAACAAATTGGTTTTTGAATAATATGTGACCTAAAAAAAACTGTTATTATTATTATTATTATATAGTGGAATTTCCAAATTGTAGCCATGAGACTACTACTGCTACATTTTGGTTATCCAAACATAATAGTCTCTTGTACTTGCATAAAATTGGATTTAACAATGGTTTTATGTACCTATCGCAAACTTGGATGATGTAATGTATTGGTCAATCAACCTATCGAGTTTGTAATTGTAATAAATGCAATCAATTTGAAAAAATAATTTGGAAGATTTTGTGTGGATTCATGTTCATTTATATAATGTTAGTCTTAACTATGAACAAAAAGTATGATACCAATGTTTAGTTCAATATCTAGCCTACTTTTTGAAATTGAAAGAAAAACCTCAAAATTAGCATTCTAAATTTCTAACGGTTGGTATTTGGATGGTGATCTCATAGTGGGTGCTTCTAAGCCATCCAAATATCTTCAACTTAGCTTGTTTGATGGGATTTACATGGTGGGTGACTTTGATCACTATCACACATAAGTGCTTATATGTTGGAATTCATTGATGCTACAAGGCTTGGAAGTGTTACATCATGTCAATTGCAAGAAATGGGTTTCAATCTAAATCCAATGAATGATCTAATGCAAATAATAAAAGAAGTAGCACTAATCAATTATGTTGCAACATTGAATTTTAAGTTTTTTCCGTCTCATAAAAAACTTGAATATTTTGACACAATAGTACATCATGTCTTTGATTAAAAATCTTGTAAAAGTGGTTGCTAAATCTTATGCTAATAATTAATTTTGTTGATTTGTTTCACTTTCTCAAAAAGTTGAGTTATTTCCCCATCTATAGAGTTGTATTCAATTTAACACTGCTTTATATCTTATGTCAAATGGTTTCTCCATTATTGTTATACAATCCTTGAGAGCAATCTCTTAGAATTGTACTCGAATATGGATGTTATAAACTTGAAATAAAATGGTTTTTATTCCTATAATTGATTTTTTTAATCATTGTCTTATCCAACCCTTACATGGCTTGTCTTATTTTTGCAAAAAATAATAGATCACAGATTTGTTAGAAAAACAGGATCGCAAAGCAATAACAATTAAACAAGATGTAAATATAAAACACATTACAAGAGAGACACCAAATATAACGTGGTTCACCCAAGATGGGCTACGTCCACACAGAAATTGACATTCCTTTTATTATATTTTCTAGCAAAATGAAGGAATACAACCTGGAGCAAACCCGTTGCACTTCCTCTTCACTCTCTCGCCATCTCTTTCACACAATCATAGAGATCGCTTTTACAATGTTACATTACAATACAATGCACAGTCGTATTAAAATGCCATCCTTTTATAAAGGGAATACCATGGGAAAATACCACGGGCTATCCAAAACCANTCCCCCCCCCCCCCCCCCCCCCACTGTGGACCCCCCATGGTGACTTTAGTGGGGGGAATCCCCACACACCCCCCATCATGCTACTGGGATCCAAACACAACTAAACCATGATATCAGAATTAGGAAGATTAGGCTCCACAACCAATAAGATTAAAATTTAAACGACCTTGAATTTAAGTTGTATGTTGAAGGTTGTAATTTAAGCTTTTGACAATCGTTTCCAATTACAATATACCATTATGTTTTTACATTAAACATGTTGTATAAAAATTCCAAGTGGATGTACAAATGGTGGGTATAACTTGTGCATTGTATAATGGCTTCTACCACGTTTACAACAATAGCTTGCAGTTAAAAATAAAAATAAAAATCTATCAAGCAAGGTCATATGGACATTGCCACCTTGTAGCTCGTGTTTTTCAATTAAATGGATATGATTTAGACTATATATTATATAAAATTATTTATGATTTATACTTGATTCTAGACACAATAAGTATTTTACATATGCATACAAGACAACCTATAAGGAGTTGACATATTTAAAAAAGAGTATTTTACATATGCATATAAGCCAACCTATAAGGAGTTGACATATTTAAAAAAAATATTTGGAATTTGGTGGAAGGAGTAAAAACATATCCACTTTACCAATCAACTAAGCTTAGTCAAATTTATTTGATGATGTCGATGAATAATGTTCACCAAGATTAACTTTAGTTTATTGAACTTTAAGAAAAATGATAAATAATTAATTGGTTTGCTTCAAACTTATATTTATATGATCAAAACGTTTGAACAAAATCTTTCATAAATCTCCATAGTTTTGATGAGTTAACGAGTTCCAAGATCAATAGTATTGCAAAGATTTTGAAATCAAGATTTAATGTGTACACAAGCAAGACATTTTAAGAGAAAATAAAAACAACTCCACTTTCTGAATCAACTAAACTTAGTCAAATATATATTGATGATGAAGATTATTGTTATCCATTGAGACCAACTTCGATCTATCAAAGCTTTAGAAAAAGGATAAGGATATTAATTAGTTTGCTTTAACATTTTTTCTATATGATTGAAAATATTGGGAAGGAGTTTTCTTGGATCTCTATGGTTTTGATGAGTTATCGAGTTATTAAGATTGATGGTGTTTTTCGTTTTTCAAATAAGTTAGGAGTCTATATTCTATTCATGTACATGAAAATATTACATCATTGCAGACCCAATTCCCCCCCTTTAAGGTAGAGTGTCTAAGTTTTTCAGAATAATATGTATAGCTGGAGAGATGACTATCCAAACCAATCGAGTTCTATCTGGAAAAATTAAAACAATCCAAACAAAAAACCATAAAAGATTATCCCTATCGAGGTTGCTATCAAAAGTAATTGTCAATAATACAAAATTCAAAAAAATGGAAGGCATTTATTCTGGATTTTCCTTAATTATACTTAGTGCTACTAAGATAAGGGACCTAATAAATACCCTTTGATTTATATACATGAAAAAGTAAATATAGAGGAACTTGCATGGTTGATACCCTTTGATTTATATACATGAAAAAGTAAATATAGAGGAACTTGCATGGTTGAGTTTCAGAGTTGCTACTCATCTTCCAAATCTACATCAATTATGATGAGTTTAGGTTGAGAATTATGTTGACTATCCCCAGTTACTTCTCCTTTGGCTCATCATCCACTACAACATCTTTTAGAACTCGATGTACTCTAATGAGAGTGTCATACTTGTTCTCCATGAATTTTATTTTTTGCATAGTAGAATTATGCCTCTAGTTGTCCCTTTCCTCCATGACCTAAGCTATCATAGATTTAACCAACCAATAGAATTTTGTAATATTTGATTAGTGTCTCTACCTCTGGATAATTTTGTATCAAACATCCATTGAAGAGATTCCATGTCTACCATCTCAAAATTAGTCTTTCCTTGAGTGGACGCACCTTCTTTTTCAATCCATCCATTTCAAGTTTAACAACAATAGAGTGGTTATGAAAATAATTGTTTCTGATTCCCACGGCCTTCTTTTATGCTTTATGCATGTTCTTGACCTCTACTTCTACTAATGTTTCCATTTATGGGCATGCTGTTGGATTCATCTTATTACTAAGGGGGGAGTTGAATCAATAATTATGAGCGCGCGTGTGTGTGTGTGTGTGTGTGTGTGTATTTGACAGATTTTCACTAGTTAAAACTTTTCAGTAGCAACAATAACAAATACAACAATGCACAAATATCTGAGAGTAATTGTATATATATAAGAATGATTACATCAGTGATAGAATGCAATCTCTAAACATGAGCACCCACTCATTTCAAATATCAACTTGATCCATAAGTACAATCCGATGGTTATAAGCACTGACCTATAATGACTTCGATCTATGCGAGCACCGACTCATGAACTTCAAGCACCGACCTGAACAGATGTTCGTCTGACTGTGCAAACTACGACTTGTAGCAACAACGCACCAACCTGGGGATTGGTGTGATCTTCGATTGTGGAAGCACGGAATTTCAATTATATTCTCCAGCTCCAACTAAAAGGAGGCTCCAACCCCCTAATTATGTTTATTAGATTCAACTGGAAGGAGGCTCTGACCCCTTAGGTTTTATCTGCTCCAACAGAAAGGATGCTACAACACCCTAATTTGTTTTTTACCAGTTGCAACTATAAGGAAGCTTCGACTCCTTGTCCAACCTCACTTATATGAAAATAAGAATGTATAACAAAATTGCAACTTACCTTAATTGTAAATTTACAACCTCTAAACTGTGTTTGAATATCTACGCCAGGATATTTGCGTCTGAATATAAGTAGCCAAAACTTTGATGTGAGATAAAGACTATGATATGCTCTCTGTACTGAACATTGTTTAGAACTCAGTCACTTTTGCAACTGTGCAATCTGTGGTTTCACTAAGTAAGAACCTTTCACACCCTAAATATGGGTAACTTATAAAGTGCTCTTCTTGTTGTACATCATCTACTGATTTGCGCACTTCAGCCCTGCTGCATAAACATATTTCTGCAATTAATGATCCATTGATACCCCAAAGAATTTGGAATTTTGTTTAAACAAATTGTCTTCGAGTCTTCATACTTACAAGCTTACTTCAACACATCCATCTCTTGCTTTCTTATACTATATCCAACTCAAGAGATGTATCCACTTGTTGAAGTTCCTTATCCTTGGATAACGCCCCACTTATTTGTGTCTTCTTCAAGATAACATCTACATCAAAGTGTCACTTATCACAATTTAGCTTTTGTGGGCTTCAACACACATCTGCTAACTTCCTTGTGGGACTTTTGCACATAAATTCATGTATGATATTCTTCGTTAAAAGTATTCATGCCATATCCCATTTTATTTGTGGGACTTTTACACACAAGTTTGTATTTCAGGTTTTTCATTCGTAAGTCCCCCACAACTGGTATTTTCTCATATCTGCCATTTTATATGTTCTTCTTGTGGATTGTTATTTGCACACTTATCACCAGTGTTGTGGTGGGATCTTTTCTGTTTCAGTACTACCACATTCTTCCATATGTATTTCTTTAAACTGTATTTGTTTGAGGAAGTCTTGATGTTCAACAAACTCCTTTGAAATCAATCTCCTTTGATATCAATCTCCTTTGACATCAATCTCCTTTGATATTATTTGACATCCATTGCAACATGTTCAACAAACGGTTATTTGACAAATTCTTCGATCCTTTGACATTTAATCAATCCTTTGACATCAATGAGAATACATGTTCAACACATGTTATGCCTAGTATTCCTCCCTCCATCCACTACTTCCACATGAAGTTAGAGTTTACCCTTTTATCTCTTCACAGCCTTTGCCTCCTTGTAATGACACCCAACCAGAGAATCACTTGCCCAACTCGAGTTCAAGTCTACCTTCAACCCCTAAATACTTCCTTGAGTTTACTACCAAATAAAAATCTTTGGAAACCTTGCACAATGAAGTTTGTTTGCAGTACTCTCTAAGAGTCTCCAGAAACCATTGAGATACAAACACTATGCTAAGGCTCAAATCCCCTTCCATAAACTGGTAGAGAACATTTCTACCATCATTACATTCCTACAAACCTCCTTCAATCTAGGTTGTGCGATAACCTTGATGTAATATTGTCTCCTCTCCTTGTGTATAGATTCCATCGTTGTTGCACTCTTTCCCTGGAAGTATCTCAAATGACTAGGTATTGTCGATCAACTATCGAAATGATTGCATATCTCTACCAGATGTAGTTGTGATTCTGATTAGAGTTGGCTCCCTTTCACCCCATTCAGGCGATGAAGATTGAAAGCATTATAAATATCTTGAAATTGATCTTAAATGTGGGCATATGCAGGACATCCCAAGAGAAAAAAAACATCCTCCATCCCCCTAGTATCATAAAGATGACACATTATTTCTTCCCACAATCTTTCAAGATTTTCTATGCCCAATTTCACTCTGAAACTCATGAAAGTTCATTCTTATTTTAGCAATATTGATTTTCCCCTTTAAGCTAGCCATAACATAAAGATACTTTTAACTGTTTATATTATCATTATTGAACTCTTTACAATACCCTAATTTTCTCTCATTTTCTATTTCTTCATTGCAGCACAGTTTCTTTTTAAATTTGGATGAGATAAAATTTTCAATGGTATCAATATTTTGCAGAGTGACCTCCCCTTCTATTTAATAGGGTTTTACCCAAGAATTAGCATCTTTATGCCATCCTCTCTTAAGACGCAAGTGAGTTTGTATGGTTTTTGAATAAATGTAAGGAAGCCTCTCGTCTTTCATGTTAGTTATCATGTGCTTATAAATTAGGTACCATGTCATAGTCATATTCTCAATGCGAGGAAGTTCACTAAGTTTTAAGCGAAGGATTGGATATAGTGTATTTTTTTGTTTTTATTTTAAAATTTAAACAATAGAACACTTTTCGATTTGCTCAATTTTCCTCCAAGGATTTCCAGAGAAGTTGCAATTCTAAACTTCACATCCATATAAGTTAACTGCGATAACAAGTTTCCCCCGTAACCAACATCTTCTCAATATTATAGTTCCAATAAAGTTGTCAGAAAAACCAATTCTAAGATTTTTATATGAATTAAATTCATTTAAATTGTTATTATCATAGAGAAAAATATATATCTTTAAATATAAACTTTCATATCTAAAAACATTCTTAATTTTACTAATCTCTTTATCCATCCAATACCAATAGATTGTGATTTAATGATTAAGACCAGGTGAGCTGCTGAAGTCAGCAAGTCCTTGCATACAACATTTTAACAGCTTTCCTATAGCATATTGCGTTGTAACAATTAAAAAATACATGGGAAACCTGCATTTATCAATGTTTGGATGCATTGTATGTTAAATACTAGTGTAATAACATTGAAACAAGAGCACATATATTCTTTCCTTTATCGTTGATAGATTTGCTCTTGCCTTTGCTTCAATGACTCGATAAGGTGAGGAATGAAGCAAAGGGCATGTCATGCTTTGCAAGCTTTTCCTTTCATGCACGATATATCTTGGGAGGTTTCGGGTATTCTAAAGATTAAACATCAGACCATGCACCCTATACAAACCTGTAGCTCATTTTTTCCTTTGTTCCTATGCCTACTGGACTAGCACAAAAGGAAGGAGCATAGAGATCTATATCATCTGCGGCTAGAACTGGATCTTTCTATACTGTGAATGGTTCTTTATCTCGATGTGTTGTATGTGAGACTAGATCTAGAAGAGAGAGCATAAAAACCAAAGGTCAAATCATACTGTGAAAATGAGCCTTACTGGTTGTAACAAAGTTCCCATACGAGGTGGTAGCCTTGCAAGGTCCCTCAATTAGGTAGGTAGGGCCAATCTTGTTTGTTAATAAATAGTAAACGAAGATGGGGTTATAAATTAGCTTATCGCCAACAAGTTCATGTAAGGGGGGGCCCTTGGCTTGTATTTTTTTCCCCTTATATATATGCTTGGGGCTTGGTCATGACTAGCTCCTTTTATATCCTTTGAGTTAGATACATAGTCGTGAAGTTGCATCAGGCAAGAATTTATAAGCGAACTAAATACCATAAAATCCCTAAACATAAACTAAAAAAGAGCCTTTTAGTAACTAAATAGATAATCCATAACCGAATGATAAGCTATTTTCCTTAACTAGAAAGGATATGCTTCCTCTCTTCAAAGTCCAGTTGGTTACGATTTCCATTATTTAACAGAAGTTGTTACCATAAATAAGCCACATGTCATATGTATTTTGTAATATTAAGTCAATCTGTCGGTTTTCACTTTATACTTGCATTATTAAAAATAATGGACCAGCGGCCAAATGGCATGGTGGAGCTACCAAATGATATGGTTGAGCTACCAAATGCTATGGTCTACCCTCTCATTGAAGTTGTTATTTCCCAATTGACTTGAAGGTTTTCTAGCTTCATTTGTGAATAACCGAGCAGGTCGCTTCTCTTTATAAAAGGTGGTGCTTGGGGTTGTGCATTTTTCTTAATCACATGACAGATAGTTGCATGCATGCATTGCAAAATGACCATTGACAAAGACGTGCTCAGAATCTCCAAGATGGTCCATGATACACAGTTCGATGGATTTATGCATGTAATTTCTCTTCACCCCCTTCTATTTAACAGTTAAATGAGTTTCTTAGAATCGGATTCATTGTTTTTGTACTGTCACTTAGCATAGATTACTGTCGCTTGATCCTCTGTATTTTGAATTTTTGAAAATAAAGGCGGCCTTGGGGAAGCATTGGGTTAGTTGTATATTATTACCAGATTGGCAAGGTAAGCTTAATGGTATTTGCTCAATGAATGTTTTTATTTAGAAATCTGTTAGGGCATTTTTAGATAATGGGGATTTTAACTGATATATTTGCAGTTTTGCCCTGAATGAGCTAACCGTGCTTGAATTGGAGAACTTATGCACTTCACTCAAAGCATTTTTTTTTTTTTGGCCAAGCAATGTGGACCGTTTTGTTTCGATCATGGTTGCCAAAAACAGGCTTACATGCTTGAGCGACGGCAGTATCACATTAGAAGGATACCCAGTAGTAAATATTACCGCTAATGGAGTCCTCATTCGGTATGGATTGCAGTGAAAACCACATAACCTAGCACTGAATATCTTCAGCAGAAAATATGCTCTCACTTCACAAAATATTTTGGTAGTCAATAATTGTAGCACGAAAGATTCCAATTGGGCCTTCTTCATGTTACGAAAATAGAAGATAAATATCCACCGTCCAAGGGTTACAATTCCTCCAATTATGGTTGTTTATCCACAAACAAACACTTCATACCGTGGAAGAGCATGAATAAATCCAGTTGTAGAAAGGTTCTCTCAGGTATCGTTGTGGGTTCATTTCTCCAAACACGGGAAATCCAGTGCATATATGCTCCTATAATGACAATTTCGTTGGAGATGGATTTTTACAAGGCGATGGATGCCATAAAGGTACAGTTGATTAAAAAAATCCTCTTGAACATTATTTAGTAGAATTCCCTTGTAAATTTACCTATCTTTATTTGTGAATTTATGAATTGCTGGTATTTATCATTAATGTCCTTGTAAATTTAGTTATCTTTAATTGTTGAATTATGAAGTGCTACTATTTTAATTGTTCAAATTCTTCGAAGTGTAATCCTTTGACTGACCATTGTGGGGTTCCTACTGGAGTGGTTGTTCTCGTCGATGGTAAGGAAATTATCCATTACAGAGCCTCAATCTTAATTATATTTGTTTTTCTCTTAGATGCAAGTCTTATTTTCTTGTACCGTTCTATGGGGCTAGGGTTAATTGGTGGTGGTGATATTCCTGCTATACTGCTTCTTCAAGAAAAAGGCTTAGGCAAAGGCATTTTTATTGTAATAAATGCATTTTATTAGAATTATAATTCCAAGTCGCCCTAAAAAGAGAGTTTTCAATGGATGAAAATGTTAAATTCCAAAGTTTTTAGTAATCGA